>JAUMTR010000014.1:13294599-13316169 GCA_032270685.1 Microctenopoma stevenorrisi | reverse complement strand
CACAGTTGTGGTTACATGGCATGTTGAGGTACCATGGCAACGTATATCGCCAAAAACCACACAGGATGAGCTCACAGAAAAGACTGTAGATTCCTACCACGCATAACGTATATAAAAACAACAAGTAAATCCTGCTTTCTGGTCGGGGAGATGGGTCTAAGGTTCAGCATTGGGGCACCTTTTAAGTTTCTCCAGGAACTTTCTAGTTACTGACTATTATTAGCATGCATATTCTTAATGTTAATATGAATCTGTTAATACCTAGCATGAATGCTAATAGCAACCTGAAGCATAACTAAGGTAATGTCTTCATTATTATGAACTCCGTTAATTAGCAGACCTAATCTGTTTCTAAGGTTTTTACTGTATTAATTGTTGTAAGTTATTACTTCAAAAATGTTAATTATGCTGGTGAAATGTCACCATCTCCATGCAGCCAATACTATTTACATCCAACAAATGCTTCTACAAATGATCTACTGCATTTCAATCTTCCAAAAGATGCAATACCTCACCGTACTACTTAATATATAGAGTATCTCTGCATTTCCTACGACATGCATGGAAGTGTGTGCTCGTGTCTGAATTTCTACAGGTGGAGAACGCATGCACCCGAATACATGCATAAACACAATAACTCATTGAGCAAGAGGTTCATGTTGAGGTCTCCTGGATGCCACAGTGTCCCTTTGTGTACGAGCACCACGTGTTGTATTCCAGTACTCAGATGTGCATATCAATGGAGAAGATGGTAAAAACAGAAAAAAGTTTTCAACCTAAGCATGCGCACGTTTTACAGGGTGTGGTACATACCTGACTGCCCAGACCACAGAATTTATGATGGCCCTCATTGGCTGGAGCCATTTGCCTGCACTGTTGTTTAACTGCCCCCTTTTACCATCCAGGTCCAAAGATCGCTGCACTGTTTGCTCAAGCTTTGAGCTGTTAGGTGCACAGGGCTCCCAGCTCTTCCTGCAAAAACCTGAAACGTCTACTGTAGGCGCCTCTCTCACCACTACCCCACTTCACCTGTCATCCATGCTGCGTCTTTCGTCGAGCTAGAGGCCCCAGCCGAACCCTCTTTCTCAGTCTGGGATTAGGCCAGCGCCTGGACGTCCTAACAGAGACCAGATAAGGACCTTGGTTTTACTTAATCTGAGACCGAAGGATGGATTAAAACATTTTCCCTCCCTTTTTTCTTTTCATCCTGTTCTCAGGAACACAGGAAATCTCTTTGTCTTTGAGGTATGTGTTGGTTGTTGTTGGTTTTCATTGGAAATCATATCGGAAGCATTTCACTTTTGTGGGTTTCTCATTTTGAACCCTTTTGAATGTAAGGTCCATTTGATACACAGAATCAAAGTAAATCGCCCTTGATTTACAATAATATAGATTAATTTCACTATTATATGAACAATAGCAGAGGGAGGGGGAACTGCTTAAGCGCCAGTTTCGGTTTGTTTGGTTTGGTTGTACTTACTTGCTGTATTGCAAGTCAGGTTGTTGCTGCTTTTAGTGAGTACAGACAGAGATTTGGTGACGCTCTTTGTGTTTATATGCACAAGATGCAGGAACTATGAGCCTAAAACTGTTTTCTTTTTGAACTCATATTGTGCTAATTGTAACAGTCATAGTGTATGTTGAACATAGATTGATGAACAAGTGCAAATGTTCATGTAATTGTCTTATTATGGTTATGGTTATCTTCCATAGGTTTTATTCTGGTACAAAGGGTTGAGAAAGGAGTGGCTTTATCTTTACGGCCCTGTTTTACAGATTAGGTCTGGAGAATTTTCTCGATGTTACCTGACACTACCTAAAAGAAAATAAGTGTATATAATTTTACTTTTCTTTAGACTAAACCACACATGTATTTGACTCTTTGTAAATAAATTGGTTGGTTCCTACTTATGTTTGCCTTAGCTTCCTCTTTCATTTGCTGTCTCTCCACATATTCTTAACTGCCAAGGAAATCACTAACTACCGCAAACGTGTAACACACGCTCTTTGTGTAGGTGTGAAACATGGAGACACAGATCTGAAGATGGGATCCGTACCATCATACTTTGGCCAGTTGTGGGGCAAAGAGAAGAAACAAGGTGAGATTGGATGCATACAAACATTTCTCGTAATGCAGGGGAACTATAAATCAGCGTGTAAGTTTGTAAAACAGCATGAAGCAACTTTTACATATCTTGCTGCATGCTCAATAATCCAGGTAAGGAAACCGTAGAAATTTGATTCTGTATATCTGGACAAGGTTTTTTTAGTGGAAGGAATATTTCAAGATTCCAAGTCTCTTCCTCAGCCTCAACTGGCTGCAGGTTTCTCCAACCTTAGAAACAATGTTTACTTTTTCTCTAGTGCTGCTGTAACATAACTTGTCCCATGTCTTGCTCTGAATGTTTTTTTTATTTTTATTACAGAGGAAGAGAGGCACCTGCGAGCTAATGACAGACCTTTCAACCTGTCTTACCAGTATGCTGTGAGTATATAAGTGTATATTTATATGTTTAAATCTCGCAGTTAGACGTAATTACATCATATGCAGTCCCTAACAGATTTTCTTACTCATATGAGAGACAACACTGCTGTAACATCACCTGTCTCCTTTTCAGAACAATGCCATCAAGACCTCCAAATACAACGTTTTCACCTTCCTGCCTCTCAACCTCTTCGAGCAGTTCAGGAGGCTCGCCAATGCCTACTTCCTCTTCCTCTTTATTCTTCAGGTACATCATTTTGTATATGCTAATGCTGCCATTAGACAGTATCCGGATTTCTGTGTAGTCATTTCATTGATTGGTGTCCCAGTTGTAGACGGTTTTACAGATGGGTCACGTACTATTGGTGTTAACCTAAGCTGTGCATCATTGAAGCAATTTAAATACGTGTGTTTGTGTGATCTGTTGACAGCTAATCCCACAAATCTCCTCTCTGTCTTGGTTCACCACGGCTGTGCCTCTCATCCTGGTGCTGGCTATAACAGCAGTGAAGGATGCCAGTGATGACATAGTGAGTCTGTTGTAACATATGTCTGTTTGTTGAATGTCTGAAAGGGAAACCCTGCACAATGCAAAGACAGAAATGACCCAAACTAGAGTCAAACATGTAAACAAACACTGTTTTCTCTTCTGTCAAATGAGTAGAACAGACACAAAAGTGACAATCAAGTGAATAACCGCAGGGTGAACGTCCTTATTGATGGAGAGTGAGTCATTAAAGCTATAATTTCCATATTCTACATTTGTCATATTTGTCTGGTGCACATGAGAAACATCTGTTGATTTCACATTTTTATTTTCATGGCAGACTGAGAAGTGAAAAGTGGATGAATGTTCAGGTTGGAGACATAATTAAACTGGAGAATAATCAGTTTGTCACAGTAAGTAGATGGATGCTACCATTTTTTATAATATTTTATAACATACTTCTCTGTATTTAGGCCCTGTTTACACTAGAACAGCCACACTGAACGCATAGTTTATCTTATCTTCTGAACTCAGCTCTCTGTATTTAACTTTTGAATCTCCCAGGCAGACCTTCTGTTGCTCTCTAGCAGCGAGCCTCTCAATCTGATCTATGTAGAAACAGCTGAATTAGACGGGTGAGTGTGCAATGTGCCTGACCGCCCCATGCTGTCTTGGACTTCCCTTCAGTTTTGTCTTTACCATGTCCTCTCCGTCTTCAACAGTGAAACCAATCTGAAGGTGAAACAGGCCTTGACTGTGACTGGAGAAATGGGAGACAACATTGAGGCGCTGGCTGGTTTCACTGGTTAGAGCCTGAAATAAAACATCATTAAACAGATACTTCGATTTTTAGAACTGAAACTGTGGGATGTTATTTAGTGATTTAGTGATGAGTTATTAATGTTTTCATGAGCATTACAACTTAAAACAAGACAGCTGAACTAAAACAATAACAATAGGTCTCAATGAGCCAGACACTACTTTTTGAATACAGAAAGAATAAGTAAAAAAAGTGATATGGTAGGTCAGAGAAAAGTTGGCCACCTGTCTAAAGGTGAATGTATTTCTTAGTGAGCCTTATTTTTAATATAAATAACAAGTTTGCAGAATGACAACGTCATTTTGATGAAGATGTACTCTGGTTTGTACTGAAAGTAAGAAGGTATTTGTCAGTATAGTAATCCTTAAGTATAAATTAAGTATATATGATGGATTTTTAAGAAAAAAACAAATAATTGCAAGCATTATAATTATATTTTAAAAGTAAAAAAATAAAGTACTGATATAGTAAAATGGTATTTATCATATAGCAAAACTAATTTGTTAATGTGCAAGCAAGGTGGTGATAATTTCACCAATATTTAAAATATTACTGAGTTGTTGAATGTTTTGTCTGAAATGTAGGATGTAGCATAAAACAGGAAATACTCTGTGTCATAATAACTCTTTAATAGCATGAAGTTAGTAAAGTATTAGTAGTAAATATGCTTATTTACATACTGTCACATACCGGTTAATGTTAGATTAACATGTCTGCAGTATCTGGTATTCTGCTGTAGTGATGATCCTAACGTCCTAATCCAGCCCTGGCTGTGTTGCTGACATCTCATCTCTGTCACTCAGGTGAAGTGCGATGTGAGCCTCCAAACAACCGTCTGGACAAGTACAAAGGGACCCTGACTCTGAACGAGCAAACCTACGCCTTGGACAACGACAAAGTGCTGCTCAGAGGATGTACCCTAAGGAACACTGAGTGGTGCTTCGGTCTGGTCATCTTCGGAGGTAAACTCTCAGCAGCATTTAGTGTCACTTGTAATGAGCGCGAAACAAGTCTGCACTTTTGTTTCCATCTAGGATTTTATTGAGATAAGATAAGATAAAATAAACCTTTATTAGTCCCCCGAGTGGGAATTTTGCAGCGTTATAGCAGTCGAGGGTAAGAGCAGCAAAAAAGTACAGAAGGTATAATACAATATGTAAAAAACAAAAAAATCAAAAAGATATTGCACACATTCCAGTCATAGCAGAATAAACTCAGACCAGGGCCATGCAGTTCATGATGAAGAGTTACTCAAAAACACAGCGAGACTGGATAGACCTTAAGAAAAAGAGAGGTTATTTCTAAAAAGCAAGAAATTCTCAATTGGTATTGGAGCTGGCTGTGGCTCAGGAGGACCAGCATAGATAGAAACGTACTAAGTAGTGCAGATTATTTACCATTTATCATGCTCCAGAGATATTGACCATCTCAGTCATACATTTAACCCAAAAAGTCAACGAGATACAAAGTCACAATTATCTTTTTAATGCCATACTTTCAATAAATTCTAAATAAAATCTAAATAAACATAAAAAGTCACAATCTTAAGTTACTTTGTCAAAATGATTAAACTGAATTCTATTCAGTCAAACGTCTGACTTCAGACCATGGCAAACCTCTATTCATACTCTTATATCCTTTGAAGAGAATTTACATACAGTATACACAACAAATTAGTGCCACTAAAACATCTTAAACAAGACTGACTAATAAATGAAACTGACTAGGACAATCATTAACTTCACTTCTAGCTTCAGGAAACTAATCTTTTGGCCACTAAAATAAAGCAGTCTTGAGTGTGAGGGGAAATAACTGCTGTCACATCTAAACAAAATATGGAACGTTTCCAGGTCCTGACACCAAGCTGATGCAGAACAGTGGAAAGACAACATTGAAACGAACCAGCATTGATCACCTGATGAATGTCCTGGTGTTGTGTGTGAGTTTTACATCCGTGAAAGTTCTCTAAGAATAAATTAACATTACAGTGCCTAAAATGCCTTTTTCTCATGGCAAAATGTATTTATATCATCGCTCAGATCTTTGGTTTCCTGGCGTCTATGTGCACTGTTCTGGCCATTGGAAATGCAATCTGGGAGGTGAAGGAGGGCTCTGTGTTCACAGCGTTTCTGCCTCGTGAACCAGGGGCTGATGCTGGCCTCTCAGCCTTCCTCACCTTCTGGTCCTATGTCATTGTCCTCAACACGGTTGTGCCCATTTCGCTCTACGTCAGGTAGGCTCATCCACAAGCCTAAAAACCAAGTGAAAAAATCGAAAGTTATTGTGAAGAGTGAACTTCTTGGACAAGGGTAAACCTTTTTGTGTTTTGGTGTCAGCGTGGAGATCATCCGACTGGGGAACAGCTTCTACATCGACTGGGATAGGAAGATGTACTACCCCAAGAGTGACACTCCTGCCCAGGCGAGGACCACCACGCTCAACGAGGAACTTGGACAGATTAAATACATCTTCAGCGACAAGACGGGGACCCTGACGCAGAACATCATGACTTTCAACAAGTGCTCCATCAGTGGGAAAGCCTATGGTGAACAGCTGTGTGTGTGTGTAGAAACTGCAGAAGGAGCTGCTCAAACGGGCTGAATGACTGATACGTGGTGTGTTTCTCTCTCTTTCAGGGGAGCTGTTTGACTTCTCTGGACAAAGGGTAGAAATCACAGAGGTGAGAGAAGAGACATCCACACATGATGATTTATTTTTGTGTTTATATTAAACTGTTATCTTTTACTTTGCAGAAGACCGAGAGAGTGGACTTCTCTTGGAACCAGATGGCTGATCCCAAATTTGTCTTTCACGACCACAGTCTGATGGAGACGGTGAGGGAGGGAAACCCAGATGCTCAGGCCTTCTTCCGTTTGCTGGCTCTGTGTCACACTGTCATGCCCGAGGAGAAGAAAGAGGGTGAGCGTCCCC
The DNA here is from genome assembly GCA_032270685.1 of Microctenopoma stevenorrisi. Lineage (NCBI taxonomy): Eukaryota > Metazoa > Chordata > Actinopteri > Anabantiformes > Anabantidae > Microctenopoma > Microctenopoma stevenorrisi. The sequence goes on along the minus strand of JAUMTR010000014.1, from coordinate 13,309,446 downwards.
TCATGGATGTTTTTATTACTACACGGCTTTGAGAAGTAGAAGTGATGAAATAGCAGAGTTGTGTGCATGTCCTCAACTCACAGGAGTCACAGCCCTGAAGAATACAAGTGTTTCCTTTCCTCTCTAACACTCACCCCTCTTTTTCCTTCGCCTGGACGTTCACCTGGCAGGAGAGCTCTTCTATCAGGCTCAGTCCCCAGATGAAGGTGCCCTCGTGACAGCAGCAAGAAACTTTGGGTTTGTGTTTCGCTCGCGCACACCGGAGACCATCACGGTGGTGGAGATGGGCAGACAGGTCACATATGAACTTCTGGCTGTTCTCGACTTTAATAACGTGCGCAAGAGGATGTCAGTAATAGGTGAGAAAAAGTGGAGACAGGAGCATGAAACATGTTTCCAAATAACGATGCCTGAACCACTATGGGTGTTTAAAAAGGTCATACTACACATACGCGTGTTTTAGACTTTGTCCATGACACTGATTAGTCCCAGGGAACAAATATCCTCTTCATGCATTCAATGTCAACTATAATTTACTAATTTATTGCAGCTCAATATCAAAATTTATTCATGTTATTTGTCAAGATAACGCTTACAGCAAATCCTTGATCAATTCTCAAGTGAAGCATAGTGACTCTCCTTAACTGCTTCCACCCTGATTTCCAGTGAGCAGCCCTGAGGGCAAAATGACTTTATACTGCAAAGGAGCAGACACCATCATCTACGAAAGGCTGGACCCGTCCTGTAACAAACTGATGGAAGTTACCACTGGACACCTCAATGTAAGTGATGCCTTGCATGTTTGCCAATACAACTATGTGCAGTGTAAGCCATCATCTCATATCAGGGTTTGAGTCTGAAACTGCTTTAAACCATGCAACCGAAACAGGAGTATGCAGGCGACGGCCTCCGCACGCTGGTGCTGGCCTACAAGGACTTGGATAAGGGCTACATGGATGACTGGCAAAAGCGCCACCATGAGGCCAGCACAGCCATGGACGGACGGGAGGAGAGACTCGATGAACTTTACGAAGAGATCGAGAAAGACATGCTGGTTAGTGTTTCTTTGGAGAAGAATGAAATATTCCGTGTGTACTGTATCTAGTGCTTTCTCACACTAACCAAAACACCTGACATACAGTAGTAAATTAAATATTGTAATATGAGTATTTTTTGTATAACATCAAATATGTCCTTTTCATATTACCTTCCTTACTATTTACTGTGTTTTTGTAGCTGTTGGGGGCAACAGCAGTGGAGGACAAGCTGCAAGACGGAGTACCGCAGACCATAGAACAACTGGCCAAAGCTGACATTAAAATCTGGGTGCTGACTGGAGATAAACAGGGTCAGCGTCACTCCCATACTTTATGATTATCTTCTGTCATTCTGTCAACAGCCTGCGTCAGGTTTAAATGAACTTAGAGTTAGTGAGTGTTTGGCATATTAACTGCATCACTATGATATGTAATATATTCATCTGTGGAAACAGAGACAGCAGAGAATATTGGCTACTCCTGCAACATGCTAAGAGAGGAGATGAAAGATGTTTTCATCGTGGCAGCCAATACGGCAGAAGGAGTCAAAGAGGAGCTGCAGTAAGTCAGTGACAAAGAAATGACCATAACGCAGAGTTTGTGCTGTGTCGTATTGTAGAGTCTGAATTATTCTTAATTAGTCTTAATTTGTGGGTTTGTCTGGCTTTTGGCAGGTTTAAGATCCCAGCACAAATAGTCCCCTGGATAAAATACAGTTCACAAAACAAACAAACCACCAAAATCAGAGCGTTTTATTAACCCTAACCATATCTGTTTATTCAGGAACGCAAGAAAGAAAATGTGTCCAGACACAGCAGAGGAGCCGTCGGTGATCAAAGGCCGCGCAGGCCTGTTCTGGCTCCAGAAGACAGAGAGTGTTCAGGATGAGACGGCGGATGGAGAATATGGCCTAGTTATAAATGGACACAGTCTGGTACAGAGGCTTTTTCAGACACATTAGTATTTCCAGCAACTGCTAATTAACACAATGTTTCCTTTTGTCGTGATCCAGGCAAGTCCTGTCGAATGTCCTGTCTTTATTAAATCCAACTATTTATACGACTCTAGCTAAAATCAAACTGGGGCTAGATTACATTAACCAATCCAAACAGTCTGGTTTGACTGTTTTAGACTCACTATATTTAAGTTTTCATTTAATCGTACTCGTCTCCTTTTGTCCTCAGGCCTTTGCACTGGAGAAGAACTTGCAGCTGGAGCTGCTGAGAACAGCGTGCATGTGTCAGACGGTGATTTGCTGCAGAGTAACGCCTCTGCAGAAGGCTCAGGTTGTTCAGCTGGTGAAGAAATACAAGCAGGCCATCACTCTGGCCATCGGTGACGGGGCCAACGATGTCAGCATGATCAAGGGTAAACCCATTCATCTCAGATACAGTATTTTGTAAAGTATAACCGTATACGCTTTCAGTTCATCTTTCCCATCTGTCCTGCAGCTGCTCATATCGGCGTGGGCATCAGTGGTCAGGAAGGCATGCAGGCAGTTCTCTCAAGCGACTACTCCTTTGCCCAGTTCCGTTACCTTCAGCGCCTCCTGCTGGTTCACGGGCGCTGGTCCTATCTACGCATGTGCAAGTTCCTGCGATATTTCTTTTACAAGAACTTCACCTTCACCTTTGTGCATTTCTGGTATGCCTTCTTCTGCGGCTTCTCTGCACAGGTGTGTAACTCGTGGTACACGGCATATGGCATACTAATACATTTATTTCAGTGTTACATGTTGGCTTTGTTGCTTGTGTTCACAGACCGTGTATGATGAGTGGTTCATAACCACGTACAACCTGATTTACACAGCACTTCCTGTCCTTGGCATGAGCCTCTTCGACCAGGTATGCACAGAAGGAACAATCCATTGAGTAAATATCATATACTTCCTATTATATTATAATTCACCACTGTGCCTCTACGTTCTCTAATCCTCTGTTTCTGCAGGATGTAAATGACCGCTGGAGTTTCCAGTATCCTCAGCTCTACTCTCCGGGCCAGCTGAACCTGTACTTTAATAAGAAAGCCTTTGTGCGCTGTATGATGCACAGCTGCTACAGCTCCCTCATCCTTCTCTTTATTCCCTGGGCGGCCATGCACGACACGGTCCGCGATGACGGCAAAGACATCGCCGACTATCAGTCCTTCGCTTTACTGGCGCAGACCTGTCTGTTAGTTGTAGTGAGCATCCAGGTGAGGAAAGCTCTGTCACCAGTCATCACAGAATATATATGATAGGATTTTGTGTTCTAGGAGGTATGACTTTATTCGAACCATCCCCTATTACAACAGATAATGTGAATGAATGTCCACTAACTACATTTTACTCTGAATTTAAATTTCCAGCTATGCTTGGACACTTATTACTGGACCGCCGTGAACCAGTTTTTCGTGTGGGGCAGTCTTGCCGCCTACTTTGCTATCACATTCACCATGTACAGCAACGGCATGTTTCTCATCTTCACCTCCTCCTTCCCCTTCATTGGTGAGTAGATTCAGACCATTTCTCGAAGCAGGGAAGGGCTTTAGTTTAATTCTGATAAGAATCATGTCCTACTAATGATTGTGACTTCTTGTCTGATGCTTCTGGGAACCCAGGCACAGCAAGGAACTCTCTGAACCAGCCTAACGTGTGGCTGACCATATTCCTGACTTCCCTCCTCTGTATTCTGCCCGTGGTGGCTTTCCGCTTCATCATCATTCAGCTTCAGCCCACCATCAATGAGAAGGTAACGGCAACAATAAGATGATATATATAATGTTTAACTACTGCTCTGCTGCCAGGGTGTTTAATGATGACTTAAATATTGTACTAGACACTTGTCTCTCTTCTCCTTCCAGGTGAGACATAAGGTACAAAAGGAGGTGGTGCCAGCTCCTGCACCGCGGCGACCACCAGCGAGGCGCGTCAGCACCCGTCGGTCAGGCTATGCCTTCTCCCACTCCCAGGGCTACGGTGACCTGGTGACATCGCGAAAGTTTCTCCTCAAACGACCCATTAAGAGTCGACAGGTCCTGTACATTCAGTCGGACTCTCCTCTGGCTCAGAATCAGCCACAGCACTACCGTACCATTGCAGAGGAGCCAGAGGACACCCAGAGTCCTTAGACAGCAGCGCTGCAGACAGTCAGTGTGTTCAGGCTAAAGTTCACTACCTGGATTATTCCCAACACTGTACACTTAAAACTACTGTCAATCTTTACTTTAACCTCCTAGGACCTAGCGTCCACATATGTGGACATCACATTTTGGGTTGTCTAGACCAAAATAAAAAATTTTGCTCTACAAAGGCCTGATATCCATGTACGAGGACATTATACTTTTACTGTTTGTACTTTATTACAGACACATCTTCCAGCAACTGTTAGCAGCACTTCAAATGGGCTCATTTTCTTTGTACTCGGGACAATTGTTGAGTTGTTCATCATTACTCAATTGTGACGTTATAGTGTTTTATTGAAATTTACAACAATTGTTATCATGTGTGAACATACTTTTTCTCAGAAACTACATCAGGAAAAAATATAATTTTTTGTTTTTACATTCAGCAGGTCACAATTAGCCCAAATATCAGAGAGAAATTAAAAATGCATGCCCTGAAAGAGCTTGGGTCTTAGGATGATTAGTCAAGGTTTTGGCTGATGGGTGAATTTTGATATGATGTAAAAATGTTGATCTTCACTATATAGAATATACTGTAACTTGACGTTGCTGCCATTTTCCATGGAGTACAGTCCTACATTCCAGACTGATAAACTACACTGATCTCATGGAGACGGACTTCAGGTTGTACATATTTCAGTGTACATTGTGTGTTTACTGTGATGGATCAAAATGCTGCAATAAGGACCACAGAGAGCAGAATGTCAAACTAACATCGGTCAACTTTGGAAAACAAATATATACTTTTGTACTAAACTGTTTTGTTTAAAGTTGGCTCAGTTCAGTTTGAAGGAACTGGATTAGCACACTGCTAACCATAAGTTTGTAATTTAGTTTTTTCAAATGAATTATCATGACCAAAGGTCTGAGAAATCCATGTTTAATCTGCTGCATTTTCACTCTGTTGTTTACATAATTCTCACAATGAATATTTGAATGTGTTTTGAAAATACAGCCAGAGGTCACTGTTGTCTTTGGAAGTGTCACGCAGTATGGGCCCGCAGACAGCACCTCTTTTAGTCCTGCCAAATACTGTATTTTGCAATTTATGCAAATTATGACCTTTATTTAATCATTTTATACTTCATCACGTTTCACCGCATCACATCCGATGAGATTTGTTTGTTGCCTCTTTTGTGTTTTGACTGAATTGTCCGAGTGTCTACATGGAGACAATATGTAAATAAAGCAAGTACTTCACTGAAGAATTCATATTTTCCTCTTCAGACATTGGATATGAAGCAAGAAGGGCTCTTTCTCTGCTTTTTCTTGCAACATGATTAATGAGATCATTGTAATTCCCCTTGATCAACACACATAGTGTACATTATAATGTATAAAAGAGTACCACAGTCACATTTCCAAACAGTACTAACCCAGATACTACAGTATTTATCTTTGCCTCATGATTTACAGTGTTGTTAGAATCTGAAGGAGGGATGAAAATATCTGTGCTTGTAATATATATTTTATATCCCGACCTTTTTTAGGAAGCTTCAAACCAAAGTACTTTAAGGTTTGTTTGCATTATGTATGTAGCCATGTGCACTTTCACTCTCTCTCTAGTCTCTCATGCATCACGCTCTACTGTTCACCCACCCACCCACCAACACACACACACACACACACACTGATTTCTGCCCACAGCTGCAGAGTGTCCTCTGGGACAGTGAATGATGACATTGCTGGTGGAGGGCTGTCCCAGTATGGCACAGATCCAGAAGAGTTTGCTTTCTGATCCATGCACAATACATATATATATACACAGTGGGGTGCGAAAGCTTGGGCAACGTGGTCAATCTTTATGATTTTCCTGTATAAATCGTTGGAAAGATAAAAAATTACAATTAAATATTATGTAGGAGGCACACACAGTGATATGAAAGTGATACAGTGTGCAATAATTGTTTAAACAAAATTAGGTGTGTGTGCGTGCATGTGTATATAGAACCCATCAAGCCTTCTTCCCCTCCAGTTTAACCCTTGCACATGTCCATGCTGCTTAGTCAGCAGGTCCGACAGTCTCAAGTGAAGGTCACCGCATGAGCCAACGCACGACTGACATGCTGTATAAATAGACTGCATATATAAGACAGACCCTTAACCACAACCAAAGCACACAGTAATGTACTGACACACTGAAACAGGGATAAAGCAGGAACAGACAAAAGAGGAAAATAACTGCTAAGGTCACAATGATACAGACATGTGAAAAAGACCCAACCGAGTAGAAACAACTAAACCACTCAACTAAATACACACACTCTGATGTTATCATACAATCCTTCTAGTTCAAAGGTCATTTGTAGAGCAGGAGCGTGGTTTGGTTGGTGTCTGTAAGAGGAGACAGCACGCTGAACTTGAAGAGAAAAAGAATCTTACACCTCACGGTCCAACTTGGACTGAGGTTCACTGCGTTCCAGTGTTGCAGCGTGCTGTACTGTGAAGCAAGCAACCTCACAAAGAGCAACTATGAAAATAGTGATGCTACCTCTGCACTGGTGTTTTATAGTTCTATCATTGATTATTATTAACAAGGGTGGCTACCTCTTTTGTTCTTAGCTCAAAACCTTTACACGTTGTTGGCCATTTTGTTATCGCATGTGTGTTTCATGTTGGATTGTATTGTCTGAAACCTTAAGCTGCCATCTTCTCGCAAAGAGGTTGCTAAGATTGAAAAGATCTAAAAGAACCACACCTCAACTTTGGATAAGTGGCTAAGGATGTGTAGATGCATAAAAAATAAATAAACGTTTCTATGTACTGTAACAAACATGCATATTCTCCATTCACTGTGTCAGCAAGTAGCTGGTACCTCCAGGTTACATGTGGAGGTGTCCGTGGACCAGACACTGAAACCCTGCAATAGCACTGATATACAGCAAACCTTCAACAATTTATCCAAGAGGGATAAATTAAGAATGAGTTATTATTAGTTATTACATGATTTACTTCCTGTCTATGTTAAGAAACACTATGTATTATACATTATATTCACCACCAATTTATTTGTCTCCATCGCCACAAATGCATTCACTACTAACTGCCTTTAATGACAAGGAATTTGAAATGCAATATCAATATCTGCAGTTAAATATATGATTTATCTGATATGTGCCTGAGCCTTCTGCACATTAATTCAACTAGCAAACAAACATTTACATGCAGATATTGTATCATTCAGTAAATGTTAAACCACTGCTCATTTATTCTTGCTCTAGATGGAAAATTAAAAATGCTTATGAAGTCCTTCACCATGGTCCATGTTGCGTCGCGGCAAACATAAGTTGTACACTGCAACAAAAATGTCATTGAAAATGTCCTTCTCTTGTTATTAGCTCTCACAGTGAGACACAAAACAAGTGAATAACCTTTTCAACGTGATGATTTTAAGGCACTGTTCACTCCACTCAGTATGTGAAGATCCTGACCTATGGGTGTCTCCAGATTAAACCGATGTCTAAGCGTTAAGACTATTGCCTTAACGGAGATCACACATTGGTCCAACAGTGTCTTTACTATTTAGATGTTTGACAGTGTTGCTGCATGCGTACACGTTCTAGGGAGAGACATACAAACATAAGCAGATTCTAAGTGGTGTCAGTTGTAAGACTTAAGTCTAAATAAAGGATCATCTTCAACCTTAAAAATGCACGCTCTCTGCTGCCACTGGTGAAGTACTGGGGGTCTTCTTAGTTGGTGTTCTTTTAGTATATATAGTGACTATTTAGACCATCGTGTTTTGTTATTTTTGGCCCCTCTGTACTGGGGCAAACAGGCAAAAGTTCTCTAAACCCATATTTTGAAATACAAATAAAACATAAGAGATCACATGACTGACAGCTGCACACAGTCCTCTTGACCCCATTTGAAGTGAGCCGGAAGAGTCCACAGGGTCTTGTTTGGCTAAGAGGTGAATGGTGTTAATCACGTAAAGGCAGAGGTTCAGGGTTCAATACTCAAAGCTCCAATAACTAGTCATGTCGGATGGAGGAGTACCATACACATAGTTACTTAATATACAGCCTGGTGTTGCTGTTGTCATCACCCGTTTTCTTTTTAAGCCTTCTTGTTCATTCATGCTAGATAACTCGCCTGGCTTTGCCAATTGTTGTCCTTTGTAAGTAATTACTGTGCATGACTGTCTCTGAAATCTCATATTTGCTGCGTTGCCAATGAACCATTAACATCTAATTTACAGATTTTCACCTCATAACGCATCGTCTTCTCTTTATTCAGCATATTTATTTTGAAATAAGGCCTCACTGCAGAGTGGGTAAATCATTAACATTGACATGCAAGTTGCATTTCTAAGTGTGAGTACACACTGCTCACCATTTGCAGAGACCCTTGATTAAAAATTAAGAAATACAGCAGCGTCACCTTCAGCATGGAGCTTGGCATGAAAATACACCTGCTAATGAGGCTTTCCCAGCATGAGTCAGTTCTGAGCCAGCTACACTCAGAACAAGGTCATGATCTTGGGAGTTTTTCAGTGCATTACATCACTGGAACTTAGACTGACTCCGTTTTCATGCAAAAAGAGTAAATGATTCACATTCTGTCAATTTAGACAGAATGTCTCTCTTCAAAAAGCGAGTCACATTAAATAACATCTTTGCTCTAGGAACTAGAAATAAAGTTAAATCATACACTTGACTAGGACAGGCTTGTAAGACTTATTTATTGAGGGACTCCATTGTCATTATATTTAAGAATAACAATATCTTCACATTAATGCATATCAACATACTGTGATACTGATGCACAATATTCTACGAATAGCATGTTTAAGAAGACAAATGTACCGTGGTTAATTCAGTAAGAGTGAAAGAGAAAAGTGGCAACCAGCAGATACACTTCGTTACTACAGATTAATAGAAAACTCATGTTTAAAAGGCACATTCATAAAACAACAGTGGGACAACCCTGCATGCACAGAGTCCCACATGATATAAGCAGCATCAAAGTTAACACCTATCACAGTTTAGTGGTGAACACATTAAAATACCTGAAAATACCAGTCATACAGTTTGCAGAACAATTATTGCTTTGATTATTGCTGTAGTAAAAGTGAACTATGTGCATTAATAGATTAGTAGGAAGTATTCAAGCAGAAAATGGATAATATTTATATAAATTAAGCCCCCCCCACTTCTAAAGAGGAGCAATTTGCATAATTAAATATATTGCCATATAAAAGAGGAAGACCTTTTATGTGATGCTTTTGTCTTTGATGGCAATTTTATTCAGCTCCCAGAAAAGTTCTGGTAGTGGATATTAGTAGGCGGTCCTCTGAGAGAAGTCCCATAAGTGTTTTATCTCAGTAATCACAGAACATTAATGGTCAAAATAGATCAAGCTATCTTTGTTAAGTTGTATAAGTAATGTAATGTAAAAGTTGATATATCATAGAAAGGTTGTGACACTTGTTTTTGTTATTTAGTAAGATGTCTTCTATCATAACTTGCTGAGACAAGCATAATATCCTCATATTTCATAGTCTAAAAGCCATAAACCTACATATATTGACATCCTTTTAACTTCCAAATTACCAAATCAATGCTTACTAAGAATTGTATCTAGCCCAGTAATTGGTACCAAAGCTTAATATGCATATCACTGCCATTTCCTTCTCACCTGTGCAGCTTCTTCTTCTTCTAAATTCCTACAAGAGTCCCCACCATTTGTGCACAATCAGGTCATCTCCAAAGCCAGTATCAAGAAAACGGTTTCCACACTCCTCCCAGCGACACACCTCGCCTTTGTCCACCAACACAAACTTCCATTCCACATGGCTCTCTGTGGGCAGGATGACCACAGTGGACCAGTGCCCATCCTTGGCTCTCTCTAGCGGAATGAATCCCTTCCAGTTCCCCAGTTCCTGCTGGTTCCCTGTGACAGCCACCGTCTGGTATGGTGAATGGGTGAGGTAGTGGATGCAGAAAGTGACGTTGACATTCTGAGGTATGGGCTGCACTGCAACAACCTTCTTGCTATTTTCCGTGTTTTCGTCAACAAGAGGGAGGGTGTTGGTTGGTTTGACTTCAGTGGAAGGTGTGGTATCCGTGTCTTCAGAATCGTCTGTAAAAGAAGAACTGTGTTGGTGTTCAGTGGTCGGAAGCTGGTTGGTTTTTGTGTTGTCTTGAGCAAAAGAGGAGACAGAAGCGTTCATCCAGGGAAGAACTTGATAGTTACTATCCGTGATCCATTCATTATTGTCCATTGTCGCCTCCATTATACTGATTTCAGTCTTTTCATAGTCCTCATCTTTCTCTGCTTCCATTTCCACTTTCTTCTCACTTGTCTCACTTACTCCACTGCACTCCTTAATATCTACACCTTTAACAACACGTTTCATTTCTGTCTTCTCTTTTAGTTCACGGGTGAAGCTTGGAACATTTGCTGCAATTTCTGCCATAAATTCATCCAATGCTCTGTGGTAACAATCATCAATCTCATGCCCAAACACATCCTCATTGGCTGCGAATGATTCATGCTTTGCCCAGACTGCGGGCTCACTGAGGGATTTCTGCGAGAGACCTGATTGGTGAGACCCAAAGGCCATATCTGTAGTATCTTTATTGACGACAGATGAATCTGCATCATCAGTGAGGAGCATATCAAACTCATTAGCAGCATCTTGCAAATCAGGGCTGACAGCCATGCTTGAAATTCCACTCTCAACTTCGACACCAGGATAAGTGTTGTCCTTGTCATTGTCCTTTAGCTCACATTGCTCAAACGACAGCAAGTTCATTTTACAAGTGGCAGGGTTAATGTCATTAGTCAAGACAGGAGCAACATGAGATGTCACTTTAGAAAAGTCTATGTTATGTTGCACTTGTTCACTTTGTTGGTCTTGAAAGGAAGTCTGCGTTTCAGGACGCGATACTGCCTCAGACATTAAAGGTGCAGTAATGGTAGCATTGCCACATGCAGCTGCATCGACGGCAGAATCAAATCCATCTCTCTTGAGAGCAGTCACACTAGCCTTGTCAAAGATTTCATTGTTCATCAAGATATTTGGAAAAATTACTTCATCGATTATTGGAGCAATGATGTTGTCATCGTCACATGCAGATGTATCAGGAGCAGTAGTGGCACCTGCCTTGTCAAAATTGTCATTATTCATCAACTGGCATATTTGTTGATCTAGATAGCATTGGTTCGCTGGAGGGTCAATACTTTCTTCAACCAAGACGACACTTGATAAGCTTGAACTGTCACACTGTTCACCACAGACAGCAACGTTGTTACTTTTCACCCTTTTCTCTTTCACACCATCAACCATTATGATGGGGAGAACAACATCCTCTTGACTGCATGAAAGTCCATCTTTTTGTTTGATCTCTGCTTCTTGCTTGTCGAACTTTGGGGAGGTGGTGTAGGTAGAAACTGTGTATTTACTCAATGGGTCTTTATCTAAAAGCTCTTCCGTTACTTCAGAATTAAAACAACCCTCATCACTCTGTTCTCTAACCGGAACTGGTGCCATCACTTTATCTTCACAGAGTTGACAACTGCTAGAACGGTAACTGTGGTCAATGTTGTCTGGAAGGTAATTTTCGTCATTAGATGCTTCGTCTTTGCCATCACGTGTAAGTGAGGCAGGTACATTTAGAATACAAGTGGCAGGCTCTTCAGAGTTGGACTCCACACCGTTTGTCTCTTTTGTGCAGTCGTTATCTTGTAGTCCGTCATCGAGATTTTCACTCATGTGAGAGGGTTTGTCAAAGTCCTCCTCTTGTTCGTTTCGCTTGTCTGAAACATTCCTGTCTGTGTTCTCATCTTCGTTTTCTTTTGCTTTGTAATCTGCTTTAAACACCTGAAAAGCGTATTGAAAAGTTGACATCTAGAGTAGGATAAAGAATGGTACTGTAGTACTGTGCTAATCTGAAATCTCAGAAAGAATAAAGTCTCTGAGAAACTGAGATGTGGAGAAAAATATTCCCACTTGTGCGGTACAAGTCCTTAAGATTATTAAGCAAAATGAGGATAAATAGGAACAGTCAGAAAATCTACCTATGAGACTTACTAAAACTCGTTAACATGATTTAGGTCATTTGTTTCATCTGAAATAACCCACCATGAAACCTCAATTTGTCAATTTACCCTGATGCTTTTGTACAGTAAACAAAGAAGATACAGTAATTACTTAATTACTGAGCATTAGAAGTGTTGTTAGGCAGACTTTGTTATCTTGTTCTTTCGCTGAGCTAGCTTCACATTTCTAGGATTTTCCTGTTCTGTTGCTTAAGAATTATTGTGCCAATCTAAGAGAGTTATCATATAACAATTTTTTAGGGCCTTTATGTGAGCAACTATCCTTACAATGGACCATTTTCATCACATACTTGGTAGCGTCATCTGTGGAAACAGGTAAAGCATTCTTTGCCCCCAATGCAGCCACTGTGGATGCTTTGCTTTCCAGATTGTGCTTGGCCTACTATGCAAATGTCCCTGCTACGTGTAACCGACTGGCACTGTTATTACCTGTGCATCCTTTGAAGTGATGTGCTTGTTGTGTTGTACTTGGGCATCAGGTTTCTTTTCATTAGCAGCAGCGCGGCGCAGTCTGATTTTGGGATGACTCTGAATTAGATTAGCATCCTCCGCGTTTGACGAGCCTTTATCACTTACATCTGTAAAACAAAGCGGTGTGATAATAGCTGATGAGTTTAAAAAAGGGACACGGTCAATTTTGTTTTAATTAGAGTGTATTTATTCTGGATTCGTGTTTGCATAGGACAGATAAAACCAAATCAGTAAGATAGTTTCTGATGTCAGGTAACAGGTATTTTGTTTTCTGTACATTTTAGAAGTAAATTGAAATGGAAAAACATTATTTTCTTACACGATCAGCAGTGAATGAGTAAGATCATATTATGACAAAGTTGATGTGAGTCTCTGAAATTGTGTTTACATAACCTTTGCACCTTTGTAAAATGATAGGACAGCACATCACAAAAAAAGCAATCAATGATTGGGAACGATTAGTTAGTCGTGAAGCGCCTCCGCTTTCCAACTCACTTCTCCTGATCAAAATCTCACATATGCTCTTATTAGCCAATTTTCGTGTGTATGTACTTTAATCACAATGTTGACATCATGCCAAAGTAAAACAAATATTTGAGGGAGGTTCTATGATGACTCATTTGTACTTATTTACAGATGCATCTCAAATTTAGCTAAAACTTAAATTTGGGCTAAACAGTAAAGTTAAATATTCAATTACAAGCAAGTTTCTAGAATGTCACTGTACTAAAACAGACATTTCATTAGTTAGATGTAAATATTCACAATAGAAATATTAGAAGCTTTATTAATCCCACACAAATTTGTTTTTATTTGTATTTTATAATCTACATAAAAATAACATTTTTGATGGAGCAGTTGTATTGTGGCAATGTAGGAAGACTGGAGTAAAGTAAAAGCAGCTTTAATGTGGGTTAAAGTTTTACTTACATTACACCAAAGCCAACATTTGTAAAATGAATTAAAAAGATCAGCTTTTACCAAAGGCCTGGACTCAATGACCTAATATAGTAGCTGCTACACCTGTCTCTGAGTCTCTTACCTGTTGAGTCCGCAGAGCTTAACGTGTCCTCGGGGCTCGGCTCGCGTCCCGCACGGCTCATCGGCGCCTCGCTCTCCGCTCCGGGGCCGTCGCCGCTGTCCCCGTCGCCGGCGGCGGCCGCGGCCTTCCTCCGCTTCCCCCTCACGGTCCGGTAGATGATGAAAGCAGCCAGCACGGACAGCAACGCCACGACAGTCAGCGCCACGGCGGGACCGTGGCGGCCGATCATGCAGAAGAGCGAGGCCAGATCCATGCGTCTCTCCAGAGCCACCGTGTTGCTGTTCTTCAGCTGCATCCCAGCGACACCTGGACGAGAGCGCGCACCGAGAGACGACTGAGCCGAGCGGAGGTGCTGCAGGACGCCTCTGCTCTGCGCGGAGCGCTCTCCTTCCCACGTTTCCAGCGGTGACCTCCCGCTGCAGAGCTGCTTCGTGCTGCAGGTGCGAGCTGCTCATTGGTGGACGTGATCACGGGGACGCGCGTTCATTCATGAAAAGGAGAAACCAACTCGTTCTGCACATTATCTCTAACAGACGCTCGTGATTACTAATCAGGCGAACTATTACTGTTTTAATGATCTACTGACAAGATTAAGCACCACGTGACGTCACTGGTACCCAATATGATAAGATTATGTATCCCTAAAGAAGATCCCTCTTTGATTTTGGAAGCTAAGATATCTATAGTAAAAATAATTATAAACGTTTTTGTGCTTTATCTATATTTCGCAACATTAAACATTAAATTATTTTTAAAAACAGGACAAAAATGTTGTGGAAAAAAAATAAAATGTTATCATTATCACATCATAATATGTCAAGACTGTTGTTAGCAATGGCAATGACTTGGATGTATTAATTAATTTATAATTAATAATGATTAAGAAAAACAAAATAAGAACCTGTCATTTAGAACATTTCAGCATCAAACATGTAAACTATGTTCCTTCGGGATTAAGTGTTTTGAATCAAACTAGAAAATCCCAGTAACATCAGAACCTCTGACTAACAGCTCCGCCTGGTGTACGTGTGTGGTAATGTCAGGAAAGTTCCTGAAGACTCTGGAGAT
>JAUMTR010000014.1:13262472-13290702 GCA_032270685.1 Microctenopoma stevenorrisi | reverse complement strand
AGCTGCACAGCAATCTGGAGCTGATGGACACATTTCAGCACAAGGTCCTGGAGGAGACGGAGCCTTTCCGAAGCAGTGCGGCCCTGCAGCTGGAGAAAGAGGGAGAGCACTTTGGACTGACAATCAAGAGGAGCTCGGAGGAGAAAACACAGCAGAGTGTGTGTTCACACACAGAGACACACAACAGCACGCAGGACAAACCTGAAAACATGCACTGATTTCTGATGTATAGGAAAATGCTTCTGCATTTTATTCCAATCAATGACCTGTAAATATGATAACATTCATGCCAACTGTTAATTTGCATGCGGGCTAAAAGCAATCGATTGATTGACTGCATGTAGTAGCCAGTGATCCTCCACTAGATGTCATATTCAGGCTAGTCTACAGCTGCTATCCATCAATAAGCACCTTGTCTTGTATGAGCACAGGAAAATAATCACGCTGTACTCCTTTTATTACAATGACTGCTACTACTTATTACCCTGAGAAACATCACTCATCACTTAAGTAGAACATGTCTTGGGGTAACTTACTTTTTAGACATCTCAAATTAAATAAATTAATTAAACAATGACTATTGATAATCTGCTGAGTAGAATAAAGCATGAAAAGTGGCAAAATGAACTCTAAATACAAAATGAAAATATCATTTTGAGTACAAATTTGGGCACCATTAATAACCTTGTGTACTTTTTACTTCTCTGTTTGCTTTCTCCCCGGCTCCCGTCTGGCTGCCAGGGCTTTTCTTTTCCATGAATAGACGGATTGTCCCATAAACTTTGCAGCACAGGCAGAAGGAGAGAAACCTTCTCTTGGGACCTACTTTGCTTTTGTTTTTTTTCTATTAGTGGAGCTGCTCTCGGTTTCTCGCGGCCATGTTGACAGAATGCTTATTCACTGGATCCTTAAATATCAGAGGCTTCTCATGAGTTGGTTCCCAGACCTCTCCTTATCTCTCCTCCCCATGTTACCCCAGCGTCCTCCCTGAAAGTAGGTTGGGCATTGCCATGACGTCCCCTTTACTCAGTATCCTTTGCTTTCATCTCCTCACTCCTCCTGCAAGATGTGGAGTTTTATTTTAATGCCAGCAACACATGGGAGCATTTACTGACTCTTTTATGTTTTCTTCCCCTCCCGGCCCTCATTGTTCTCATCTATCTCCTTCTTTGCAAAAAGGTTACTCTTTACTCTTGGACTCCCTCCCTTTGTCACATTCACCTCACATTCCCCCCTCCGTACCCTAGCACTCATTTCCCTCGTCCTAGACGCTTTAATTGACTCTTAATCAACAGGGTGTGTTTGAAGCAGACAACTTTTATTGCCATTACAAAAGCCCATGAGTCAGTCTTATGTGTGTGTGTGTGTGTGTACATGCATGAGTGTGGCTGACTAAGGCTGTCAGTGTTTAAGTGATGGTGAAAAGATGCCAATAATTTGATACTGCTAACATTTCACTTCCACGAGCCGGTGTTGGTCGTTCTTTTAAGTTTGAACTGAGAGCAGCTGTAGCACGATAAGGCAGTTTCCGTCTGGGATTGATAAAGTTGTTTGAATCCTAATTCTAACATGTTTTGAGTGGGAATGATCCTGGAAAGAAGCCTCTTGTATTCATGGCATGTACAGACGTACAAAGGTTAAATTGTAACTACATATACTAGTAGCATGCAGGAAAGTCTGTAAGTCTTGCTCTTCTCCATTTAACAACCTGCATCACACCTAATAAAAAGGTCAGAATGAATGTTTTACCGATGGTGCCAGCTTTATTGTTTTAACCTGTTAAACCCGACGGACCCGGTACCGGGTCCACTTCCGACTTCCGGTTACAAAGTCATTCTGTGTTCCGAAGTCATTTACTCTCACTCAGTTACATAAATATTACATTTCAGAACTTTAGAGAATTTCCTGGAGTCTTGCCTTTGTTTTGGTACTAAGATAGCTAAAATAAACCCTATAGTTCCTGAGATATATTCAATTCATTTTGGGTACGTCTTTTTCAAGCAACTTCCTATAAAATAGTCTAGGGTTCAAGAGGTTAAACAACATATCACCAGTTTTAACCTAGTGTTACTTATTGTTAAATTAATTCTAAGCAGAAATCACCAGGCTGTAAGAATATAAAACGTATTTTGTGATTGTGTGTGGGAGCTTTCCACTGACTAGTGCACATGTAAGACAACGAGAAAGCCTGCACAGAAAACTGGAGGTTTGGTAACACAGGTGTTTACCAGGAACGAAAGAACATGCTATCAATTTGCATTATAGGAAATGTAGGATTTAGTGTTTCTGGTGCTTTGCCCATAAAAGCAGCAGGTCTGGATGAATATTTTTGAATATAAAATAAAATAATAATGATGTCATGTTGAAGGTAAAAGTAAAGACTTAGAAAAATAACAATGGTAATGGTCTGAATATCAGTTAAGAACTGCTGGTCACAAAACATTTGGCACTTTTACTGCACATTTGTGTATTAGCCTGAAAGAAAAGTACATCATGCAAAACTGTTCCCATGCTGAACACATCAGGGAAGCAGGCTGAGGCAGCCTCCAGTGATCAAGTGCTGTCCAATTCCAGCTGGCATCATGGGGGTATATTTATTTGATGTCATGGTATGTTAAAAACGATGGGTATCTCATTTCTGCGCCATATACCTCGAAAATATGTCCATACTAGGTGTTCCTGCACAGAAAGGTTTATGTTTAATGATATCATCCAGTGCCAGAAGAAATCTGTGTCTTTATTCTATAACCATGATCTTTCCTCATCTTTAATCACCACCGTGCACAGATATTATTAAAGAAAACATAGAAAGCAATCACATAAAAATGATTTTGTCTTGCTGATCAGATCAGAAAACAATGAGTCAGTCATATGCGTGTAGCTTCTATTATCTCTCATTTGCTCCTGTATATTTTAATAGAAATGTGATACCGCTCCATGAGGCCTTGGATCAGCTGTACTGTATAAAGCTCCACCGTACTATTTCTGACCTGCTCACATGAAGGGAAAGCCTCTTTCATTGTATAGTTAATGTACTCTCCATCCTTCGCTGACCTTTTGAGGTAATAGTACTTATTGTGGCAACATGTTAAATGCATCGAAAGGTCAAATGTTTTTATACTGTTCTTCAAACACCTTCTGTATCATGAACGCTCACACACTCACACACACTCTGACATATTTCCTGTGCGACTCTGAGGGTCTGTGGTATTCGAACAGATGTGGGCAGACTGACTGTGCCTAGATCCCCCCCTGACCTGAATGTGCACTTCCTGCTCCGAAAGTTAACACCCAGAGAGAACAATCGTGGCCTGTATCCCCTAACACATGCACACACACACACACACACACACACACACACACACAAACTGTGCACAAACACAGGCTGTCAAAGTCGCATATAAGGTCAACACACAGGCTGTAAACAAACGTGAAGCCCCACACACACATTCAAAACATCAGATGAGCTAAAAGAGTGAGAAGGAACCATATGTGTGTACACAGCTTCTATTATGTGTTGCATTTCACACTAGATTACCCAAATCTATTTAGCATATTTATATATTTGGTAGGTGAAACGTTATATTTACACTGTACATGCAACACTTTCCTCTGTGTGTGTTTGATGAAAGCGAAAAATTTCAGAACTACATAATAAACACAGTAAAATGTGTCATAATGCGTCTTAATTTAAGACAAATGCAATTACAGTATTTTGAAATAAAAAAATGAGGGAAGTTGATTAGGAACTTCACGTCAGTGGTGGATCTAGATAATGTTACTTGCGGGGGCAAAGGAGTGGCAAGAGTATGTGAAAATCAAATCAAATCAAATTCAAATTCCATTTTTATTTGTCACATACAGCATTGCAGTGTACAACACGCAGTAAAATGTGTTCTTCTGCATTTAACCCATCCCTCTTTAGGGGAAGCAGTGGGCAGCTATAGACCGTGCCCAAGCACTGGGTGTCTCACTCAAGGACACACACACACACACACGGGGTGTCACGGCTGGGAATCGAGACTGCGACCTTTTGCATCCCAGCCTCATGCCACTACTACCAGGCAAATCCCCTATATGTAAGTAGAGTCAACACAGAGGTCATGGACTATGAGCTGAATTTGGGCCACTGCAGTAGGATGAAAAGTCAGTTTGGGTAAATACTACTCCTGTTTTTCCATATCTCTTTTTAAACTTTAAATAAAACATGTACACATCAGGAGTAAAATAAAAATAGGAATGTGGTTTTGCTGTTGAAAGGCTGGCAAGTTAGCAAAGGAAAACTCCAAAACTCAAGCAGAAAAATGTTGAAATGTCCAAATGAACTTCAAGTGACATCCGAAAACAAAATTCTGCATGGAGTTGTTGAAATTGATCAGCTGAGATCTTGGCACGATACGCCAGTAAAATGTGGCCACAGACAGCTATCCAGGGGCCACGTGCAGCCAAACATCGTCTTTAAGCTTGTAGCAGTGGGATGAACTTAGCTCTAACAGGGTCATACAAAGATTTGCATTAGTTGTTCTAACTAGTGAATGTCTTCCAAGAAAAATCCTTTCTAATGTGGACAACCAAAATATTTCCAGCGTAGGCAACTGGGCTGGAGTAGAAAAAAAGATAAAATGATAAATGGTAATGTAAGTCACCAGTCAGTCCGGATTTGAATAATAAATAATATTAATTTAGTCAGAGAAGACTATGACAAAATGTTCAAAACAAACTTTTTACGTGCTCAGCTAATGAGTTTCCTCCACATGTAGCTCAAAAAGTGGTTTTACTTTGAAAGGTCACCACTTCTACATTCTTTAATATGCCCATGTGTCCCTCCAGTTATTGCTCCATGCACTCATGTGAATACGTGTCTGCACTCTCCTTCTTAGTAAGCAGCAGCATTTATGGAAACATGTCCCCATTTTCCAGCCCTCACCCCCATGAGGCAGGACACCTGTTTGAGTGAGACTACCTTCCTGGCTGAGAACCTCCAGACAGTGGCTCCAGTCCAGTTGCTTCCTAAATAGTACTCACAATGTTTGGAAGAATGTCTGTGAATTCTGGTGCATGGCCTAACTCTGCATCACTGCGTTGACACCTACGTGGTTCTCGTGTAATGGTTTCATTTGCAATACTGACAAACACTGTCGTGAGCAAGCACACTAGAAAGTTAGATTTCATTTGCCCCAGCGCGATCACCATCTCATGCAAGTGTGTGTTGTGGAATCTGTTTTCAATTCTGTCCAGTGATCCTCTCGAAAGTCTCGGGATTATTTTTGTCAGTACGAAAAGGGAAAGCTCTCTCAATAGTCGTTTTGTGTTCTTCTCAGTGTGCAGTGTGATGTGCAGTGTGCTTGAAGATGAAAGTGCTTTTTTTCTGTCACATTAAACCCTGTGTGAAGCAATAGTTATATTATAGTGTCCCTCCATTTCTAGAGACTCTGTATCATAAATTTGGCGCCTGTGGATTTGAGAGTAATAAAACATACTTGGTGTGTTTGCCACAGCTCTACCAAAACATGTGGCATTTACGTGTGACTACTGTAGTACTGACCGAACGTGATTCAGTTCAGATTGTCATTGTAATAATATCTCCATTTAGTGTATTTGTAGTGTTTGATCTGTGGCTATATTACAGAAATAAAAGCCAGAGATTCGAATATAATGAAAGCTAACATAGTGGTTATGTTGCACCATCCACTTTTATGAGAATAAGTGAGGTTAGTGGGATGGTTTGGTTGGAGAAATTACTACAGTAGCTTGACAAATGCCAACAACAAGCCAACAAGCTTGCCAAGCTATTAGTGAAGCCTAGTGCTCAACCGAAAGCCCCCAAAGGTTGTTTGTCTCTATGCCCCCTTATGACACATAGGCGCATGTCTTGAAATAGTGAAACAACTCTCCTGAAATATGAGGAATGAACTCCTCATTTTTTCACAGGAGCGGTAGTGCCTCTGATGGTGGGTCAGGATTGGTCGTTCAATTCCAAGTTCCTTCCGGTCACATGTCTGAGTGCACTTGGGCAAGACCCTGAAACCCTTTAGTATCTATGTGCTGTTGTCCAATAACAAGTCCCCCCTGTGAATCAATAAAGTGGTCAAAAATAAAAAAATATTTTCTGTCTATTAGTCAAAAATGTATTTGATTCCTGTCTACATGTCATGGTGTCCTTGGATAAGACACATTTGTCCTGTATTTCTTTTGTGACCCATGTGTCAAACCTGACCACCTCCATAGACTGACTTACTGGCCATAAATACCATGTGACACACTTCTTTTTGGTTGTGTCACAGTTATTATGGCCCCTGGAGGTGCCAAACTATATTATGTTATTATTGGTCATAATCTTTTGGCATGTTCAACATGTGAACTCAGACAGTCTCGCTGTACCATTGCTACAGTGCGTCACCTACTAGCAGCATCACAATCAAGGATAAATAAGTGACACAGTCATTATAAAAAAATCAAGAGGAATTTTTCTTTTTTCTGTTATGTTCCACAACTACTGTAGTAAACTCAGCAGTGTTGACTCAGAAAGCTCTGTTAATGATATTAACAGAGTTGCTGCAGCAGAAAACCGCCTTCGCACAGACAATCAGTGTGTGCGCGCGTGCACACGAGCCAGCAAAAGACAGACCATCATGACATCACTGTTTCCACAGGAAATCATGTTTCCAAAACTTTGGCTTTTTCACTATGTGGCCGACCTCATGAGCAGCTCACGTCCCTCACTCAGTTTCTCCGTGTCTGTCTGCCCAACACTTGATACTGCAGCAATGAACTAGACGTGTTTAATTGTGTCTCTGCGTTGTAGTTCCCAGCAGTAGAAACGGTGAAGTCATGTTGTTTTTACATGTTTGAGTGGTGATTTAGGGGCAAAATAAGATCTCTCACGATGTGCATCATGGAGACAATAATGGATATAACAGTGACTGAAGAAATTCTTCCTGATAGAAAGAACGCTTTCCAATCAGGCTGACTTTTAACTCTAAGCTCCAACATACTCCCAATGAAACTCTGAACGTTCGGATTATTCTTCATCTCTGTCATAATAAGTAATAATCTCTCTCAGGGTCTAAGGGCCTTTTTAGGGAAGGAAGGTGAGGAGTTAGGAGGCAGCAAGGTGCAACAGAAACAGCTCAACCGGCCGTGATGTTCTGTGTAACAAAGATTTTTATAATTGAATCGACTTATTATTATCCAGTATTATCCACTGCTGAACACTCTTCACTTCACTTCACTTCCTCACGAGGTTGGAACTTTATAGGTGTCCGGGTCAGAGGGTGCAGGACAGAGGATGAGAGGGACGATCAGCGTGCTTTCCTCTTTTCTCTGCTCCATTGCCACCTGCTATCACTCTCTGTTTGAATAACCAGCATGACACAGTAACCAGATAATACCCAAGTGTTGCCACGATACACTAACCACCTATCAGGCTGCAGGTTCAGCTAAGCTCTGCTCTGATTTCACACATCAACTTTACACACACAAATGAGTGAATCTGAGTTTCTTCTAACATCACAGAGTGTCTGATTGTGCCTGCAGGATGCCCCAAGGTAACCACAGCACCAGAGCAGATGGAGCAGCTTGTGAGACTCGTGTAATCACGTCTGCAGTTGTTTAGTTTAGTAATGTAATAAACAGAGAACGAATGACCTTTCATAAACTCGTGTTGTCTCTTTTTTTTCATCTGACTCGATGGAGAAAAGGTGACTGGCTAAAAAAAAGGTGAATGTGTGCTTCTCTTAACAGAAAAGCAAACGCAGCAGAAAGCATTAGCCACTAGCACCACGTCTTAAAACATACAGAGTAATACACAGAGCGAGAGAAAGAGCAACGTGCAGCGAGGGGAGAAAATAACAGCGAGGGACGACTTTAACAGAAGGGAACACAGCGTGATCCTCCCCGACCTTAGATTGAACCACTGATTAAACGGATGATCCTCCGAGTGCCAAAACGTTGCACAACTTTGCCTTTACTTTGTTACAGTGGAACTCCTGTCACACAACTGATGACGCTCAGGAAAATGTAGGCACACTTTGATGTTTCAATGCAGTTTGCTTGAAACAGTGAAGAAAATGTGACAGAGAGAAGGAAAGAGTGTGAGACTGATGCCGACCAAATAAACAGCTTTTTTTCATCAGTAGGTTTCTGCTCTTTGAAACTTCATCTGGAGCTGTAACTCTAGAGCCTCACAGGGTCAACAAACGTTTTGTACGGGGCTGTAAACTGTAATCCAGATCTTGTGGTTGTACTCGTCCTTTCCGTTGAACTGTCAGAGCTGGTCCTCAGAAAGCCTTCAAAAACAGTTACAGGGTAGCCTACATAACAACGTGCGTGGATGAGCAGTGGGCGAGGATCGACGTCGTTCCTGCACCGCTCTGCTCCACGGAGAAGTAGAGGTGTCGAATTCTCTTTTCCTGCCTCATCAGTTCCTCTGTGTTTGTCTTGGACAAAATACACGTTTTTATAGGCTCACTTAGCTTGACGCAGCTTACTTCCTGTGTGAATCAGTCTGTGGAGACTTCGTCATTCTTCACCTTTACAACCTCTGCTCCCTTTTTGTTCTGTTTGTCTCCCACCTGTATCAGGCCCTTGACCTAATGATCATTGATTTCAAACACCTTACGTAGAATAAACTATAAAAGATAGCAAACATTTCATTACCAGCACTTCCCTGTATCATTAATGTGTGAAGAAACTAATATTTGAATAAAGATGGTTCACAATCGTGACAGACTTTCAGTGAATGTTAGTTTTGAACCTGTATTAATAGAATAGAACACCGTGCTGCACAGAGAAGCGGTTTCTATTCTATAACGCTGACATTTGTCCTTCACTATAGCAGACATTGTTGATCTGGGCATAGGTCAGTGAAAATGAGCACTAACTGTTGTTGTTCCTGTCAACAAACGATCCGCTGTTAAAACTTTCTGAACTTTCCGTGACGTGCTACGGGATGACAGTGAGTGTTGCTGGATCCAACTGGTTCTCCTGAGTCTGCATGCGCAGCAGCCAGCAGGTAAAATCATCGACGCAGTGTGTCTCTCAGTGTGTGTCAGAGAACTCACTGACGGATGAAGGGAGTCAAGAGAGGCTCATTTGACCTTGTGACACACAAAATGCAGAGCCACATGCTCTCTTTTCATTATCTCTCGAGCAACTGTCCCTTTCTGTCTATATCTCTCACACCGACATGAATAAGTGACATTCTTAGCCGCGCTTTGACGGTGGGTGATCTGCACAGTGATTGACCTCTTACTGAAGTCTGGTGCTAAATGTCAGCACTTTGATGTAAATGCACAACAGCTCCTGTGTGTGTGTGTGTGTGTGTGTGTGTGTGCCCTTAGACATTCTTTACATGCCACAAAGAACACCACACAGAGTTACATACAGCAATCCTCTACTACCAGCAGATGATGTCGCTGTGTAAGACTGTGCACATAATACATGTGCATGCAAAAAGACAGATGCACTTATTTAGTTTCGATTAATGGTGCTGACATTTTCACATTTCTTAATTTGCCAAGCCCAAGGTTTTTTTCACATTGTGAAAGTGATCATTACTCACTACAGCTGTTGGCTTCACCGTGCCAACACAAAAAAAGGTTTGTTTAACTACACTCATTGGATCAAACACACCGTCCAAGGAGCTCAGTGCAGGTCTCAGAAAGAGGGCGGTCGATTTTCACAAGTCAGGAGAATTCCTTAAGTCATTTCTTAACTACTGCAGATTCCAAGACCAGTTCAAACAACCGGAGGCGTGGCCACTTCTCAAAGTGTGGGAGACGACTCAAACCTGCAGCTGCAGCATGGTCAGAAACAAACCACCAGGCCAGATATTCCATAATGAGCATGGAAATTGCACAGTGCTGCATAATCGGCACAAGCAGCGTCTAAGCCACGCCTTTCTCTCACACACTTTGTGTCATAAAGATTTGGAGAGAGACAGCAATAACAACAAAAATAAGAAAAAGAAAAAGCAGTTTGGTCTGACGCTGGCCTCGCGCCTGCAGGAAAACAGAGCCCGTGGAATGTCTGGGACTCTCTGAGTAAATGACAAGCAGGACTAAAAGAGAAACTAAAGAGACTGAGGAGAGCTAAAATGTGACTTTGTTGAAACAGACAAGGGGCTCTTTTACCTCTGTGGGCAGGGACCATTTCCTTTTCCTCCCTCTCCCGCTTCCTCCCTCTCTCAACCCGTCCCTCCATTTCTCTTTTTAAGGTCTTTATATCACTCCTGTCATTCTTCTCTCCCTTATGTGTCCTCTCTCTGTTTGTCACATCTCTCCCTTGCTGACTTGGGATTCTGGCATAGGAACTGAGAGTGTGTGTGTAATCCACAGGTCCTCTGTGTGTGTGTGTGTTACTCAGAGGTCGTGTGGTCGCAGTGACTTCAAAGCTGAAACCGGAGTCTCTCCGCAGTCTGCAGCTTCCCCATAAATCACACTAACCATACAGCAGGGGAAACACACATACATGTACACAGCCACAATAGAGAGACAGAAGTGAGGAGAAAACGTTTCTAAGACACACTGTAAGGAGTTTTAGAAAATTAATCAAAAATAAAAGATGGATAGAAAGAATAGTGGATTAAAAAGAAACGAAGGGATTATTTTGACAGATGAAGATTTGGATAATAGCAGAAAAATGCGAGTCTTTCATTTTATTTTCCATAGAATAAACAGCTGCCAGCCAAGCCCTGAGCTAATGTATTTTTGTAACTAGATTCAGTCTCCTGCTACACTGCATGATGTGCAACTATGACAAAACAACAGATGAGCATCACGTTTTCTTTTTTAGCAAAAATATCCAGATTTTGTGCGTCCACATTTTACTAAAATATCCATAAAATTGTTAGTTGTTCTGTTCCGGTTAAGAGACTCACAGCACTGGGTTGGGGTCAGAGAGATTGTGGGCTTGAGTAATAGAGAAAGATACAACAGTAATTTCACAAACAATGCCTGTATTCAAAAGCAAACATAAAAAACAATCTTTTTTTAAGCCTACACAAAGTGCTGCTGTTGCCCAACTTAACAATGCACTGTGGATTCCGGACTCCAGACTGGTCTGTGGTTTGTCATATTGTACAGCCTCCATTCACCCCAGCCACCTCCTTGCATGTCACTATACATTGTAGTGCCTCATACTTATAATACAAATACAGTATGTTGTGTCATGACAAAATGATTGTCGCTGAGAGTTAGGACAACACAATGTTTGTACATATTAAAATCAAATCTTTCAGCCTCCTACAAATCAAAACTCTCCAGCTTGTCTTTAGTTGTGAAGCCTTTGACCCTAATAAGTTAACCCCAATGACCTCTGCCCCAAGCGCCTTGACCAACATGCCAGACTCCAGACCTGAGGAAGTGGAATAGAAATGTTGAACTAGACTTTTCTGTCATACCGCTAGTTGCCAACAGCAACAACTTCATAGGTTTTCTTGGGCATAAAAGCATCAAGTAGATATCTGTCTCTTTACTGTTAAATATAACACAAAGTGATAATAAATGATTTGCTTCTATTGTCATGATTATTAAAATGACATTTGTTCGTTTTCTAACTCCATAACAACAAAGATTTAAGACGGAATAGCATCAATCATATAATAAATGTCCAATAAATACAAAATTATTTTTGACAGTACCCTAATAATCTGTATGTATTCATTCCTGACCTGTGGGTTTGTTAAATTGGACCAGCGTACATTTGAGTGTATGTGGATGTGTGTGTTTTCTACCATCTAATCATCCACAGTGCTGAGTAGGATTCGGTTCAAATGATTATAAAGATTTTTGCTGAATTTACTGTATATTGTTCGACTTGTGGCTGGAGTGGGTGTTTGTAACGTGGAGTTTTAGGGTCTAACTTTCGTCACGCAGTGCCTGAGAACCGTAGCATTTAGCACAGTGACACAATGGGTGGTAGATGCACATCCTCCCTTCACCCATATAAACAAACAGCTCCTTATGCAAGAATGTCTGTGTCTGTGTGTGTGCAGTGAATAAGAGCAGGCACGTGTGTGTTTACCTGTTTCTCGCATGATGATGTGTGTGCACACATTTGTTTGTAATTCTAGTCAAGTCACCTAACATAAAATGTATGTCTCATATTGCTGGCTGACTGGTTTCCGTTAATCAACTGAAGCTCTGTTCGTTTAAAAATAAATTGATCCATTTTCATTTTTTATATATTATTCATGAATCTCTTCTTATTGTGTTTCAAATAGTGTTAACAATCTAAAATGTGGTTACTATGTCCAAGTGAAATATTCTGATGCAGAATTAAAAGACATATGTTGCTGCCTCAGATGTTGACAGACATCTGCGTTTATGTGAACGAGCTTTACACATACACACGGGAGATTTCAACAAGGTGTCAGAGTAAAGCAAGATGACTATAAAGAAAGACAGGCAGAGGAGAGAACAAGATATAGAGGGCAAGAAGGAGAGACTGTGTGAGGGTTACCACAACCATGCCACTGAGTGGTGTGTTTACATGGTAACACCACTGGGCTTTTAACCACAAGCATGGCACCACTCAGCATGAATCTGTGCAGCTGTGAGCATGTGTATTCTCTGTTACTGACAACATGCATGTCTAAAGGGACAGATTCAATATATTTCCATGTGAAGCCTGCAATTTTCTAATTTATTTTCCCTTTTATGTACTTGTAAGATTATAGAATGATGCATTACTTGGTATTTATGGTACAGAACATCATCAGTAGCCCTGTGTGTGACAATGTGTGTGACAATGTGTGCGTAATGTACATGTGTGTAATGTACATTACATTTTCCTACACCTAGAGTTTTTCCTTCAACTGGAAGATGTGTGAAGCTGGACACGAGTAATTAAAGTCTGCGAGAGTAATAAATTACTGGGAACTTTTGAAAATTAGGGGAAAAAATATCAATGTAAATTTAGTTTGTAGGAAAGGGTGGAGGAGAAAAGAGTGAAAGCTGATAGACAGGGAGAAAGGAAGGAAGAGGAGGGTTAGTTGAAGAGGTGCCGGCCAGGGAGAAGGAGAAAGAGAGCAGGATGAATGAAGGAAGGAAAGGGAGGGATAGAGCCTAAACGAGTGGTGAGCAAAGGCCAGGGTGGGGAAGCATAGAGTAAGAGGAACAAGAGAAGTGGGGGGTGGACACAGGAGAAGGTAGAGGTGGTGGATGTGGTGGTGTTCCTCAGCTGCTTTCCTAGGCAAGCAGTTGAAGGTAATTGGTTCCCGATGTGAACCTGAGCTTAGTTCTCCAAACACAAGGCCTTTCTGTCAGCTGTAATGGATTTTCCATACCACACCGGCTCGATGGGGGCTACATTAGCATCCTTGCATGGCTCCCGACCTGCTTTGAATTAAGAGGTATGCATCAGCACAAAGGTAGCAACTGTGATGACCTGATTCAAATAAGAGAGCCTACTGCGACTCAAAGCTGTGCAATCATATGAAATACAGCATGGTCAGCATGGTTAGGCATAATGAATTAGTCCAAGTGTAGACAACTAAAGATGGTTCTGTCACAGTTCAACCTGCCTCCCTGCCTGCGGGGTGATTCCACCTTTCTCACCTGGTACCTCACTGGTAGTTAAGTCTTTCACACAACACTCACTTGGAAAAGAGCACAAATAGATCAAAGGGCTTTTTTTAAACATTCATCTGCATGTTTTTTTTTATTGCCACGAGCGAGTTGAGAGTATTGACACTACACCTTTATTTCTGTATCTAAACTATGCCGTCGAGAGATGCTTAGTTGAGCTAAGAATAAACTCGCCAGAACCTGCAGAAGCTCCATGAAGTCACTGCTACAAAGAAATAGTTGAATCTCAAACTGCCTCCTGTGGTTTTTAAACCTATATTTGTATGTGTGTGTTTGTATGGATTGTGTCTTACCTGTGATAACTGGGCTAAGTGTAGACTAAGTTAGTAACATTGGTCAACAACATGTGCGAGTTTACTGTTCGTCTTACATAAAAAAGTGTTGAAACTGCATAATGCCGACGCAAGTCCAAAATAAAAGCGTTTCAATCCATCTACATGACATGATGAGGACATGCTCTTAGTGAGAGTCTAAGACACTACAAACAACAGACCTCACTGACCTCACCCCTTCAATAACAAACAGCTGTGACGTAACAGCTGTCTGTGTGTGTGTGTGTGTGTGTGTGTGTGTGTGTGTGTGTGTGTGTGTGTGCATTTAGGCTTGATTGCTTCTTACTCTGTGAGAGCGTGTCTTTGTAAGTCACTGCGTGTTTGTTTACCTGGATGCCTGACTGCCTTAATTTGGGTGCATATGAGGGTATCTGTCCGTATTCACGTGTGATGAAGAAGGGTGGAAGAAGTGATTCACAGGTGGAAAAAGGAAATTGTTCATCTGACCATGATGTCTCTTCTCACGATAACACAAAATAATCAATCACAGCCATTGTGAGCATGGTGCCGTTGTAGTAAACTGTGGTGATGTGAGCTGAATGTGAGAATATGTGACCATTAGACTGAAAGGTGATTGAATTGATGAAAAGTCAATTTATAAAATAATTATGAACAATGTAAAATTGTTACTTTACTTAAACCAACAGTACAACACTTACCCTTTGCATGTTATCTGAAGGTGAGTAATGGTTCTATTCAGAAATTTCTAGTCACTTAGCAATTTTCTTATTTCCCATAAAAACATACGTTTTCAACTGTGGTAGCATAATTATTATTATTAAAAAAAGCCTTTCTAGTGATCCGTTACACTTTTAAATTGCTGAGTTTAATTATCTGGAATACACAACTAATGTTTGCTAATAAAACTTTATAACTTTCCAGGTATAATAGACTATATATACATCCAGCATATATACATATACATAAGTACTGTATATACAGATGTCCATTCAATATACTAAAGGCTATTATAGCCAAACAGGACTGGAAAAGTTAAATAAATGTCTGGCCTTTATTGCCTCTAAAGCTCATTATTAACATATTACATCTTGTTTGTTCAATCTGTACAAAAACATAATGAGATATTGCGTTTTCCCAGCGAGTTGCAGTGGTCGTCAAGCAGCTGCTCACCCGAGAAAAAAGGTTGCAACATAATAAGGACAAGTTGTTTATATGCTTAAACAAAGTATTAATTGGTGACTTTTAAAGGTGCGAGCAGATCAGTTTCCTGATACTGATACTGTTCTACTGTTTATATATTATGCTGACTGGTTGCTATAGTTGCAGCATTACTGTTTATATAATGAACAAATACAAGCGTTTTATCTATTTTCTAATTGAACTTTCGTCATTAAGGGGATATTTCATATAATTGCAAACTTTTGATTTACCTCTCTAGTTTTTTCTGTGTCTGTAAAAGCAGTTCAGTTAATCTAGATGTGTGAAGTGTTGTGTTTTTTGTCACACCTTAGCTAATACAGCTGGGAGCTGAAGCTGAAACTGAGGAAGTATCTCAAAGAACGCTGCTAGTGGTCATTAGAAACTTGAACTCGACTCCTATCCAAACAGCATCAGTGTCAAATAGTTGCATGAAAGTTAGTCATGTTGGAAAATTGATTATTTCCCTGGTGCACATGTGGCAGTTTTTTGCTTTATTTATTATGTCACGTTGACAGTAAGAAACATTTTTTTACGCCTTTGCTGCTCCTTCTTCTTCTTCTTTATCCACATCAATTTAGCCAATAGCTAAAATCACTGACTGTGACATAATACTTCATTTTATAAGAGGATGTGCAACACCTCAAACACCTCAGAGTCCTGGCAATGCAAACCAGTGGTTGGTGTTATGCATCACTACATCATCTACATCCCATTTACATGCACTTGTGTAACCATATTACTCACAGAAACCAGGTTTCTCGGGTAATTGGGGAACAGTTTACATACTTATGTATGTACTTATGAAACCTGGTCACTGGAAATCAACTTGTATGAGTAATCTGATTTCTCTCTTTGTTTAAAGATATTAACTTAGATCTGACTGCGCGAGAGAGAAAGACACATCAAACTCCTTTTCACCGTGCAACCTGTGTGAACAAACCATGAAACGTGTTACATACTTATTTAAATGTTTGTCAGGCACCAACACACTGTGCTGGTTTTACTTTTAGTACCATTTTGTGCGGACCTGATGTAAAGACGAGGCAGAATTGCTTTGCGTGATGATCTCCTCTTTCATCCACTCACTCCTCTCTGCTGAAAGTAGCAGATTGGCAAATGTCTGCAGGCTTTGTCATGCTCATGTACACTGAAACCTGAAGCTGTTTTACTGCCTGAAAAAAAGGACTAATCTGTCAACTCTATCTCATAGCTCTTTTGTGCACCGGCAATAGGGACAGAGTGATTTGTATATGTGTGAGAAAGATGTTTACTGGGCCGCATGCATACACTGCTGCTCTGTGTAATTCAGACTGTCACATAGCAATCGTGACATTAAAGGATCAAAATAAAGAACATTTAAAAAAAAAGCACAGAGAGAGAGAGAGAGACTAGAGATTGTGCTAGTCTAAAGCTAAGTGTGAAACAGTTTATGTTAATTTTTTTTTTTTTAAATGTGTCTCCGTACTCCCGTCCTGCACCAGACACAGGAAGTCCTCTCTGTCAACACCTGTAAATTATCCATTATGTTGCTAAGTACCCAAATAATAATAGACAATAAAGTGCTGCGGGAACTGGGCATTGCTCAGTGAACTTCCATTCGCAATTGTGCGTGCGATCATAAACTAAAAACACCAGAGACATGGCAGTGGCAGTATAACGATCTAATCTTCTTTGGGACGGTAGAAGGATTTACTGAATGTTTTAGTCAGTCAGATCTGATGTTTGAGAAACTGTTGTTATTTTCTTACGGAGGCCTTTTACCTACAACCAAGCATATTGCTTTACTCTGTGATGTCATTCATCTTCCTGCCCCCAGGCTATTTATATAGCCCCCCCACCCCACCTCAACCCCCTGACCCCCCTCACCCACCTTTTGCTTTATTCTTTCATTTCCACCATTTCACCCAACCTAACCCCTGGCTCTCTTTCACCCTGGCCCTCCTACTGAAATAAAACTCTCCTTTGAAATCTTGGTGCCTTCCTTTCCTCCTTTCGGATGTGTCCAAACTCCAGACTGGTTTAAGTCTTTCTTTGTAACTCTCTGTCACAATCAGCTGAATCTAAGTGATTCCTTTTTGGCATTCAGTGCTTGAAAACCTAAAATAACTTGTTGTTGATCAGTAGAGGGGTTCATAAAGGAACTTTGTCTGCTTAAGTACACACAATCAAAATGCCAAGCCTTCCTTATCTGCATAACTAAATATCACACAGAGTGTGACCAGGCTTCATTTAGTTCAGTTTTATATTTGGCACATTTTAAAAGCCAAGTCTGCAGGCACACTCTGTGAAACTGTAGATTAATATTTTAACATGCTGGGTGAAAATGATCTTGACCATGCTCTTCACATTTTATTTTCTAGAATGAGAGTTAAGAAGATAATTAGTACAATGTACAATCGAGGCTAATTGATTTAGCAAATATTTGGTCATAAACATGTATGTACCAATAGCGGTAGCTATAAAAATAGCAAATGTCATGGCAGTACTCGACAAGGCTAAACATAATAAAAACACATTTCTTTGCCTTTACATATTAGACATTGCAGTGATGTTGCAGAATAATAGTTTTAGATACACAGGTTAGATGTGTACTTTTGACAAACTAAACAAAATTCTGCCATTTTCTATAACCAATCAACCTCCTCGGTTAACACTCCTGATTAACGTACAGGGTTGTTTCCTGTATCAACTATGAAATAATAAATCTCACCAGGCTTTCACTGATGTGTCATTTTCGAGAAATGTTTACATTGACATTGTTTGTACAGCATGTCTACTACTGCATTCAAATGCTTAATCATAAGACATACTAGACCAGTCTAACCTTCAGCAGTGAACACAATACAAGGATGTTTGTTGACAATGTCTTTGCTGTTAAAAGATTTAGATTAGTTTAAATACCAGCAAATATAAATATAACAAGCACATGACTGCCTCTAGCCAAATGCCCGTATAAAAGGTGGGATTCTCCTTTGGACGACTGCTAGATGTTTGCTTTCCATTGTGGGACACCACAGTCTAAATTCGGTCTGTGATATTTGGGTGAAATAGAGGCACCTCTATCACAACACCCGCATACATGTAGCATTGCGGTCGTGTAAGTATTTTGACAGATCACCTAAAGCAAACAGATTTCCCCATTGCTGGGTTCTATGTAGTTCAAATCATTCCCCTCCATCCTCATGTGTGCCAGGTACACGCATCTTTGAGATCATGACAAGCAATTTTCAGTTTCCTGTTTTCCTTTGTTTTTTATTACTTTGTGTCCTCCTTTTTATTACTTTAACATGCTTTAAGGGTCAATGAACATTGAGTTCATAGATCTGAAGGCTGCTTTCGACATTGTCTGCCATGCCTCACTTTGGAGTACAAGCCCTCGGAGCACCACCCAAGATTGTTGCCTTGTTCAAACTTCTTTACACCAATACACAGAGCTGTGTCCGTATCAACAGCAGTGACTTTGGTTTTACTGGTTCTCCATCTCCAGTCGTGTCCGACAGGGTTGTGTGGCAGCTCCCGACCTCTTCAGCTGCATCATCGACCATCTGATGTACCGGGTTTGTATACGGGTCCCCGGAGCGTTCTTCAGCAGCTTCCATCTGACTGACCTGGAGTACGCAGACAACACTGCTCTAGGCGTCTACAGCAAAGAGGCAGAGAAGCTTGGACTCCAAGTGAGCTGGACTAAGTTCATGCATATCGGCGCTGGACCAGCTCCACCTGCATTAGGCCTTGGTAACTACATCCTCCAACAAGTTGGAGTTTCCGTGGTGAATGCAGAGCCACTGGCTCAAGACCGCCAGCATTGGAAACAATTGGTTCACCTGGTAGGCACAACGCACCAGGATGAGATGATCCCCAACCCCTCGCAGGAGCCCAGATGATGATGATGATGATGACGAATCAATGAACAACCACAAAGATGTAGGGGACCCAATAATTATAATAATCTGTGTGTTGCAGCAAAACGCGATACAAATACAGAGGTCCAACTGAATTTTGTGGTTGTTTTGGACATGTGGGGGGATTTTAGAATACTTTAATGATAGGCTTAGACTACATCACATTAGGTAACCATGGTGCATTAAATCTGAAATGAGACGTGTCAAGTTATGCTCTGGGCAGGAACCATATATCACTTTCATTCATACACTCAAAAAAGACTCTTCTCTCAGGAAAAATGAAAAGCCCTGGCCATTTGTCCAAACGTCTAAAACAGCCAATGTTTACATGTTCCCTATAAAGACATCTAGTAGCAGGATAAATTATTATGCTTTTCTATCAGGAGCAAAAGCGGGACTGCAGTGTGCCAAAATACCCCTAAGGGAGAAGAGAATGGCCATTCCATGTGACTCGACGTGGTAGACCACTGCTTGCATCCTACGCACTACCAACATCCAGCACCGCTTTCGTCTAATTATGACCATGATGTCTTCCCCCATCTTTACTTTGTAGTCTTTGTCCTTAAACATAACCAAATGTTAAAGATAGCAGGAACACTTAAATGGTTTCTTTTGAAAGGCAATAAATAAACTTTTTTTCACTTCTCTGATTGACCTGCAGGATTTTCTAAAGTGACCACACAGTCTGTGCAGA
Organism: Microctenopoma stevenorrisi; assembly: GCA_032270685.1. Classification (NCBI taxonomy): domain Eukaryota; kingdom Metazoa; phylum Chordata; class Actinopteri; order Anabantiformes; family Anabantidae; genus Microctenopoma; species Microctenopoma stevenorrisi. Next base: position 13,271,024 of record JAUMTR010000014.1, on the reverse strand, counting down.
ATCACAGATGTTATCACAATGACAGCAAACCTGCTGCAAACACATGCATTTACTTCCTACATGCAATTATCTTTATATAAAATATGGACCAAACCTTTCCTGACACATCCTGACAAGTGCAGCTGCTGTAGAGCCAAGCTAAGTGATTGACTGGCCCTGTGTGATTTTCTGAATTCACAGTTTGTAAAATGAGAGAATAGCAGAACACCAGTAAGTTCCCAAGCATGCTCTTGTTGACTGTTGAACCCTGCATGTAGGTAATGTCGGCGACATAATCTTCGTGAGTTGTTTGTTATCTTTGAGATTTTGTGCTTTAAAATTGTTCACAAATTAAGTCTAAATGACAAATTTCACCTAATGACCCGAGTGAAACAAAGTGATAGTGTTCACAATGCTTTGACACTCATTTCACTCTGCAGTTGAGGTGGCTGGTTGACTACAAACACTTCCATAAGTGCTCGCAGATGGTGTAAAGTTGGCAGACACAAGTGTCCCTACCAGATACTTTGTCCTAACCTGAAACCTTTAGGTTAAGAGAAAGGGGGGGAATATTTCCAAAAGTCTGATGTGGAGGTTAATTAGTAAGGAACACAATATATCTTTGAGTCACCCCGTGTCAGCCTCACATTCTCCTTTTCTCTTCACCCCACCCCTCTCTGCCTTCCTGTCTCTCTCCTTCTTTACAAGTTGCTGAAAAAAAATGTGTTTCCAATTAGTCGCTGAGGGAAAAAGTACAACTCTCAACAGTGAACACTAAGGAACTGTCTTTTAAGTAACATGGCATTCATATCAGAAAATATAAGGCCTACACGTAATCATAACGTCAGAGGGAAAAATATGTTTGGGATAACTAAATGCACTTGTTGCCAGTTAAGTTTCACCTGTCTTATATTAAGAAATTCTACGACACTATTGAAGAGTCATGTAAAAATCCGGCTTTAACAAAACAAGATATCCAGCAACATTCAAACCACCCTTTGTTGAATTTGGTCATTTTTTGCAGTGTGTGTGTGCCCATGTGTGCGTGAGAGAGTGACGTCACGTCCATTACTCCTGGAGCGCGCGCGTGTGTGTGTGCGTGTGTGCCACTCGGCTCAGTCAGAGGGAGAGGGAGACTTGGCGGAGCGGCCGCGCCAGCGCAGAAAGGCACGGAGACGCAGCACAGAGCATCAACGTCTCTTCATCTGGAACAAATAATTCAAGCATTTGTTGAACAGAACGAGACTCTGGTTGTGAAACGCTCGCGGGAGGTTTGGTTTTTTTTTGCACGGACATAAAATGAAAGGGTTACCTGGTTGCATATTGGATTTGGAGTCTTACTTTACACTACTGCGACTTTGACACCAGGGTCGCTCAGGCAGAGCCCAGGAGTCCTCTGCTGGAAGAATATCAGGCACCCCGAATAAAACTTGAACTGGACACCCAGGAGCCTGCGCTCAACTATCCACTGCTCTCGCTGGGAGGAACAACAGTAAGTTTTTTGTCTTTTATTCACTTTTTAAAATCGTTCATATTGAATGAATCTTAAATCTCTCATCCCATTTTTCCTCTTTGCGCTGTGCATGCATGATATGGACATCTTAACTTAATCAAAGTATACCGGCCACGTAGACGTGGCGAACACACTTGGGTTCAGATAAAGATTTGGATGGAACTGGCAGATGCCCGAAACCACCGTGCGCACCGTTATTTCGACAGGAGACGCTCCCACACAGACTGGGTTGTTGCGCCAGTACTGGCTCTCTTCGCGACACCCTGGCACTGGGACGGTGTTTGTGGAAGGGAGTGAGAGGGGGGAAAAAAGCGAGCCTGGGTGCAAAAGTTTGACATCTGTTTCGATTTGCCACCCTGATCTCAGAGAACGCGTTTGGAATTTTCTTTTCGCTTTCTTCATTAAATCCGCAACAGCTCCACCCCCCCACCTCCCGTCATTAATCCGAGACCAAACACACTGGTGTTGTCAGTCCCAGTAGTGTCTAAAAACATGACGTGCAGGTCCTTAAACATCTGGAGTGGCATCTTTCCAGGCTATAGGCATTGATGCTGTGCGCCACCAGCTAGGTCAACACGGTGCCTTGGACTCAGCACTTTTAGGAACTCACTGCACTATGTTAGAGATGTGGCACTCACAAAGGTGGGGCTTGGTCCTTCCACCAAAACACCACCAGGAATTCTAGTGAGATTCTCAGGCATCAGAACTGAGTTACTGTACTCAGTGCTATTAGAGAAGCCATGCTGGTAGTAGTTGGTTATTTTCCTTGTGTGGCAGAAGTAAAAATGTCCTTTTCAGGCTACTTTGTTGGCGACTCGATGAATTCATTCGTTCTTTTGTTCTTTAACTGATTGTAACTCTTTTTGATGATCTAATTAATGATGATGCGAAGCTCAAATGGGAGGCGTCTGACTGTGGACACTATGTGTGTTTGTGAGAGTGTTTATGTATGCACTGGCAAGAAAGAGTGAGAACGCTGTTTACCTCCCACCCACTGCCACTAACCTCAGGGGGTCTTTGATGCTATGGTGGAGTGTGAGGACCTTTTACACTTCTGTAGACAAATCAGTGAACTTCAAGCTGTTTTAATTAGGGAATCCACATTGCTCAGAATAAAGTTTCCTAAAGCGAGTCGACGGGTCTATCTGCGAGAGCCTCTTCTAGTTCTGTAGTTCTCAGGAGCTCTGAGATCTGATTAAGACATCTGAAAGCATTGCATCTGAAAATGTTGATATGTTGATGCTTCTGACTTGTGACCTTCTTACCTAAACTAAACAGAACTCCCACTGCAAAGACTCCCCCGAAGACGACTGGCTTACGTTTCCCTACATGAGCTCTGACACCCGTCAAAAGAAAGGGACCTTGAAACATCTGTGTTGTGATTACTCGGAGCATGATTTCTCCTCCCCCTCATCTAAGAACCTGCATTCCACCCATTCTTAACTTCCAGGATCCAGATTGTTTCCACATTCATGCAGGTAACGGAGTCACATTTTCTTTCACTGGCCATGTGAACACAGTTATAGTTTTACATCTGATATTAAATGAAATTGTTGCGAAACATTATAGCTTCATCTATATGTGGTTGTTGTGCAGGATTTTTTTAAGAGGTTTTCTGTGGTCAGACCACTTCTTCAACTGCTGGTCAGGAGTAAGTCAGCGATCACACCGACACCTTAAAAAGTCCCACGTACCGTAATGGCACTTTAGTTTTTTGTTGTTGTGTGAAGTGTCTCACTGGTGGTTAACAATAAAACAAGTTACCATTTGTGTGCCAGGAAGCTTTGGATCAATCAACTTTACGGAAATACAGCAACCGAAAGCAAATCTAAAACCCAAGTTTTCTGGGTGCATAGCAGCAGCAACTTTAATGCTCAGTCATAGTTCAGCCTCACAGCTGGAAGGTCATATTTTCAACCCCGAGACTGGCCACCGTGAGACCAGAGCAGATTCTGATGGCAGCTGGTATAAAGCTCGTGAGGAAGTCAGACACTTTCCAATTGATTGAGTTAAACTAATGGTCTTTGCTGATACGCTGTGTATCGCTATGTGCAACAAAATGCAACTGCAACATTAGTTTTCATCCACCCCCCTTCTGTATTCTTTATCTGTTCCAATATATATATATATATATAAAAACTGTGGTTTTGACAGGAAGTCGCCCTTGTCAGCTTGATGACGTTGGACCATTGTGTGTGACTGACACCTGAGGCATGCAGTTTAAGATGTTGGACATTTTTGACATCATTATCTCTCAATGTGGTTGGTATATTGAAAGAAAAGTGGAAGCCATTGTAGGAATTGTTTATCGTGTGTTCCAGTGGCTCTGCAAGCATTTGGCTCGTAGCATCCCCCCTCACAGGATACATCTGGTGTTTTAATAATTTCCCTTCTGACTTGGCTTCACTTCATTAATCCGTAGAGAATTTGTAGAACATTTGTTTTGTATGGTAGAAAAACAGCAAGTGGTTAGCTAGCCACTGAAAAGTCATGTTATATTAAGTCACATACCGATAAACCCCATAAGTCTTCTTTTAAGCAAAACCGTTGATCAGCATTTACTCCACAGACACAATGCAGCACAACACATATCAGCTGATGGCAACACCGCAAGCTCGGCGCGCAACGCATCGATGAGCCGCGTGCAGAGTGACCACAGTGTTTAAAATACTGAGAGAACAGGCAGTGCGGTAAAAGCCAGCTATATGGAAGCCAGAAAGAGGAACAACATAAATAGAATACATACTCAACCTAGCAAAAGTTATGAGTATGTCTGAATAATGTGTAAGTGTATTTCTATAAATACGCCTGCACAACACTTTCATGTATAACTGCACCTGCACAGTCGGGTGTCAGATAGCCGTCACGTGCATGTGTTGTGCACAGACGTCTGCAAATGTTCTGGGATTTACAGAATACTACTATTACAGAATAGAGTAGTAAGATATTTCTTTGTATCTCATGTACTTACATGTATGAACAGTTTTCACACAAATCAAAGGGCGCAGCGCTGGTTAGAAAATAACTGATTATTACACGGTTTCTTTGTGCTACTGTGGTGCAGAATGGAGAGGTGACGTAAAATGACCTAATATACATCTTTGACACGCTGACTGCATTTTTCTGTCTCAGCTGTTGTAACGGAAGACAGCTGCAGTGGCAGTGAATAGGAACAAACCGAAATACATGATGTAGTCTTGATGTAGTTTTTTCCCACAGTGCAAAGCTTCATTCTTAACGTGAGTGCTCTAAGAGCGACTCTATATCTTAGGCCAGGGGTGGGCAGATTCGGTCCTAGGGAGCCGCAGCCCTGCTTGTTTTCCAACCCTCCAGCTGGTAACAGGAACTGTTGATTACCTGGATCAGGTGTGTTCAGCCAGTCAGAAGCTGGAAGTGCAGAGATGGTTGTAAAACAAGCAGGGCTGCAGCTCCCTAGGACCGACCTTGCCTACCCCTGTCTTAGGCAAATATTGACTTTTCACAGTTAACTGTGTTATAGATATCAAACTATAATGAAGAAATTTCAATAGCAAGGGAAAAAAGGTTCTTCATCTTTAGTCCGACTAAATGTACTCAAATAGTCGGACATCTTCGAAGAACACTTCATCCTGTGTGGATAGAATCTCAGATGGGGGCAAAGGTTCACCTTTCAGCAGGACAACAACACTGATCATACAGCCAAGACAAGACTTGAGTGAGTGATTCGGAGGTTGTCCTTGAATGGTCCTCTCAAAGCTTGAACCCTACTAAACATTTTTTAAGAGACCTGAGGCCACTCACAAAGCATTTAATCCAACATGAGTGGACCTGTGAGGAAGAATGAGAGAAACTGTTCGAATGTACAAAACCTGTAAGATTTACAGACTTTCCCAAGACTTGAAACAGCAACTGCTGCCAGAGTGTTTTTTTATTCAAAGGGCTGGATAAAAACCTATGTAAACAATTGATTTGGGTTATTGGATTATTGTCATAAAAGTAGATTTTATTAGTTTTAGGTCTATAACAGAATAAAGTGTAACGTTAAAAGCCAAAAACACGTTTCTTTTGTTAGCTTCCTCTTCTCTTCTCTTCTCAAAGCATTTTGTAACTACTGGGCTCTATTAAGTGCTATATTATGTGCAATAATCCATTGTGCAACATTGTGATTTCCTTGTTTGAAGACAGCAGCTTTCTGATGCATCTTGCGCACAAACCTAGCATTTGCATTTGCAAACTATGAAATCTCTGCAGATTGCACTTCCTTAATACCAGAAGCACCTGAGCTACTGTGGTGAATGATCGGTGAAAAACGTCCCCGGTAGTGTGAATTCATTAGAGGATGACTGAACACACCCAAGAATAAACTGCAGAAAAGCTTTTAAGAATCAGCCACTGAATTACGAATCAAAACTGATGGAAAATCTGTATCAAAATGCAGATTATTATAAACAGTGTATTAAATAACACACTTTTATACATCTTTGTGAGAAGAGCATCAGACTCCCCCGTTTCCTCCTGTCATGCGTCACTCTGTGGCGGCATCGGCTTTTCTTTCAACAAGAAAACATAGACCGAAGCCACATTTGAAACAGGTACTCTATTTGTTATGATTTTCAGTTTCGTAGTTTCAGGTTTACTGTGTGTTTGTATGTGAGCGCATACACTCATGAAAGTGAGTTTGCTTCTTAAGGTTTATTCTTCCTTCTCATTAATTCAAGTCAGTTTTATATGTATAGCACCAACTCATGACAAAAGTCATCTCAAGGCGCGTTACATTTGTAAGGTTTAACACCTTACATTCATATTTCGATATATTTCAGCCTGATCACAGTGACCTTCCCCTCCACAGGAAATATCCATAGAGCGTGGTTTTACTGACCATGTGTTGCTGAGCTGTGTTGGACCACACATACACACAAAGATACAAATAAAGATGCAAATAAAACTGGGAGGCATTCATTAGAACATTTCCCTGTGAAGAAGTGCACACGTGCCACACGTGGCCAAGTGTGAGCTGCTGCACCGTACGCTGTGTCATACGGCTTATGCTGATGCAGGTCTAAGCTGCGTTTTTCTGATGACTCTCCAAAGATTCATTCCTCCGTTACTGTAGGTCATGAAGTCTGAAATCTGCTTTACCAGAACACATGGAACAGATCATAGCAGAGGGATGTTAACAGAAAAAAGTCTACGAGATGGACATTTGCAAAATGAAAGAGTGTCTTCTGTTCTGCTCAGTGAATCATAACCTCTGAGATGACTCTTGGCTGTCACTAGGCTTTCCCTAGATGAAATTATAGCCAAATTAAGAGGGCTTTTATCTGTTATTTATGATCCTGGTCTATTGAAAAGAAACATTGCTTTCAGTGGCTTTGGACAAACCAGAAGCCAGAGTAAAAACCAACAACAAATGCTCCAGAAGTGCTTCTGTTGGTGGTGTGATGAAATCCATAAATCTCCTGTTACCAATATAATCTTTTTAATAGTTGTGTTCTGGTCACTTGAGACCGATCATGTTTTTGAGTCTTAATATACTGGACAGACTTCTGCTTTAGTTACGAGTGGAAATCAAGGGCAATTAATACTCCCCTATTTTAATCTAGCCATGTTTAGTCTAGTCAAATATGCTCCACTTCGTCAAAATACAGACTTAAGTTGAGTTGTGTCAAGTCTGGAACATTTCATTTTACTAGTCAAAATATAATTAATGTTGAGCCATATTAACAGTCACTGCTCACAGAAGCACAAGCCAATGCCTGGTAGGCCTGTTCAGTAATCTATTCATACCAGCAATTACAAAAACATGACATACAATGGCAGATTGGCTTAGATTTTCCTAGCTTGCTGTCTTATGGAAATCAGGTTATAAATGTCTGTGCATTACATTCTGGACCATTCCAGTCAAATATAGTAACACTAAAAACATTCTAGTCTGTGTCTTAGTCATCCCATTTAATCAGTGAACATGTGTCACTCTGAGTCTTTGTGTGCTCGAGTGGTTGGAGGGATAACATGTACTGGTGGACTAGCTCTCAATTCGACCATTTTGCTGAGCTCGTCCGCTACGCAGCAACTCTTTGAGAGTATGTGTGAGGGTGACTGTGTGTGTGTGTGTGTGATATGTGTGCAGTCGCCCATGATGTTGAAGTGAAAGTTGGAGAATGAAAGACTATGTGTATTCTGGGTTGTAGAAGTCCCATTTCTCTCTTCACTTTCTGGGGTGGGAGTATGAAAACAATGGGCACATTGTGCGGGGAGTTGGCAAAGAGGCGGTGGGGAGGAGGAGTAGGTGGAGTGAGGTGAAGAGGAGAGGAGGGGACAGGAGAGGTAAGCAGAGGAAAAGACGTACAACAGAAGATGTGTAGAAGGAGAATAAACGAGGGGAACAATAATGGAGAAGGTGGAGAAGAGGTTATAATAACTAGTGATGGGACGAGTTTAAGAGTTACAGGGACAGGAAAGAGTTAAAAGAAGGGGGAATGGAATGGGGGATGGGGGACAAGGAGAAATAGATATGAGATATAAAGAAGCAGGAGATCGCTTGATGCGAAGGAAACAGACAGATGGATAAGGAAAGAGAAAAAGCAGAACAAAAAGGAGAAAAGATATGAGCTGGGACGGACGACACATAGACATATTAAAACAGCAGGACAGATGGGAGAAGTATGGAAAGTTAGAAGCAGTCATAGTTTCACCTGTTGAGCATATGCTACTCACATTGGCACAGGTTGCTATGTGGAACTCTTTGGATCAGGCTCACAGTCAAAGCTGAAATATTTATACCCTAGCTGCAATAGAACAGATGCAAAGAGAATCATGCTTTAAAAGGCAATACGAGAAAGGGTGGTAGCCCTAAGACATCCAGACACATGGCAAACATAGATACGGGACATTTCAGTTATGTGATGCTATGAGATGAATAAGAAAAATACTTGATGATGAAGTAAGAGAAAAAGGAACCTGCATAGGTCTCTTTTTTCATATAGTTGGATGGAGTTTTACTCTAAAGCAGGGGTCTCAGACTCGCGGCCCGCGGGCCATCTGCGGCCCCCGGGACCGTAATTTGCGGCCCCCGTCTTAA
>JAUMTR010000014.1:13227164-13262251 GCA_032270685.1 Microctenopoma stevenorrisi | reverse complement strand
GGAAATCCTGATGAGGCCCAGCCTCACCCAGACTCCGCCTCCAGCGGCCCCCAGGTAAATTGAGTTTGAGACCGCTGCTCTAAAGCAAAGGCTGCAGACCGTGAATTCATTCATCAAGACAAATTCTGTCACTTTCATTCTCATCAGAGACCAGTTGGCAACATGTTGCACAGCTAAACCCGGGTGATTTGTTTAATGTCCTAAAATAGCTTTACATGGTAAAAAAGCAGAATCATTCCCCAGATGTCTGCAGTGAGATCATTAGTCAGTACAGTGATTTGTGCAGAAATGTAATCGATTGACATTTGAACAAATCGATCAGTTCCTTCAAAGCTGCAAACCACAGAGCCGAAAACCTACTCAGAGATGCCATACTGATGAAAAGCAGAGGACAAAAAACAACAGACTTTAACACTAAATGAGATACATATGAGCAGCAGTAGTTGTTGTTTCGCCCATGAAAAGAGAAACCTCTGGAGTTGTTGTTGATTCCCTGTGAAACAGTAGATCAGTGGGAGAGACTGAAACTATTACTTTTAATAATCACTATTACACACATCTCAGTTGTCTTATCCAGAAGAGAAGAAAACACGAGGGATGCCATGAATTGCATAATTAATTATCCATCTGATTCCCTATACATCAGTGCAGAATGACATAATCATGGAATGACAAACCTTTGTGGCGCTCCCCTTAAAACTCTCTTCTTCCCTCAGAGCTGTATTAACTAAATAAAACTTGTAGGTTGGATAATGGATTGTTTAGAGACAGAACTGACTGTTCTGACGTTCCCACGCAACTGCAATCACGATTTTTTTAGGATAGTTTATCGTTATGTTGCGGTGCTGTGACATTTCCTAAATGCGTGAAGAGATGCATTTATTGACAGAAAGCTAATTGGAAGGAGGTGGCTGTGGAGGATAGAGGACATATGATGTGCTGAGTTGTCAAACTGTTGTGCTGTGAGACTGTATATCTGTATATTGCACAGGGAAAGATCATTGTTTGCGTTGAAGTAATCCACTGTTGAAACTAGTGAATCATCAAGTTAGACTTTCCGTTTAGATTAAGGGGACATTTGTCGTCGTGGTTACGGTAATAACCGTATGATTATGGTGGGGGAACGACTGCCGTCAATCTCCTGTGCTGAAGTCTGATATTACTTTTTATGACCTACAATTCCTCCCTGAGCCTCTATAATAGTCTCACACTCTGTCCTCCTTTGCTCCTGGTATAATTACTAGAGCCGCCGGAGGACCTTGTTACATGCACATAAACATACTGTGTACCTATTATTGTGAGGCACTTACTGAAATGACTGATTCCGACTCTTCTCTTCAGTCTTTGATGTTGATTGTTCCTGTCCATCAGTCTGCAACATCCTTTCTTTGACACTTTTTTACCACCGATGGGGCACAAAGTGTGAGAGACCACAGCAGTTGGCGAGTGTGTCTGTTAATTAGTCGTGCATAATGAATATGCGGATGCAGACTTGCTGCTCATGCTTGAATTATGACCTCACTCGCATGGATTCCAGGGTGGTCTTTTCATAGCCGCGCATACGCGCCCCACACAAAACACACTTTCGTCTCTGTCTCCCTGCGCAGCCAGACTTTATCACACGTTACTAACAAGCATAAAGGCAGTGTGTCGACACACACTCAGGCACAACAAGCATTTTGTTCTCTAGCTGTAACACCCGGGGTTCTCCACTTTGTACATACACTCCCAAACACCCTCCTCCCTAATCCACACACACACACACACACACACACACACACACACACACATACATACACACCCACTAAAGTGCTTCAACAACTTAAACATTCAAACTACAGGAACGTAGAAAGCTACAAATCTGCTCTTTCAGCGTCCTCTTCCTTGCTAAATCTTACCCTTTTACAGAACCCACCCACCATCTGTTGCAAGCAAACACACACTATAACACACACACACACACACACACACACACACAATGACAGGATCTCCCTCTGCAGGCTCCAAGGATCTGATGAAAGTGTCGGGAATGTGAACTGAGAGGCCACTGACACTTCCTCCACTTTCTAGTACTGACGAGTTGCCTCAGGCATCTAATGTCCCAGTGACTGCTCCCTCTGGACGTTAAATGATCATAAACCTCAGACAACAATGAGCTTTCCTCCGCTGTGCCAGTTAGTGTTAGGTGGTAAGTGTCACTCAGTGTTCATTTATCCTGCATTACGTTTGCTGCTGCCACTCAGCTGTCCCTTGCACTGCTTCTAATGAGGGTTTATAGTGGTGGAAAAAAACCCAAAAACTAATTATATGGTTTCCTAATGTCCTTTCTAAAAAGTCATTAAAAAATCATCATCAGATAGGAACACAACGAAAAACATCTCAAAGGCTGCTGTTCGTGTCATCACAAATTCAAGATAAATAATGATCAATTCTGATTATTAGTATTACATTATTATTATTATTATGTCTAAGAGACCTGTAAATTGTGTCCCATCACATTCATATCATCCGTTAGACACCTGTTAACAGCTGGTACTAATAGGAAGGATCCTGTTTCATTTAACTATTTCAATACATGTCTTTTGGCATTTATAGCTCCATTGTTAAGAAAACAAAATAAAAGAAAACCATATACTGTTGAAACATTGGCCATTTAATCATTAATTAAATGTCAAACAAGCAGCAAGACTGAACAGCAAACATATTGTATATTTTACAGAAACCAGTGCGCTGAAATGAATTAATACTGTCTGTCTCTACAGTATTAGCAGTAATTGAATACAGCTAATAGAATGTATCAGTCCTCTTTCAGTGAATTGGCAGTAACGTTTTACATCCACACCAAGTAAGCACGGCTGCAGATGGAGAGGACGATCTGAGGAAACTGGAGGCGTAGGACTCCTTACAATCATTTGCTTAATAAATCAGGACTTCCTTTATACTGTTATTGTTGCCGTGGCATTTGTAACGCGCACACACATTTTGGCTAAAGAATGGAGTGGTGCTTTGCCAACACACTGAGCCGTTCAGCTGTGAAGTTGATTAGAAATGTGCTAAATGTAGAAATTTATCACACGAGGTCATATGGGGCAAGGCTCAGGAAATATGTTAACACTACCACCAGAACCACCCCTCTATGTTACGTATCATGTCTCACATATCACAACTGTCCAAACAGTATTTTACCAATGTGATTCAGTATTCTTTAACAGTGTGGAAGTTGGAGAATATTATTGGCATTCACTTTCATAGCTTTCCGCGCTGACTTATTTCCCAGCAGTAACTTTTACTTTCCCTGTGAATTTCTAAGAGGTGAAAGTTGTGATCAGTTTTCCAACAATGCAAATTAGTGGTAAGTCTTAAAACAGAGTTTAAAGGAGTCATGAGTAAATCATAGGTGAAGGATTTCCACAAACACAGACCTCTGACCCACAGCTTCCAATACATGGTCATTCCTTGTCTCCTCTTGTTTCTTCAGTTGCTTCCCCCCTCTCTGTCTCTATTTGTCTCTGACTCACTAGTACACACACTTACACCCTATTCCAGCCCAGAGGTCCTGCTTCCGGTCTGGGGTGCAGGAGTGCGACTAGCCAGCATCTGTGTGGAGCTGAGGACACACACACACAGTTCTCCTGGGTGCATTGATTTTGTGTGTGAGTTGTTTACGTGAGTCACGTTGCTGCTGTTGCTACTTAGCTTTCTCAAGTTCCTTAGCTTTTTTTTTCCTTATTTTAAAGCGGGAACACTCATAAAACTTGACCAGATGTGAAAAAAAAATGCTTTCGCTTAATATCACACAGGAACCATAGACAGATAGACACACACACGCAGAGGCACAGTTGCTCGCACATACACACCACTGTGTGTGTATATCCACACGATGACTATGGATTAAGCTGAGTCTAAAAAGGGGAGTTTTGTTTTTCTGTGTTTCAGGAACTGGCATAAGTCCACGTTTCCTTAACTGCTGCTGTGTATTGATTAAAGTGTACTATGGGCGTCATTTCCTGGATTAAAAGGTCACCATTACTAATGATTTTCTAAGAAAATCCCAAAGAATCCCAGTGAACTAGTGAAAAAGTTCAGGTTTTGCATATACAAACAATAAAATCCATCTAGCCATTCTGTAAACATGTTAAGGATCTGGTCCTGGAACTGATCCCAGCTGACAACGGCCAGTTTACTGGTCTCTATCAGGGCAGACACAGACAAATTCACACTTACTGGAAATCAGCAGTTAACTGTCTTTGGACTGTGGGAGGAACCACAGTGCTGCCCCGCAACAATACAGTTCAGCCTAATTGTTTGAGTGAACCACCTGGACATTTGTTTTCACTCTAGTGCTATTTCAATTGCTCACTTTAATCTCGGCAATATCTGGTACCAACAGTAAGATGGAACCTACCGATAAAGTCTAGTCTTTTCTGAGGGTATTCTCACCCTGCTGGTATTCTGAAATAATGTGCAGCAGTACAGATCAGTGCATGTGAATAATCAACCCTGCATAATCAACTCCTGCAACCCCACCGTTTGCAGACACTGCTCCTGAAATAGAATCACTGTGTTTCATAAGTCTTATGAATCTGACTCATTTCTGTTACGTTGTCTATTTTCTTCTTTCAGAAAGCACCCCTATCACCATGGATGATGAACAGTGCTACTACAATGAGACCATTGCCTTTTTCTACAACCGCAGTGGCAAGAGTCTAGTTACTGACTGGGATACCATCAGCAGACTGGTGATGGGCCTGGGCATCACCGTGTGTATCTTCATCATGCTCGCCAACCTTCTGGTGATGGTTGCCATCTATGTCAACAGGAGATTCCACTTTCCTATATACTACCTGATGGCCAACCTGGCAGCTGCTGACTTCTTTGCTGGACTGGCTTACTTCTACTTGATGTTCAACACGGGACCAAACACAAGACGTCTGACTGTCTCAACGTGGCTGCTGCGCCAAGGCCTGATTGATACCAGCCTGACGGCCTCTGTGGCCAATCTGCTCGCCATCGCCATTGAGCGCCACATAACTGTGTTCCGTATGCAGCTTCACACACGTATGAGCAACCAACGTGTGGTGGTGGTGATCGTCATAATCTGGACTATGTCCATAGTCATGGGGGCCATACCCAGTGTGGGCTGGAACTGCATTTGTAGCATTAAGTCTTGTTCCAATATGGCGCCACTTTACAGCAACTCCTACCTTATCTTCTGGGCAGTGTTTAACCTGGTGACATTTGTCGTCATGGTGACACTGTACGCCCACATCTTTATGTATGTGCGACAGAGGACCATGAGGATGTCGCGGCACAGCTCTGGACCGCGGCGCAATCGAGACACCATGATGTCGCTGTTGAAAACCGTGGTGATTGTCTTAGGTAAGAGCGAGATAAAATATCTATCTATCTATCTATCTATCTATCTATCTATCTATATCTAAAAAAACATTAACGATTTAAGTAAATTAAACTTAACTCAGTTAGATAAACTTAACTGAGTTAAGTTTAATTTACTTAGTTAATGCAACTCAAAGCTGTTTTCCAAAGTTGTGTTCTTTCTAAATACTCAATCTGCATTGTGTCTGCATTGTTTTTGCCCTGCTGCACGTGCATACTTGTTTGAAAACTGGAAACTCATCTATTTGTGTACCACTGTGTGAAGTCACCAGCAGCAACAGAACAATGAATCTGTTGATTGGTCTCTGAGTCCAGGCATTGTGTCTGTCTAGCATGACTAAAAACCTCATATACATCATCTCTTACTGTATGTTGAATGACCGTTAGATGTGATTGGCTAAATGTAAATAGGATGAAAAATTCAGATCCAGAGTCACAAGTCTCAGTGTGTGTTCATTATAAGCTAGTTCTTATATATTTTCTGAAGACAACTGACAGGTTGAAAACAGCTGTTTGACATTTACAATAGTAGAAAAGCACTTAAATAACCTTTAGGAAAGGTTTAGCGGGAAACGAGACAGCCCTTCAATGCCTTGTCTTGGTCATGATTGAAACTTCACCACATTGTGCTGCACTAATGTCATCTGCTTATTTATATGAGCCAGATACCACCGTTTCCTGCTATTGTCAAGAATGATATATGACACACCTACTACAATTTGTATTAATCTACAATTATCCTTCAGTATATATAACATTTTGTGCCTATTGCTACATTAACACAGTGACAAGGATCTGTGATGAAACAATGCCTGCTTTATGTTTCTATGACTGCAGTCAGACACTTTGATGTCAAAGCATCCAGTGGGAGAACTTGACAAGTCATCGGGCCTCTCGCTGTTTTGTTTTTTCCACATGTAGTGTCTTAAGCACAGTAGCCAACTAGCTGAGATGTGTGTAAAGTACGTTGCAGTGCGAACTCTGGGAAAAAAGGATTTCATAGTGCCTGGAAGCAGGATGTGTTGGTCCCAGACAAAACATACCAGAGGATTCCACGTGATCTGTCTCCTATGTGCAGTTATCTCATCCTGTTGCCTCTGTTGTCTTTACTCCACACTTAATTCAAAACAGCGGACAGCATAATGTGCTCATGTGACCTACAGTGTGTGTAAAAGTGGAGAACATACATTTTCTGCTGCGTAGAGAAGCATTGTTTGTTCGTCGTTGTCTCATAGTTCACCCTCATCTACGGAATTTACAATGACTCATAATAGATTTAAGGCTGGAATTGTTTTGCCAGTTGGGACATTTCTTGTCAGGGAAGAAATGAAAAACTCTACAATGTCTTAGTTAAACCGTATTTTTCTTAGTTTAAATGTTAGATGTGTTGTATGGTTCCAGGCTCCCGCTGGTCAATGTTCCACAAACCTCTACAGAAAAAAAAGGCTATCCAATCACACTTGCTATATCTTCTGAAAAAAATCATAAATAAATGCAAACATGTTCCAGATGCTCGCAAATGACTTCATTCCATAACAACAGAGGATTCTTTGGAAATGAAACCAAAAAGTCACACCCCATCGAAGAAGTTTCTCAATACCAGGTTCTGCCAGTAAAAGACCTGGCTTAGGGTTTAAGCTTATAAACAATTCACAGAGCTTCTCTTTGGATTTTAGTTTCTTATGGTCATCAAAGATTTTAACAATTCAATTTTTAAATTATGTATGTTTAATTGAATATCTGTGGGATTAATGACATTTCAATAATTAATATACAAATGTTTGCTGTTCCTGGGTGAGGTCATTCTTGAGGAATACGTCAAACACAATGAGGGAGGTGATTCCCTGTTCCAGTTAAATACAAAGTACAATCGCTTATTCCCATCTCTTGGTCACTACTCCCCTTTTTAGAAAACAAATCCCTGTTCTCACACCAGTATGCAACAAAGAAGGTTATAGGACACTCCATCTCCGTGGGGTTGGGGTTGAAGTTACCACAGAGTTCTTGGTTTTGATTATGTTCAACTTCTTAGGGGAAGGTTAGGATCAGTTCAAGCATTGATGCCTGACCCAAGAGTAAACCCTACAACCCGCAATCCCATGTCCTGTTCCTCCCATCTGCTGACCAGATGATTGTAACCACTCCTCTGCTTCCTGCTGTCTTCTCCTCTCTTCTTTAAAACCCCGTTCTGGGTGATTTCTTCTCGGAAGGACAGGATGAGATGGGAAAAAAAGATGGTTACACACACTTGCACACAAGTACAGGCAAATGTATAAACAGACGTAGTCTGTCTCACGTTCACAGCCCCAGGCTTGATAAAAGAACACTGGGACACAAGTTTGGATACTTTCGCATAAACTCTGATGTACTGTCACGGTTCACCCCCTCTCTGCCCCGCCTTTCTGTGTTTTTGTTTTCTCTTCGGTTCCTCCTTTCGGTCGCACACACTGTTCCTTCACACACTCGGTCCTGTCTGTTTACCTGCCACGCCCCCCCTGCTCCTGGCCTCGTACTTTTTCCGTTCATTCACAGCTGTTTCTCCTGGCTGGAGCTTCTGCAGTTCCTTAATGCGGCGGCCCGCCTCATTTTGAACCAGCCAAAGTACACCCATGTCACACCTCTTCACTGGCTCCCAGTAGCTGCTCGCATCGAGTTTAAATCCTTGATGCCTACAGGGCTATTAATGGATCTGCTCCATCTTACTTTAACACACTACTGTAAGTTACACTCCTACACGCTCTCTCAGATCTGCGGATGAAATGAGGCTAAAAATCCCGTCTTCACGAGGCCTCAGATCAGTCGAGTCTTTTCTCCTTTGTGGTCCCTGGCTGGTGGAATAACTTGCCATGCCCCATTCGACTGGCTGACAGTATCACCACCTTTAAAAAAAATTTAAAATCTCACTTGTTCAAAAGGTACATAAAGTGAGTCTACCCCCCCCCCCCACACACACACACACACACACACTCTTATCATTGTCTAGCACAAAAAAATTCCCTAAGCAGGTTCTTTGTCTTGACGAGCTAGACCTTATCAGGGTTCTTTGTTGTAGTATTTCAGTTGTTACAGGAACCTGATCACTCCCGGCTCCCTATCACGCTCACCTGTTACCACTCACTTGATTTGATCCACTATCTTCATATTCTCCCGTAGCCCGTCCCCCCTCGAACTGTCTGCACCCTCACTTTGCAGTCTGCCATTCTGTTTTATTGTCGTTCTGATCCTCTTGTGAATCTCTTCGCTCGTTCCCTGCTGTTACCTCTAATGTCTGTCTTAGACTTTTGCCTCTTGTCACCTGTTTTAGTTTGTAGAGCTTCTCACTCCTCAGGAGTGATTTTTCATTTACTGTCTGCTTATCACTCTGTTTGTGCTATTAGTTCATTCTGCCTCTATGAGTTTGCTCTTTTTGTCTTTTTACTTTGACCACGTTGCAACCTGCTTTAGGATTGCCTCCTTTTGCAGAGTGATTTTGAGTTCATTAAACCCTTTTTGTTCACATACTTGCCATGAGTGCTTTTGGGTCCGCTTTTCCAAAACCCTTACATGTACTGATGATGTCAAATGACAGGAAAACCTAATTTTAAATCTGTTTTGTACATTCATTTTGTCAGAGACAACATAAAAAATAGAAATAGGATATAGAAAATCATTCAAATACAATGTTGAGCAACCGTGGTGCTATGAAGGCTTTTTTCACAATACACATTCCTGCCAATGGTTTTATGCTATTCCACTGATCAACAGGTAGCACTGAGATGCCAAGAAACACAGTAGTCCGCCAACAAAGACAGGGCAGAAGATAGATTTTAATAATGCATGTTTCAAAATATTCAAAACATTGGTTTCTACAAATGCTTTATGAAGAAAATGGATTCCGATCTGTTCACAGTATTTAGGCCTGCATGGTGCATTTAGGTGAGTAGCGCTGGATGTAAGCAGAAATAATATGCTACCACATCTAAAGGAAAGGTAATAAAAATCTGCTAAATGTTTTTAGTATTATTTATAGTTTGGCTCTCGAGCAAACGAGGCTGTCTTGCAGACGGGCTGGCTATGTTGAATATTGCTTCTCAACTAAAATTAATATTGCTTTATGTCCATGACTTATTGCAAATTAGACAGCATTGGAACTTTGAATGGCATCAACAGAAATTTCTTTTTATCCCTCTTCACTTGGTCAACAGTCTGAAAAATTCACCATGCCTATGTGTGTGTGAGTGTGTGTGTGTGTGTGTGTGTGTGTGTGTGTCTGTGTCTGTGTGTCAGGTGTTGGCTCTTCTGTGAATGATTTGATTATGCTAAAGCCTGTTTGTGGTCAAACCTTCAGACAGTGCGTCGGGCCAAGACATGCCATCACCCAAAAACATGCATGCAGATACTATAGCACTAACACACACTTGATATCAGTGTATCACAAATATTTTCTTATTAACACATTTCTGTCATTCCTCTGTTACGACGCATGTGTGTCCCCTGCCCAACTGTGAGCCCGAACAACGAAAGCTAACTATGAGCCAAGCCCTCCCGGAACCATTACTAGTATGTCACCTGTCTTCTCTGTGTTTAAGCCTATGTGTAAAGACTTAAATGTACACACAGCAGCTTTTCTAATCACTCAACAGCAGCAGCTGTCTCTGTGAATCCTGTTACAGCAGCATCAGTTGTTAATTTCTGGCAAACTCCTCAGTCTCCCTGAACATACAGTATCATTATATCACTGAATGCTTCCATGGGTCATCTTACTCCTGTCTTTAAATGAAGCACATGCATGAATGAACTACTGCTAACAGAATCCTAAATATATTCAGGTTTCACCCTAAACCATGTGATTGTGGCAAACATGTATGAAAAGGAGAACGTGTATTGATACATGCCACTTCAGTGCTGCTAACAAAAGTTGCACAACTGGTCTCAAATTAAAAACAAAGAGACAAGTAAGATGCAATATTGGTGAATTAGATTCTGAAATTGCTGGAGACCGGTGCAACTGTAGCAAATAATCTTTGATTGAAAGCATCACAGAACATTAGTGTCCTGGTGAGCATTGCTTTTACTATTGACTTTGGTCTTTTTATTCCAAAACAAGGAAAAAGGCACATGTATTGTGTAAAAACTCATGTGGAATGTGAATCACTGCGGATACATTACAGCCTTTTGTGCTGAGCAGAAGAAAAAACAAAAGTGTCATCATCGCCATTTCAAAGAACCCACTGTACTTCCAGTCAAATGCATGTCGCTCTGACCATTAGATCACTGTGGACGACCATCAGACTCCATTACTGCAAATACCACAAATGCCTTTGTCAATAACTGTAAACTCTCAGCTACTGAATGAGAAATTTTATCTAATCTTCTGCGGGTGCTTGTGTGTTTGTTAAAAGGGAAGAGAAAAAGTTCTGATGTGGGAAGGAGGGCTGGGAAAAAGAAATTAAATCTGCTGACACCCAGGAAGCTACCGGGCCCTTTCAGAAATACCTAATGGTTTCTGTGCACTCACTCATTTTAGCATTATCTTAGTGGGGACCACAGGTAATGATTCGGTTAGGGAAACTATAGGCGAAAGAAGAAAGAGAAAAGTGTAACGGAGAGACAGGCGTGTGTGTGTGTAGAGAGAAAGACAGAATCCAAGGTAAGAAAAAAAAAGGCAGATGAGATACAATATAAATTCAGAGAGACAGAGAGAGATGGGAAGAAAGGAAGTGAAACCTGAAGACAAACACGTGCGATAATTAATCATTGTAAGAGATGAGAATACAAGTCAGCAGATATAGAGACACGTTCATGTGGAGAGTGTGAGCGGTGTGAGACGTAGCTCTTCTTTGCTGCAGTCACGCACTGTTCGCAGAATAAAAGGGAAAGAGAAAGCAACCAAAATTCCAACTTAGGAAGGATTGGAACTATTATTATAAGGAAATCAGGGAAACAACTCTATAGTTATTGTTAAAAAACCGGTGTTAACATTTCCCCAAGAAGTTGCATCTTTTGGTCATGCCATGTCTGTTGTC
Source organism: Microctenopoma stevenorrisi (assembly GCA_032270685.1). NCBI lineage: Eukaryota > Metazoa > Chordata > Actinopteri > Anabantiformes > Anabantidae > Microctenopoma > Microctenopoma stevenorrisi. The sequence goes on along the minus strand of JAUMTR010000014.1, from coordinate 13,250,849 downwards.
CTTCCAAATTAAAGACAGAACTTGAATGCTGCTTGTCCTGCACTTCATAACCTCTTATTTAAGACACAGGGGAGGATAGCTGGCAGGGGCCAAGCAAATGGTTCGGCAATGGAGACCAACATTTCAATTCTGTCTACTATCAAACCAGTTCACCAGTTTCTTTAACCATAAATTACATAATTATAAGTAGATGTGTTTAGGGTAAACACAATGAGCCACAGAGCAGCTGAGAATGAATATCACCTATTTTCTGTATGTGAAAGAGACAACAGGTTCAACATTTGACAGCAACATATGTATTGGTCCTCCACAACATGTTCCATGTCTTAGTAACCATAGCATTATTGCTAAAGCTAAAAAGCTATGTATATAACCTTTACAGATGTCACAAAACAAATCACTATTAGCTATTGGGGATCAATTCAGTTAACAAATCACCAGAGTGCACATGCTCTAATGGGACTTTTAAAGTAAGAAAATGTATTACACAATGTCCATTAACTGTCCATTATTTTGCACATGTAGCAGATGTCAGTAAGTTGCGTCAAAGCGTTGCTGAATGACCAGAAACCTGCGGCAGGCGATCTAAAAGACAAACATCACTCACTAGTTAAAGGGCTGAGCCATTTAACCTACAGTGTATGTGACTGAGCGGCACAGAACCAGCTGCTGTAACTGGAAACGAATACAAAATGCTGTCCGTATCAGCGAAAAGCCATAAACATCCTAACGATGACAAATGGAAGAAACATGACACTTGAGCCATTAGCCGTTTCCCTACAGATGCAGGGTTAGATTAGGAAAGGGATCCGCGTGTCCTAATCTGAAGGAGGCTCACGGAGAAAAGGAGACGTTACTGTAATTCGAATGTTGACCGTAAGGTTAAGCACACAACAGAGGATCCCTCTGTTGGGAGTACCTTCTCGACGCTGTTAAATATTTAAGTGGTGCTCCATCTGTCTTCGTGTCGTGTGTACGTTTGGAGTCTGTTTGGGTCTGCACATGTGAGTGTTTATCTGTTTGTGTGTGAGGTACTGTGGGGTTCATTGCCATAGTCTGGTCTCCATTATTTCCTTATTTTTCTTCCCAGTGCCCTCTGTTCCCCTTCTTACACAAGCACATTTCCTTCAGGAAGGGGAAAAATGATCAAAGGAAAGAGTGATAATGAAGGAACGATGAGTCATTATCTTTGCATTTTCACTTTTGATGTGAAAATGTCGGTTGGTCCTTTTCTAATTGTGTATTGCGATTTTGATCTAATACTTACTTACATAGAGGACTTCTCATTAAAGATTTATGTTCCTATGTGGCTTCAGAGTGCAGCACTGCAGGACGCAGCTGTGAAGGAGTGCACCGCCAGCTGATAGAGATGGACAAACATATTGGAGTGTTAGCCAATACACATTCATCTCTATACTGATAGAATTATCAGGGTTGACTCAGGACATCTCTAGCTGTAGTGTATTATGACTAAATATAATTTTTAGATGTATTCTAATTTCAAAAGTTTGCCATCTGTCCTAAAACTCAAAACTTGAGTGGTAGTACTTTTCCATACTTTTACAAATGTTCCAGCCCTGCACCAGAGCTGTGTATATTTACCTTCTCATACAGATGTCTTCAAGCTATTTCCAATCAATGTGACATTTTCAACTAGTCAAAAGGCAAAAAATAATCAACTTAAATAACTTCATTCAGAAGTGGTTTACCCTCTGTAAACCTGCTATGACTGCAATGTTGCTCTATGTGACACTTTTTTTTAGGGTAGTGTAAAGAGGCAAGTTGGAGATGAAGGGTGTAGCACAAGTACCCATACAGCCCTGTATTCTGAGAGGAAATTAAAAAAGCTGAGGGTTAAGCCTCTCAGGTCATTAGCTTCACACAAAGACAGTTTTCTTCCTATTTCTGAGGGAAAATGGGGACAAACATCTTAAAATATATACATACATATTTTACACGTTATTAAAGAAACGTTAAAGCAACAACGTTTGAGGAGAGAAAAATATTTTAACTCACAAGTTCAAACTCAAAACCATGTTTTCCGGTTGTTTCCACTTTGCTTTTTATGCTGAGCCTTGTCTTTTTCAGAATGTTTCGCTAAGAGACAAATGGTTCAGATAATTTGTCTGCAGGACTGTGAACCATTTGAGAGATTTATCTAACTCTGGAGAGTCTGCCTGCATAGCTGGGAAGTGAGGTCGAGCATTTGCTGCAGCTGCTGCCTGCAAAACACTAAAAGATAACAGCCCCCCCCGCTATTTTCCTCTCTCATCTCTGCTCGCTTAAAGCATACGTCCCATAGCTGTCTTAGGGTTATGACAAATCTAATGACTGATTGGATGAGTCTTGAACTTGAACACATTGATGAGTGATGGGTCAATGACCCCTCTCGTCTTTGCTAACACACGTCTGTGATGATGCACCGTGGGCCACACGCTCCAATATGGTTGAAGGGTAAAGTTGGAGCACTGCGATAATGGAACAGCACAGATGTTGATGGGAAAAAGGAAGGGGTCATAGCTGTTTCTGTAGATGTTTCACGGCAAGACACAGATAAGGTAGGGAGTGGAGTGTGATTAGTAAGCTGAAGACGGGAATCCCACCCTGTCTCCAGCCATCAGATGAGATTGTTGTTTATAACCACAACCTTTCTGTTCTATCTGATGTCCTCATTTTAGCTCATTTAATGAAATAAGGCTTACAACATAAATACAACACTGAAATATATAATCTTTAATCAATCAGATGAAAATATTTGACATATTCCCAGGTGTAACCTTGTCTTCTTTTATATTAAGAAGTCAACACCAATATGATGAAAAATAAATTAAATATAGGAGTAATTGATTTTACATTTGTACAAATTCCAGATGTCACTTAGTTGTTAATTTATTTATCTTACTGTATTTATTAATGCGGTTAGGTTTTGACTTGCAGCCTTTTAGTGGTACTTTACCGTGGAAACCTGACGCACTCAATAGCTTTTAAAACAGTATACTATTTTGTACTTTTGCACATCTAATGGACGCTGTACTCATGATGTCTGATTCCAGAGCTTTACATGTGGTGACAGTAGAGTGATATGGTTGTTCTTCGTCTGGAGATAGGTGTGTGGTTGTTAAGTGATGGTATTGTGGCTGTATAGTGATTTTGGTGCACTTCAGAACCCACCAAAAGACCATTCCTCCAGTGGGTGTGTTACATCATACAACTTCAGGGAGGGAGTCTCTGACCTGTTTTGTTTTATTTTGAGCTGTTTTTTTTCTTGTACCATTTTAATGGGAACCTGGAAACAAATCTGCAGCACTAATTTAATATTTAATATGGTTTTACCTGCTTTAGAATACAGTGCAGTATTTAGAAATGGGGTGAAATGTCAACATCTAGAAGGTTAGCAGTTGATGAAAGCATCAAAAACTACAAATAACACGGACACCTCTCCATTAAGGAGACTGGGACACAACAAAACTTTGTTCCACACATCATAATCACCTGCAGACATGTGTTAAGTGTTGAAGTTCATTCTGCTACTGATGCTGACTTACAAATTAAATCAAGTTGCTATTAAACAGTAGGCATGATGCCGTCATAGCGACGGCACTGGTAGCACTCATTTGTTCATATCAATCACGTAAAACTACGTTGTCTAGCTCCGTATTCTACTGAGCTCTATGGGGATGATTTTATGATCATCTAATTCAAATTCTTTTTACTGTTCTGCCTCCACAGGTGCGTTTATTGTCTGTTGGACCCCTGGGCTGGTCATCCTGCTTCTCGACGTTTTCTGTTCCAGCTGCAACGTGCTCACATACGAAAAGTTTTTCTTGCTTCTCGCTGAGTTTAACTCAGCCATGAACCCCATCATCTACTCTTACCGTGACAAGGAGATGAGCGCCACCTTCAGGCAGATCCTGTGCTGCCAGCGGCAGGAAAACATCAACGGGACAATGGCGGAGGGATCTGACAGGTCGGCGTCGTCTATCAACCAAACAGTGTTGAGTGGCGGCGTGCACCATCACCCCCACAACAATGAACACTCAGTGGTATAGGCCAGCCTGGAAGTCACGGAGAGTAATCCAAATGTTTTAAGGGTTTCTCATTTGAAGGCACTACCTGAGAAGGAGTAAAGGGAAGGTCAAGAAAGACTGTCAACATGTTACATAGACAGGAATGTCATCGGTGTGAGGATTAAGGAGCAGTGGAAGCAGTGGAGATGAGCTCTCAGTGAAAGAGAAGATGGTAACTATGAAGACTAAAAGAACACAGAAGTCTGATCTTCAACGACTCTGATACGCTGTTAGTATTTCTGTTTAGTTGATTATTTTCTACTTGTGTTAAATGTGTTGTTAAGGTCAAAAAATAAACTATTTAAAAGGAATCTGTGAAATTGAGGGAATGCCAGTAAAGCCCCTTTGTCTCATGAATGTTAATACAAACTATCTTTAGTGGTTTTAAACTTAAATGGATGGAATTCAGGTGTTGTTAATGTTGCCGCCAAAGCAACATATTGAATAAACAAATGCCCAATGCTAAGAACATAAATACAATTATAAATATTGACACGTATAGACACCTAAAAACTGCAGTAGCTTCCCGTTTTACCAGTCATAGAGTCAACCCAGTGTTTATTAGCCATCTATCACTCATCTTTCAATGACCTGTGACCGTACATATAAAATACTTCCCAACATTTTGTTCATCATATACATTTTAAAGTACTTAAAATGTAAAATGTAAAGCAACAAAAACAATTCCATCTAAGTAATTCAAGAGAAATTGTTCTAATGACCATTCCAAAAAAGAAGAGGAGGGTTTTTGCAAGCTTAGAGAAGGCTCTGTGCCACAGTGTTATGTGGAGACACCCTGAAGGTCATCAACAGCCGTGAGGTCACGAAACGCACCGAGCTCTCGTTTGCAGTTTTATCACACGTTTAAGTAGAAACAATAATCTGTGTTTCTGTAAAATGGGATCTTATCTTCTCTGAAACTCTACTGTAAATGACTGTAAATTAAATATATTATTAGTATTCTGAAAACTACAGAACCAATGTAACTTCATAACATTTCGTTAGGTGGCATTACATTAAATATGCCATTACATCTTTTCAGCATAACCAGGTGTAATTATTGTCTGCATGCTCCAATATAATAGAAATTGGCTAGTTTTGACTTCAAACTTTGACCTGCTTTATTTATCTCCAACTGTTGAGGACTGAAGACTGAGGTCAAGATGCATCAATCTCTGTCTCCATATCAATTAAAAACCAGCAGACAGAGCCAAACGAAATGGTGAAATGGATTGTTTCAAACTTTTTTTTTAAAGGAAACTGGAGAGTGTTCATTCACGTAAATGCTAATGTCATGCTGCAGGTAAAAATAATGACAGAAGCATTGGCTGATGGGAAAAAAGTAAATTTCCCATGTATTGTTGAATATGGGTTATATGTACAGTGCAGAAACATAATGTTTAGGTGATTAGGCCAGATGATAATAATTAATCTTATATCATTCAAAAACACATAATAGTGCCTTTCTGTACAACCTGCAGGAAATAAGAGATCAGTAGTTCATGTTGTTCATTATTTAATGCAGTATTAAAATGTTTTTATGTTAGAATGCACTAAATTGCTTTTCATGTAGGGATTAATGGCCGAGAGTGTCACTCTGACTTTTGTGAGGACTGTGTTATTAGTCCAGAGCGTATAATGTTTTGTGGTGGTTGGGGTTGTCATCATTGAATGTTTAACATAAGTTAATGCAATGTTTACCATAAAACAACATGAAGCATTTTCGGTCAACAAATGTTGTTTAATAATCTACTGACAACAGCGACATATAAAATGTGAGCCATATAATAGTGCTCAAAGCCCAGTAGTGTTTTTCTTAATGAACTGACTCAGTGAGAGATGATAGTGTCAGCATGGTGACTCTGTGACACAAACTGTTTTCCACTGAACTTTTTGTTTAATGACTTGAATCAAAACACTTTATGGGTTAAATAAATAAACAATGCTCTCAACAGCTGACGGCAAAATGGGAACAGGCAGCCAGAAGTTCAGCTTTCCCAGAAAGCAAGGTGTTCGTCAGGGATTTAAGCTGCAGCACTAACATGAAGTCAGCTAGTAATCTTGATCGTGGAAGCTGTCTAAATATAGGCTGTAAGGCAACACTTTCTCAACAAAGTCGTATTTTAGTCATATTTTCTTTGTTTTTCTACATTTTCCCTTTGCTTTTTTTCTAGCTTTTATGACTCCAGCTCTTCACAGCTCCCTGTCATCGTTAACATTTTTTAAATAATTTATATTTCTAAGTTTTGATTCAGGTTATACAGCAAACCAACTAAACGTTCTCACATTGTATGTCTCTGTTTAGCAGTGAGTCCCTCTTTGCATACTATTGTAAGTATATGTGTACAGTATGTATGTAAAAAAAATATTATTTTCAAAATTAATCACCAAAGGGAAAACGTGTTCGTGTTTGTAAATTTAGCTGTTTTTTATTCTGTCCAAATGTACTGTAGGCTTGTATTGGTGTTTTTTTATGCCATGAGTGTATTGTGACCCGAATTAATACATTTCCTTTAGATGCTATAGGTATAAATTTGTTGCTGACCAAGAACTACATATCTACGTGTGCAGTGCCTTCCAGTTCTCGGGAAAGAGTTCCTTAACACTGGGCTGAAACTCAGTCTTTTATTGTCCTCTCTGAAAGTTATGAACCTGTTTTCATGATGTTGCAGTGTCCCGGATCACACATGGACATCACTGCAGAAAGCTGATAAGCTAAACTATCTGAGGTCAGCAAAAACAGATTTTCAGGTTGTGTTAAGTTACTTTTCAAGCTTGTGTTTCTAACACTCGTCCAGTACTTTACTTTCCGCACGGTTTCACTAGACAGCATGATTTTTAAAAAGAAAAAAATCTAAAATTTCAAAAACAATGTTCAAATAGTAATAGACCTTTTTTACCCTTTTTTGTTGTTGTTTTTTTTAACACAAAAAAGAGCAACACACACTGCTGGTGAATGGCACGTGTTAGATAAGACAATATTTTGTTCATCCCAAGAGGAATTTGCAGAGCAAAGCAACCTGCAACAGTCTGCAGCAAAGCAATGGTTTCATGATATTGTCTCAAATCATTCTGCAGGTGTCGAATGGCACAATGTCATGCAGCTGGTGTGTGTTGCACTTAAGTTATATCACATTATAAAGTTATATCGAACATTACTGTTGACCCCAAAGAGTATACAATGTACAATAGTAGGACCAACGACTGATCTTAGGAACTCTAGGTGTGAAACATTGTTTCTCCAAAGCGAAACATGGCTTTAAATTGCCTTAAACAAGAATGAGTAAGTCATTTTGACAAATGTGGTTTCCATAAGGTAGGGGCAATATGAATTTTCAGTTAGCGTCCTAGCATTATTTTCCCAGCAACAATAAACATATATGAAAATCTGAACTCTTGTTTTAGTTTTTTTTATATATCACACTATGACTCTCTCAGAGCAGTATTTATTTGCACTTGCTTTACTGATAACGCGGAGAGGGTTCTTGCTTTATCTTACATGTTCAGCCTTGCTCTGGTTGTTTCTTCTGTTATCCCACAGTGTTTTTGTTACCGTGACATCGGAAAAGTCAGTAACAGGCAAACAGCAGAAAGCACAGGGTCACAGCACAGCTAGACCTAATAATAATCAATAGGCCTTGAGGCTGCTCACACATTTTAAGCAGTCCTTTCAGCAAATGTCTGTGTGTTTATAACAGGAATACATTTTAACAGTCTGGTTTGTGTGAATGTTTTGTGTTGCTGTGAAGTGAGGAGGAGTATGAAATGCTTAATACATAAGCTCTCAACACATACGTCTTACTGTATATGTTTTGCGTTGAGGCGTTCGTCATAAAGAATATTTCTCTTATTTTTTCGATTATTTCTTGAACCAAAGGCCTGCTGCGAGGCATATCTTTTAAAAATCCCACTGCATAGTGGTGATCATTCTCTGTGGATAGATTCCTTACTGAGTAACTCATTTCACACTGGCCTGCTGTTTTTCACTCATCATTTGATCCATTGGTATTCCGAATTATTTAACAATAACAAGTTTCTGAAGTGCCCGACAGGTGTGATGAGGTTTCTCTGATATAATAGCACATTGAAAGTTGACAAGTTGCTTTAAATCACAATGCATGAACCATGACATAAAGCAGATGCCGCATGAAGAACTGCACTATACTAAAAAATGTTTAATGCTACTGTAAGAGTGGTCAGGGCCTCTGTGTGTCATGTACGTGTATAAATTAAACAGCAGCCAAGCAACACAGCTTAATCTGTTTACAGGAGGAAAAATGTTCCATGCGTGTGTGTGTGTGTGCTGTTGTATGGCCAGCAGAGCAATGAGCAGAGTGGGGGAACACTCACTTTTCCACCACTGAACCGACATTGTGAGGGATACACCTTTGAAGGAATGTTTGAGGGTTAGAACTAAGACTAAAATCAGGTTTAGGGTATGGTTAGGGTTGGAGTTAGGTATTTAAGAGATAGGGAATGCATTGTGGCAATGAATGTCCTCGCTTTGATGGTCATATGAGAGTGTGTGTGTGTGTGTGTGTGTTTCTGCTATGTTTATTGTTCCACAGCTTTGGGGCACTAGCCTCCATTTGACTGATATATGTCTCCATGTTTCCTGTTGCTCCGTAAATGGGCCAATCAAAGCCAGTACAGCCACACAGGAAGTTGGACTGTGCTGTCGCTGAGTGAGAGGGAAGGCTTCATTACAAATGTCAATATCGGCATTTTCTGTGGTTCTCATGATGGTTGTCTGATTGATAAATATGTCTTCTAGTTCAAATTCGGCTGCATGTGTGGAAGATTAAAGTAAATGACATTTTATAGACAGAATCCTTTTTCTGCCAGTAAAATTTCTCATACATGGAAACGTCAATATAGTATAAAACGCTGGGCTGCTAATATGTCTTCCAAAACTCACAGCACTGCTGTTGTAACATTCAGAACATTTCAACACATGAAACACATCCAAATTCCTTTGAGCCATTATCAAATGCTTGTCTGTAAGGAGTTCATCGTGTCAAAACAGGAAGTGATTTTTCATGACAATAATAATCAAAGATTGAGAGCTGCTGTTGCAAGTTGGAAAGAAGGTTACAGAGTCCATTCAGATGAGAAAGGGTAATTGACTTTTGGGTTTGCTGTGAATGAGTGGCACTTCCCAGAATCTCCAGCTGGCTGTGTGATACATTTTAAAGGAACTGCTGATGGACAAGAAAAAGGAACTTACTGGTAATAGATAAGAAAAGAAACAATGGTGATGGAGGGTCAGAAACAAACGGACAGAGCATCAAGAGCATAGGAAGTGAGGAGATAAAGATGAATGAATGAAGTCTATAGGGTGGTGTAGACAATGCTAATAATCTGAAGATGTTGAGATAGAAAACAAAGTAATGTGGAGTGACAAGGAACCAAAAAAGTCAGAGCAGGCATCTAAGAAAAATAAAAACTAAGACAACAAAGTGGAAACTAGCAGGAAGGCTGTGGGTGGTCAGAGTTGCGAAACTGAATTGACATGATTTTTTTTATGTCCTGCAAGGATCTAAACTTTGCTCAGTTACGTCTTGACAAACACTCGTAGCATCTTCTAAAAAAAAGCAAGAAGCAAGAAGGCTGTTAATAATCGAAGCATTTGATTGTAATGGTGTAATTATGTGACCTGATACTGAAACATATAGTTCATAAATGATGACACATTTTTGGTCGGTGATTTTGGCCACACTCGAAAAACTGAACTTACCAAAACTGGTGATCAGCTTATGGGTGTGTAGAACAACACAGAAGACAATGAGGAAAAAACAGAACCAGGGAAACAAAGGAAGTGGAAGGTAGAGACCAAACAAGAGTAAATACAGTGATGACAGAGAAATGAGTAGGAGGTGAAAATTGAAGAGAGGGATGAACACAGGAGGAAGTGGGAGAAAGATCACAGATCTACAGTTTACATCAGGGAGAAGAGGGATGAGCAGTCCAATACTAAACTCTATGCTGACTATTCTAAACAGTTTACATTGTGCATCCCCAAAACACAACACACACAGACTCACTGACAAACACACGCAACGCGCAACAGAATGAGCGGGATACACAAATCACACAAAACGTTGCTGACCAACTACTTATCTACGTGTTGTTCTTGATAAGACAACAACGACAAGGTATGTTAGCTCCTTCACTATTCTGTTGTTAATGTGTTATTTCACAAACTCGTGTAGTTGTTTGTGTTCAATATGGTTTTACTTATTTTTCATAAAATGTAAAAATGCCTTAGGAGATGACCAGAATTTCAAATGGAATCATAATTATATGATCAGCCTGTGTTTTATCTTGTACATACATAAGGCAACTCACTAGTAGCCGTTCTGAAAGGTGAATGTGAACTCCAGCGAGCCAAAGCTGCTGCACTGATCTTATTTTTCATTTCTACAAAGCATAAACGTCACTCCTGGCCGGCAAGACGGTGGTTGTCTTTGCTCCTCTATCTTAGTTCCATCACCACAACACAACGCAGGTTTCTTTCCGTCCGTAAGAGAAGTCACAATGCAGGCCTACAGGCTACATTCACACCTCTGATCCCTCTTGTGGTGACTAAGAGAACTGCAGCATCCGCATGGTAAATCTTGCTTTCTTTTTTGTCGTTTGTTTTGCTGGGTAGGTTGGAGTCATTTGCACCCGTTTCGTTTTCAATGTGGTGTGGTAACACACATGACAGCTGCATGACAGCACTGGACAATGTGACCAAGACCTGAAAACAAGATGAGCTGTCACCATTTCAGAATTACTGGGTGTTCTGATATTGTCTTTATGTAATAAAGACAATATCAGATCAGTTGGTTCAGTAAATATTAAAATCTGGTGGTTTTCACACATATATCTAACATATCTACAGATCACATCAATTAATGACCAGTTTTAAAAGAAATATGTTGTTTTTATTATTATTCAGTTTATCTGCAAGCAATCAAACACATACTAAACACATGTAGCAATTAATGTAAAACATTGTATGTGATGTTACATAAAATCATAAAAGGTCACACATTTAAAAAGGGAAAATGTCATTCATCTGAAAGGCATTTTTAGTTCTGTTTCCAATGACACTTAATATCAAGCAGACAAAAGAAAACAAAAACAGCTTTGTGTGACAGAAAGAGATTGATGATGTCGATGTTTATGTTGTGCAAAAATCATATGACCCCAAGTTAATTTAACCCAGTTGAACACAGACCAGAGAACACAGTTTGATCTGTGGAGAGTTTCAGTCTTTAAGAGTCTTAATTAAAAATTTAGGCTGTACAGAATGACTTCACATCCAACCATTCTTCACCTACAAATGGGCCTATTTCAAGGCAAGGGAATGAATTCAGATATTGACATTCTGCAAAAATAAATGTGTTTAGGTTTTATTTAGTTACATATGGGTGAATTCATTAATAAACTCACTTTACTTGTGCCTGCTACTGTATGTCAAACTTACTTTACTTGACACATGCTTTTATTCAAAGCAACTAACAAGGAACTAGCGATGAGTGTCTTGCTCAAGGACACACCTGGTATGGGGCATGAGCTGGGATTGAATCCTGCCACCTTCTGCATCCCAGTCAGTCAACAGCAAAAATTACAAAGGTCAATCACAACAAAAAGAAACAAAAAGAAAATAAGAATGCCCAAAAATGGAAAAGTAAATTGTAAAAACAACCAACAGCAAAGAGTTTAAAGTGATTGTGTGCCACTGTGGAATTAGGTAGAGGAGAATAACAAGACAGTTACCACAGAAACTAGTATGATGAACTGTCAAAATTAAAAAGAGGGAAAAGGTGTATATGTAGAAGGATGCATAACAATGTGTATGAATTACTTCAAGTCCCCTAGAATCAGGGGTTAAAGATTTTTATAAATCAATCAGATTATTTGTGCTGGGAAATGGTGGCAACTTGTTTGAATTAAAAAAGCAAGAGTATCAGTTTGGGTCTCATCAAAGAGAAAGAGTGTATTTTAAGATATTAAATCACTCGATAAGTCAGTGTTTCTTCAACAGGCCTTAACATGTTTGCGTGAAAAGCTCCCAGGTTATCAGCCAGCTTCAGTGTCTGTGTTCATGCTCACTGTGTTTTGATGCATGCGCTCCAGTATGCGATGTATGCTACTAAAACTGGGCCTGTCTGAAGGGTGAGTGCTCCAACAAAGCCGCATGAGATTGTAGAGCTCCAGGGGACAGTTCTCAGGACAGGAGAGAATGTGACCATCCCTGACATAGTAAATGACCTCTTCATGACCCATACCATAATATGGCTGCATCCCATGGGAGAAGATCTCCCATAACACCACTCCGTATGCCCACACGTCTGATTCAGTTGTGTAGCGGTTGTAGAAAATTGACTCTGGGGGCATCCAGCGAATGGGGATGGCATCATTCTCATTGGCTTTGTAGTAATCAGCGGAGTAGATGTTTCGAGAGAGACCAAAATCAGCTATTTTCACCACCATCTCCTCCCCTACCAAGCAGTTCCGGGTGGCAAGGTCACGATGGACAAACTTGCGTTCTGATAGGTAGGCCATCCCCGCAACAATCTGCTTGGAAATGGACAGCTGCTCAGTACAGGAGAGAAGTCCCACCTCCGGCTCAGAGGAAAAGCTGCGACACGATAGGCTGGCCCGGCTTAGGGTGTGCACTGAGTGCGTTGGAGATCGACGTCGCAGGAACTCGTTGAGGTCTCCATGGGCCATGTACTCAAACATCAGACACATCGGTTTACCCACGGCACACACACCTGTGGAAAACAAGTCCAGTTTAGTTTAGACATCCATCTGCAACATGCTGATTACATAAGTGGCTTGACAGCGAGTTTATTTTCCCGCTGCAGATGTTTGTGAGGACGTCAGTGACATCACTCAACCAAACCAAATCAAGTGTATTTTGTCTTCCACATTATAACGCTTGATGAGTCCATCCACTGTAAAATGTAAATAAATATTGAGCCCAGACATAAACACAGACAAAAGCATCTGGGATGTTTAACATCTGCAGCTCGGTGATGTAAACTTGATATGCAGTACCTTATTCCTGAAATGTGCTAGTATTTGGAAGTGATGGTTACCACAGTTTCCACAACTGAACCTTTATGGATTCTTAATGTGGTAAGCAAAAGTTATGATTAATTTTTTTTTGATATATATATATATATTTAAATACCAACTAATTTCAAACCAATGCAGAGGTTTTTTTCTGAACTAGCTTACTGTAAGTCATATCCATGAAACCTTTCCTCCATAAATGAATGGTTGTTTGCTTGTGTGTTTATGCATTCCTGTGCAGCGCTTGGAGGAATTAGAGCACACACTGTTAACCCTGCATGAGTTGTAGACATGCCATCAGGTTGCATCACAAAGTGTGGAAAATGTGAGTATGTTACAATGCTGGAAAAAAGAAAATTGAAATCATTGTCTGGAGTTCCAGCTAGTGGTGTCCAAATGAGTGCATGAATATTTTTATGTGATTAGTGAAATGGAATGCACTGAGTCACGTTGGCCACAATCAACAAATTTACTGGACTTTACTGCTTCTGTCTCTGCGTGAAAGATGACTTGCATCTCACTGACCCACCAGCTGTAATAAAAAAAGCCATTGTGATATGGTTTGGATATTTCAATATGTAAACTTTATGAGGTCAGTATAAGAATCGCTTGTGTTAGTTTGACTGTTCGTCACTTACTATACAGAACTCAGAAATGCCATCCTGCACACGTAACAAAGTGAGCGACACATACACATGTGTCTTTGACACAAATATTTGTGTGCAGAATTTGCAGTGTATTAGTCCAGAGGGTCATTAGAGGTTAAGGAAATGAGCTCATACATATACTTACTATACATACTAATGTTTGAATCTCAAGAGGTTGCATTGAAAATTAATGTTATTCAAAACTAAACATGCTCTAGTTTGATACACCTCTGATAAAAAAGAAATCTGTGATGAATGCAACACTACTGTGTGGTGAAAGTTAATTTAAAAATATCTCACAACCGCTGGTGCCACAAAATAGACCAAAGTAAACACACTTCTTTCAGCACAGCTGATGACCAATGGCTGTTTACACACTGACAGAGCCACATAGAGTATGCTGCATTTGCTGGAAATATATATTTGCATGCTAGTTGTTTGAATTTGATTAGATGACTCGTATTAGAGAAGATACACGGGCCAACAGACAATGAAGAGCAGTAGTTCACCAGCAAACACATCAGTGCTATAGTGAAAAGTAATTTTAATCTAATGTGCCACACTAGAGAATTATTTCTTTTTCCTTCATTTGGCTGCTGTAAATCAAATGATTGTGTCAAAGGGTTAAAATGCAACAGAGATTATGACTTGGTACACAATTATTCAGTACAACACATGGCACTTTGACTTCTTCTTTACTTATGTTTGGTCTTGCTGCACTTAAAGCCTCCTGTGAACCACAGCACGGGCAGCAATATTCGTTTCTAAACGTTTTTGGCCCTGACTCAGCCATTTAACCTATCAGAGAGTTTTAAATAGATTTTCTTTTTAGATGACAACTAGCTAAAGTGGAGGAGTGAAGCAGATCGTAGCAGAGCACAGGGAAGGAGCTTGAGTTGATTGATTTTGAAGTTAAGTGCAACATATCGTTCACTGCTTTTACTCCCTTTTCTCTGTTTTTGCACTTTTCCTCCTTCGTCACGCAAACACACAGATCTAGTTGTTGGAAAATGTAAAACCCAGCTGCCATTGCAGCCCGTGTGAAAATCTGGTTTTGGCACACACAGTAACTCAAAACATGCACAAAAAATACACTAACCGAGGAGTCGCACGATGTTTGGATGGTCGAATTCAGCCATGAGTGCTGCCTCTCTCTGAAAGTCATTCTGCATGTCAGCTGAGGCTTCCTCCTTGAGCATCTTCACAGCCACCATTGTGAACGACTCCACTGGCAGAAGACCTGGTGCTCTGCAACAAACAGACACACACGGTGTTCAGGAACACACAATCCACACAGAACCAATTGAAGGAATTTATGTAGGAAGACACAGACACACACACACACACACACACACACACACACGCACACACACATACACATACTGTATATAGTCCAATGTATTCACTTGCTGTTGTCTCACAACAGGGATAAAGTATTGGTATACACAAATAAAGATACAAGCATACATTCACTGACACACACACATAGCATACATGCAATGTAGCAAACATGTGCTAATTTTATTTTTATTTTATAACAATGAACAGGGCATGTGACAAAAAGCCAGATGTAGGACGTGATGTAGTTTTAACATCTACGATTCCACACACTGGCTGACTGTTCGCTGTACTGTGTACACGTGTAACTAAGTGATTCTTGTTTACACTAATCTGTACTGTTAAGTGCATACAAGAAAAGGTCTTTATTTACACATGGTGTCTGGGTCTGCTGATGCAAGCAGATTAGTGCACGTGTGTGTCCGAGCTCTTGAGTGCGCCTGTACTGTGTTCCCGCGGTCGTCCATGTACGGCAACATTCCAGTTCTCACCGCGGGATTATCGACCGACCAGAAGAACATCTCTCCGACCTGGGTGGCTACACACTACATGTGCTTCTGTTAAATTACCACATACTATTTTAGTACTGTACTGTATGTGCTGTACCACTTTGTCTCCACTCATTGGGACTGAACTTTTTTCAGTCACATTCTAAGGCCCAAAAAAAAAGATGATGCTTTAGGAATTCATCTAGCATATTTTGAATCCACTCGAGTCTAGAGAAGCCTTAAAGATTTCAGCACAGTAGTGCTCACTTTCATAGTGTTTTGACAGATGGCCCATTGACGCCCTGCAGTGCGCCTAGTGTTGTGGTAGTGTTGCTAACGCCTGCAGGGAGCGGCGAAGACAGCTGAGCAGATCACACCCTCTCTGCAGAGCATCTATATTTGCAGAGTCCACAGGAGAATTGCCTCCAGCCCCAGCGTTGACTGCTCACGTTTCTACCCTCAAGTCGGAGCTACAGAAGCTACTAGGCTAAAGAACTCTTCATGTCCACTGCTGTCATCAGACTCCAGCAGACTGACAGGAGTTTGTAATCATGGTCAGCCACATGCAGCTGCATCTGACAGCCTACATCATTAGTTTGCGCATGAGTATCTCCACACTAACTGTTGTCTGATGATCACACACACACATTATCTACCTTTAGTAGTTCTATTGTATTTTCATACGCTGCTTGCTTTCACTGTGTGATTATAACTTGATTTAACTTTTTACATTTAACAGTGTTTGCCATTTGGTGTGGACACCAAAGATAGAATTCCATTGTTTCTTTACTGTGCGTATGACAATAAACGTTGAGTCTTGAATGTGTGTCTTGCTGTGAACGGAGCCTGTGTGCAGCGTATGTGACATCTGTACCAGCTTCCCTTGTGACTTTGTGAATGACGCAGCAGTGCTGCCCGGTGACCTTGTTTAGTCTCTCTCACCCGTCTGTCTTTTCCTCTGCCTGAGACCTATTCAAATTATCATGTTAGCCCCTGGCAATGAATATGACATGGACACAGCACTATTACATAAGGGGTGAAATAGTTTTAATTTTGTTTTCTCTCGTTCTGGCTTTTCTTACCCCATCTATTTATCTAATATAGTTATGTGCTGCCTACAGCCGTTTCTACTTTTCCACATCCTTTTCTCTCCACCTCCCTCTCACCTGGCTTGAAAAACCCGTCCAAAGGCTCCCTCTCCAATATCTCTAACATATTGGATATTGTTTCGTGGATATTCGAGAGCCAGAAGCTTTGAGTTCAGCAGCAGAGGAACACGCTGGTACATGGGGTTGGGGTGCAGTCGGTCCAGCAGGAGTTCGGATGGAAGAGCACTCAGTGTTGGGGTCTCCATCACTCTGTGCACAGAAACCAGAGGAGTGAGGAATACAAAGGCACATAAGGAGCCGTGCATTTCGTCTTTCCTTTACCTACCTTTTCCGGTTCCTCCACTGCTTTCTCCGCCTGCGACAGGCGAGGGCGATAATGGTGAGGAAAACTGCAGCTGCAAGGGCAGTCAGGACGATAACAATGACTGACATGGAGTAAGCTGGAGAAGGCACTGTGGTCATGGGAGGGGCGCGAGGATTCTGATGAGGGCCCGGTGACTCTGGCTTTATCACTGAAAACGGCACAATTTAAAGTCAGCGTGTCAGTGTCAGGCATCACTTAATAAAGAGCGTCCCTAAACATTCAAAACATAGTACAGTTTTCTTACATATACATACTGTATATATATATAACACAACATAATAAATAAAACAACTCCTAAGTCACAGCATTTTCAAATGATTTGGAAGCAGAAACAAGGTACCTGCTATAGTTTCAGCCTCCCCACACTGAGGGACAGAACAGTACTCCCAGCGTATGTTTGAATTCGAGGTGTAACACCAGGGCTTGTCGCTGATTCCTCCTGGGTTCCTGCAGAGGTTTTCTGAATTCTTCAACTCGGGAATGACATCCACGGACAGGCGGTGCTGGTGAGGAACCTGCAGGATAATACATGATGGTAAGGAGAAGACAAACAAAGATCACAAAGGTGGTTTTCTAATATAGAGGTGGGATGTTGCTGTTGTTTCTCTCTACTTCCTGTAGAGTTGTCTAGGATCCAACAGATTCCTGTTGGATGTTGGGAAAATAATAATGTTGGATTGTAGTTTAATAATCACCAAGGTTGGAAAAAGTTAAGTAGGAGTGCAATGACATGCAGTCCTACTTTTAAAAAAAATGACTGCATAACATGTAAACCCATTGTCACCCGATTCAAGTCTGGCTGGGAACCACTGTTACCTCCTCTCTCTCATCTTCCCGTGTTCTCGGTCTACCTCACGGCAAAATATCGAATAAAGTTCTACAGTGAGCGGTTGTACGGTTGTTGCTCCATTTTCGAGTGCCAACTCAAATACCAAGCATCTGGTGTCTTGATGTGTTTCAATCATCAGAACAGCAGCGGTTCAGCCTATACTGAGAATGAAAAGGCTGGGTTCACACATCTGCTGTCGTAGCTGAATGTGTCAAGCGTACAGCTCACGGTGTTGATTTTCCACAGGGGACGATAAAGCAACACATTTTAGATGAGCTTTAGTCTGAACCTACTGATTAGCAGGAGATTGAACATAAGTCAAAAGTCCAAATCATTGTTTATGTTCAGTGTCTCCTCCATACAGACATTTTAAAGCACTATAACAGGGTATGGAGGTTGTGTATTATTATTCTAAGGATTACAAGCTGTCTTTGCGGTGATAATGTATCCATGTCACTTGGTTGTTTTCCGGACTCAATAAGCACAACAGCTAAAAGTCATATATGTTAATGGTATCTTTAAATTCAGACTGAATAAGTTTTTCTCTGTGACTCTGAGGCATTAGTCACACGACATAAACGCAATTTAGATCAGAGAGAAGATCAGAGTATCCATAATGTGCTCATTTCCTTATACGACTCAGACTGCATCGCAGAGTATGGGTAGAATATTTTCTATTCACAGTATTAAGAGCTGCTGCTTCTTTCGTGAAACAACGTTCTGCTTAAGTTTGCCGTAAATAATAAATCCTTATTTAGCAGTGATTCAGTTTTATAGATCGCATTTATGTTGAGGTGAGTCATTGAAATTGCAACAGTCATTAAAGGTTGCGTTATATGTTGAGAAACTACTTAGTAACATTAGTACCTTTTTTTTTTCAATGGAAACAGCTGAATATTTTTCCAATACACCTAATAATAGAGGAAAATAAAAATAATTTTGAGATCAGCTGAAGCAAGCTAGCGTTGCTTACATTGCAAATTAAAAGTTCCTGCAGTTTTCTTATCCACACATTGCACCACCACCATCACCCGCCCACACACACACACACACATCTTTTGACAATGTCAACAAGTACAAGATGACAGTAAATCATGTCATGTCTTTTCAAATTAAAGATCATGTTTGTTAAAAGAGTATAATTTTGTGTGGGAAACCAAACCAGTGTTGTTTATATGTGTGAAAGAGTGAACATTTTTGTATGTTAGAGACTATAATAGACGATACAATTTTTTTTCATCTGGTTTTGGGTGTGTGTAAAGAGAAAAAAAGACTTTTTATAACATTTGTGTTATCTTTCAAATTCATATCCTCTATGTGTGTGTGTGCCTGTGTGTGAGCAAGTGTAAAATGTTGGTAATGGAGCCTGTGCAGCATATGCGTGTGAAAGCTAATTGCTTCCAGAGAAAGGATACGACATAGTGAGTCCCTCCCTCTTTGCTGACCAGACACACAGTTGCACACACACACACAAAACACAGGAGAGTTGTAACAGTTCACCCTAACATATTGCCTCACTGAGCAAAGCCATGAAAACATAAAGGGGCTTTTGCTCCAGAAGAAGTGCACGTATCTGTGTGTGTGTGCTTGAGCTCATGTACTACATCAGGAATGATATGAATCCACGTGCAGAAAACCAGTCACACATCAATCAAATAAACCCGCTTTGAAAATGTACATATTATGTGTCTTGGTGGCCTTACGACCTACTCCTAGAAAGTCTCAACAACTGTTCAGCATTCCCTTTAACTTTTTTGATCGTTAGTCTATCAGTATTTGTAATTAATCTACAGAGATTAATTACTGTAATTAGCTACTGAACACTCGACACAAGACATACAGAGAAAATGTGATGTGATGACAAGATCAAAAGTGCACAGTCACCAACCTAAATACAGATGTATTAAGGCAAAAACTGAGACGTATTTGTGTATTACTTGCCTTAGTGTAACACTTTAGATGTATTCATTTATAATCTGCACTATATATTTAACATGTAGTGTAGTGTAGTCGTGACGTTTATATGTTTTACACATTGTGTTGTGCTTTGACTCTGCGGCTTTAGGAACATGCATGATCACAAACCATAATACCTGTTGGCTCCACGGCTGACACGGTGTCCCAGACCTCGTCACATTCACACTGCCTTGGTAGAAACGCCCCCTATCATTGTAACATGTTGCTGTTGACAGCAAACAGAGGAGATTATTATTTTTTGACAGACGTGGTAAAATAATTTGTTTGCAATAAAACGGTTGTGCTTACTTGTGACTTGATCTTTGTTGATGTCTGAAACACAGAAAAGAAAAGATTAGATTTTAATATTTAGAGGAAGTACAACCATTAAATAATTGGAACAAAAACCTATCTTAGAAAAATAAAAGATAAATAGAGCTGTCACGAGTTGTCTGGTTTATGTTAAGATTCTAAGTAATTTGGGCTTTTCTGTGTTTGCTTGGTTTCTGTCTTTATTTGGTTCAGTTTCATCTTTCCCTTTAATTTTTTCTTCTGTGCCCTGA
Source organism: Microctenopoma stevenorrisi (assembly GCA_032270685.1). Taxonomy (NCBI): domain Eukaryota; kingdom Metazoa; phylum Chordata; class Actinopteri; order Anabantiformes; family Anabantidae; genus Microctenopoma; species Microctenopoma stevenorrisi. The sequence goes on along the minus strand of JAUMTR010000014.1, from coordinate 13,230,416 downwards.
TAATTCAGTTTTTCTGGATATATTGGACTACATCACCCATAATCTCTTTGTCATCCTCTGGAAAATTCACGTCCTGGTTTTATGGACTACTACTCCCAGCACTCTGGTCCATGTGTTCAATCAACCTCCTTTGTTTCAGGTGTTACTAATCAAGCCACCTGATCACTCCATATGAACCCTTCTCCCCCAGTAACTCAATGTCAGATCATCTGCTGCGTGTTGCTTTGTCCTGTTTTGCATCCGCTACCTCAGTCACCTGTCACACTTCGGTTCAGTCATGTTCTCCTGTGATTCACCTGCACTTTGTTTGGCACTGTAAGCTGGATTAGATTAAGTTTTGTGTTCTCAGTTATTTATTTGGTTAGTTCACTTATTTTTCTGTCTGTTCCTGGTTCCATGTGGGTTTTGGTTGCTAGTTCATTTTTATTTTACGCAGTTTCATTTGTTGGTTTGATTAGGATTTACCTTTTTGTGAGTGTTTTTTTTGCAGTCCCTTATGTTTACCTTTTCACACCTTATTAAAAACCTTAATAAATTCCTTATTTTGTAACCTCCCTTAGTCATTGTGTGTTTGTGTCCTGTAACTGCAGCATAGAATTGGCAAGAAAAGATTTTAGCAGTGATCTAGAATAGTTTAGGAAAATGAGAGAAACTGTTGTTCAAAGAAAGCAGAGAGCAAATTATCTAATGTACAATTTGCATAATGTTTTATGATATATATATTTTTTAGGAATTTGTTTGGTGGTTGAGGGGGGGGGGGTGCAATCTGTCTCAACAAACCATTCCTTACCTACAAAAGGGACATGTGTACAAGCATCAGGGTCTGTGGCCAGACTTGGTAAGACCTGGCAGTTGGGCAGCAGTGAACTGGGAGCGTGGGACCCAGTGATAGCGCTGAAGAACCCAGGCTGGACTGAGCTGCTGCCCCCTAGCACCAACCACTCTTTATGGCAGTAAAGCTCTTTCACTGCCAGGCAGTGTTCTCTGTTTTAAATGGAAAAAATGATCATCTTGCAGCATTTTTAGCATTTAGTGATTCTGTGATCCATTATTTTGTTATGTTTCCACTTAAGTTCATGACTAAATATATTTTACCTGCACACAGGCTTAGGAGCTGGTCCTAAACCAGATGGGTTACAGTCGGGGAAGGAGGAGTGGCAGAGCAGTGAGCGAACTGCAGGGCGGCAAAGCATGCTCAGTCCTTCTAGCTCCGCCCACCAGCTCTGAACCAGGTACTCCTGCATGTCCTCGGGGTCCGAGAGGGAGGAGTTAAAGAAGACCAGTGAGTGGTCTCGCAGAATTGTGCGGCAAACATCTCCACGATAGGCACTGCAATAGCCTGCGACGCCCTTGTAGAGTCTGAGCAGTGGTGACACACACATACTGTACACATTAGTTTTTATCACTTTTCCTGAGACTGAATTAAATATGAAGTAATGTTAAATCAACTGAAATATCTTCTTAAAATTGCCCATATTATTTATTAAAAACATTCCCACTCGGCCTGGCATGTTGTTTTCAGCTTGTGTGCGTGTTAGTCATCCTGCATGGAAATGATCCACATTTCTCTTTGTCTGCTTCACATCCAGGGTCTCCTTTCCTGTTCATCTGTCTGACAGTTTGTTATACACTGCAGCTATTACAAACCCCAGATGTTGCCTCTTGGGGAGGTTGGTGTTTCAGCACAGTTCAAGTTGAACCATCAAACTCAAAGGTGACCCTTAAATCTATCTTCTTTATCCTCGCTGACCTGTTTCCTTCACACTATTTGAGTTTCGTTCCCTCCCTGTGTTTGACTTCATTATATGTGGTTATAGCAACTGTTCTGGTTCAGCTAAATTTAAATGCAATTCACACCATATGGGTGACAAACAGTGGTTCCCTCTTGGCCCATTCATGGCCCCTCTCAGTTTATTGACACAGCTAAAATGCATATAGCAGACAGGGAACCTATAGGAACCAACAACACAGCACACAAGCAAAACATACCTCAAGCATTATACTCCCATATACTGTTCATCTAGTGACGAGTAATGTTCTTCTTATTCATATCTACAGCATATAAACGTACACTTTCTATACACAAGAAATAAAGAAATTATAAAACATATAGCCACAAAGAAAAGACAATTCTTACCTCCACTCTATAGGGAATTGGCAATGTCCAGAAGATGTTGGTTGAAGAAGTAGTTGGAGTAGAAGTAGGAGAAGAGGAGAGACAAGAGGAGACAATGAGAACATGAGAGGAGGCAGACAGATGAAACCCAGCCTTCGTTGGAACAGAAAACCAACCATGATGTTCCTCTCACCAGCACATAGCTAGTTGTGATGAGACTGAGTGACAGCCAGGTGGAGGGGCAGTGTGTGTGGTCAGCGAGGGAGGGGTGTGTGTGTTTTTCTAGGTGACTGTGGTCACAGGGTGTGTGTGTGTGTGTGGGGGGGGGGCGGGGACAACAAACAGCTGAAGCCACTACATTAATATTACTGGCAGCTAACATAACACAAACCAACTCATGCACAGACACAGTAACTTAAAGTAAGTCTTAGCACTGATACGCTAACTGCTTTTCTCTATCAGTGATTTGAAATAATTTTTATTGAGGAACGTAAATAGATGCTTTTGTTTACCTGCTACAGTGACTCTAGCAGTTGCCTTGACTGTGTTGGCTCCAGCACTGTGTCTGTTGGAGGCCAGACATGTATACAGAGCTGGTTTATTCACCGTCACTTTAAGAATAGACAGAATGACCTCCCCTACCAAAGTCTCTTCAACTGATGCACCTGAGATCTGGGGAGATAAAACAGCAGAAGTGGAGTACGTCATAGTATAAAAGAAAAAAATGACACTTCAAACTGCAGCTTTTTTACTATCCTGTGGCCAGTTTTAGCAAACTATTGGCCCTGTGGACATCCAACAGACATGGTCTTATTTGCTTCTGTTTTCTTTTTTTTTTTTTTTTTTTTTTTTTTCCGAAATTTCCACCAATAAATTTATGAATTCAGGCACACGTAGGTTATGCTGCAGGACAATGATCCAAATAACACCAGCAAGTCTAGGTCTTGGTGTGGTCAGGTTAAATCAGGACTTAAATCTGACTGATATGCTTTGGCATGCCATTATAAACAGCTCACACTTAAAAAACCTCTTGCGTGGCTGAATAAAAACAACTCTTCTTCCACAGTGATGTGAAACACTCATTGCCATGTTGCTGTAAATAGTTGATTACAGCTGTTGCTGCAAATGGTAGCAAC
>JAUMTR010000014.1:13183011-13221046 GCA_032270685.1 Microctenopoma stevenorrisi | reverse complement strand
TATATGAAGTGGTAATGAATGGTCTAAATTAGACCAAAAACAAGAGGGTACATCCAAATCAGTAATATTGTACTATAATTTAAAGAAACTTTACCTTCAAATTATTAACTGAATTTTTAAGTGATTTTTGCTTTTTTAAGATTTGGAAATGTCTTTATTCATGGTCCTTAGAGGAAGAGTCTTAATGTCTCTAGTGCTCACCTGATTGTTCATCTCACCACAGCAATTTATGATGCTCTATCATTGCTTAGAGACAGTGTTGGATGGAGTTCATTTTACTTCCCGTTAAATTAAAAGTTCAGAGGCTTTGTTTTGAAAACTGTGCGTTCATTGCTTACTCTCTTTCTGTTGCCAATATTATGTCTGAACAGATGGACAGCATCTGAAGAGGAAAGGTTTCACCCTGGCTTATGTTTAGCCACATGACTCATTATTTAGAGCAAACCAGAGGCTTGTCTGACCTCGTACAGACCTTGTGTTCTTGTTGTGGACTCCAGTTCTCGTAAGTCCTTTGGCGCTGACCAGTTACAGTGGTGGCATTCATTATTTCCTGTGTGCATTACTTGACCCAAACAAACTGACTTACATTTGCAATTGTCTTTTTTTATTTTTGGTTTTACGTGTTTTGTTCACCCCAGAATGTAGAAATATGCAGTTGCTCACATGCAGGATGGAGATGAAATCCAGACGACTGTTAACATCCATGTGTCTCCACTGTTGATGGCATTCTCTTTAAAACCACTAAATTAGTTTAACCTTGTATTCATTCTGTTTTGGAATAATTTTATTTCCTGCAGTACCCATTATGTCTTTCTCTACCTTCCCAAACTCCATATAAGTGTCCCTCTTTGAAGGCTCTAACTTAACCTTTGGTTCCTCTTGACAAATTCCAGTGTATCCTGCAGGTTTTTTCCATACTTTGACTCACATTGTACACAGCTCTTCTCTTTAACGCTATCACGCACAGCAGATTATGGTCAAACAGATCAAACAGATCAAACACAAACTAGTATTGTTTTTGTGGCTTGTCAGGGGATCTGATGTCTGGAAAAAAAAGTGTCCTTTGTTTAAACTGGTTCAGTGCAAAACGCTGATCAACATTAAACCCCCTTTTTAACCTTTTATGTTGCATTTAAATGCCTAAGTGGTTTGGATTCATCCTGTGAGTTGTTTTCATAATTGCTGCCTCGCAGGACACTAGTTGACTTATTAACTTATAATTATCAAAGACATCATTTATTAGAAAGAAGATGTTGGTCATAACCAGCTACATTGTCTACAGTATCTTTTTTTTATCATTGCTGTCACTGGTTCTATTACTATACTATATTAGTTGAGTGAGAAGGTTTTTAAAAGCGCTATTTTTTTTCAGGGGGACACTTTTTATTTGTTTGCTTACTCTTCAAACTAAGTTCAAATTAAATTAACCACAGTTAATAAAAGCCAGATCAGCCCAGCAGAACACATGAAAGTGAATTGCTTGTGTCATATAGTTCAGCCCTGCTAAAATAGCCTACGCCTTAAAACCACAACAAAAAGTCAACAGTAAATAATAGATTGGAAAATAATTTACTTTTATAGCACTTGTCAACCCAGTGTTACTAAATATTAATTTGCATGAGCAATTACATTAAGTTGCGAATGATCTAGAGCCCAATTTATGTACTTCAGACTTATGCAGACTTACGCTACAAACCGCTCCCACTCTCACCAGGAGCAGGCAGGAAGCACTGTGAGGGTCATGTTTTTGGACTTCTCGAGTGCTTTTAACACCATCCAGCCTGGAGGCAGCTGGTGTGGGCAAACAGCTAACTGCATGGACCATTGACTACCTCATCAACAGACCACAGTATGTGAGGCTCCGTGACTGTGACAGGTGGTGATGTGCAGCACGGGGGCGTCGCAGGGCATGGTTCTCTTACCCTTATTATTCAGCCTGTACACCTTAGACTTCTGCCATAATTCAGACCAGTGCCACCTGCAAAAGTTGGCGCATGTAAGACGGGAATGATCACGAGTACAGGGGGTTATCAGTGACTTTGTCGGCTGGTGTAAAATGAATGCTCTTCAGATCAACACCAGCAAGACGGTCATTCAGGAGGAAGCCACCCCCTACAACACCGGTGAGCATCCAAAGTAAATGTATTGAGACGGTACTTACAAGTACTTGGGTGTCCACCTCAACAATTAACTGGACTGGAGTGCAAATACAGACATCCTGTATAAGATGGGCCAGAGACGACTCCACCTGCTGAGGAGGCTGAGGTCCTTCGGAGTCTGCAGGACTCTGTTACGGACTTTTTATGACTCTGTGGTCAGAGGGGACAGAAGCAGGATTGACAAAGCGGTGTGGAGGTCTAGCTCTGTGCTGGGGTGTCCATTGGAGACTGTGGCAAAGGTGGGTGAGAGGAGGACGTTAGCTAAGCTGACATCTATCATGAACAATCCTCACCTTCCCCCGTGTGTGTTTGTGGATGAACTAAGCAGCTCCTTCAGTCAGAGACTGATACACCCTCGCTTCTGCAGGTCATTCATCTCAGCGGCTGTCAGACTTTATAACACATCATGACGTCTCTGTGCATATAGTGCACATAGTGGTGGAGTAGCACATTGTTTTTAACACATATATCTTATTTTTCTTATATTTCATCTCATTATTTCATCTGTTTCATTTAATTGACTTCCTTTTTGTACTTTTTTATACTGTGTTGTTGTATTCTTGTACTGTCTGGAGCTGTGGTAATACACCAATTTCCCCGATGTGGGATCAATAATGTCTTTTGTTATGTTATCTTATTTTAAATAATTTGTATTTATCCTGTTTGTGTAGCCAGTACATTATTTGAAGCACTGAAACAGATTCATGGTCCCCAAAGAATGAATGCAATACTTTTGGTTTGTTTGACAGTATATCTGCAGAAAAAATAATAATTTGATATTTTGGACCAATTTACAAGAAGTAATAACATTATAAACAGCCTTGAAGGCTGCCATCAGCATTAAGACCAGAACATTTCAGCCAGCACTAGACAACCCATTCCATACTCAAACACCCTAATGTAGTGGCTCCAATAATAGCTTCGCAATACGAAACATTTTTCTAATTGCAAAACATCAGTGGTTGTCCTGTAAATTTTTTCCTTCACTTGTATGTTTAAATGTTTAAATGATGCTGACAGGGTGCCTTCAGCGTGGAATGACAACAAAGACGCCATTCACATTTTGTTCAGTCTTGTGATCACAGCTCAGGTTGTCTGCCAAGTCCAGCCCTGCACCATGCCTGCCTAGCTCATCAACAACAGGCAGAATTTGACAGCATCTACAGTACACCACCTGTTTTCCTAAGGCCAGAGTGCAGCATGCATTTTATATCTCCTGAAATGTGACCGTATGACTGTGCAGGTATTTGATAGGGTACACGTCTCACATTCCTTGATGCTGCAGCACCAGCTGAACCAGCTAAAGTCACATCTTTAACCACCTATAACATTTTTTTTTTCATTTGTTGCCCATACTTTCAAGGTGCATTCCTTTTAATGACCGGGACGTTTATACTTCACGTACAAATTCTATGACTCTACAGTTTGTGCTAATTATATCCTATCACATGAGTTTTGACAGAAGGTTCTGATCGTATTCACTCAGAATATAGTATAACAGCAGTGAAAGTGTCCTAAATATGTAGAAATTGTCATATTAGAAAGAGAAACAGACACAGCAAAGCTAGGTTACCCAAATGAACAATAGTCTGCAGAGAGGATGTGCCAGGGTATAGGAAGGACATAGATTTAGCCACATTTACACTCTCTAGGCCTATAAACACCTTCTCCTTTTTGCCTGCAGGATGTTGGAACACAGGTGTTACATGGTAGGAAACACAGCCTGCATTTGCCTAAGGAAAAGTCTTTATAGAAGTAAAAAGCAGAGGCTGGTTGAAGAGATGCTCTCCGTGATCTTTTATTCCTGAATCTGTTGATGAGATTTCTGAGCTCATCAGCTTTACTCGATTAAAATGGCTTAAATCACACTAGAAAAAAAATCAGATGCTTTTATTGTGAGTAACTACTAAGCTTAATAAAGACTCCTACATATGAAACTCTCCCTTACCTCTCTGTATGCTGTAACCTGAGGTGACCAAAACCAGCAGAAGAAGGATCTTAAAGACGATTCTCTTCACCTTGGCTCTGAAATGATCCATCCGGACAAAACGTTGTGACAGGTACTCAGGATAAGCTGCTGGTTATATTTCCATATTTCTCTTTGGTTTGTTTCTTCACCGTGTGTGATCATGCGTGTCTCACAGCCATGGGACAGCCATGAGCTCTTTGCTCAACATGGACTCGGCTCAGTCACTCTGTGTGTGTGTGTGTGTGTGTGTGTGTGTGTTTCAACTTTATGATGGACGGTGGCAGCTGCTAGCTGTCCTCATGCACAGTCACTCAGGTTCTGTAGCTACACAGGAAGCCCCGAGGCTCCAGCGCTGTGGAGCTTTCCATACTCACAGTAATCAACAGCAGTGTGAGTCCACTGTTTATTCACCACACCACACGACAAGCTACATTCAGTGTTTGCATTTTTAAGGGTATGTCAGCTGAGTTTAGTTACATTTGTGTAAGCAATATAGAATTTAAAACAAATAAATATCTTTATTGTTGTATATTACGACACTGTACAAACCCAAATACAAACATAGTACGACTAACTAACTGAAAGGGGTTCTCAAATAAGGCAGGTTTACTTCCATAAACAGCATTAATATACTAAAATGTGTCAACAGTCACAAGGACATCTACAGACATTATACATTTCTACAAACAAATGTAGCCACTGACAGGCACAACTTTCCACTTAACATGGAATTACTGTACCATTTTGACATACGTACACACAGAGGGTCCAGGAAGCAGCATTTGTGTCCACCTGTCGCCTGCCAGCCTGTATGTCCTGTTTTATTTTAGGAAAGGAATGGCATTTCCCTTCATTTGCTCCTTATCCATTCTGCTTTGGATGGACTCAGCCATTGTACTCGGTCACCGTTGCACTTTTGATGCTATTGTTGTTAAGGGAAAATTTTTATTTAGATTAAAAACATTTTTTTGGAATAAAGGTTGTCATAAAAAGCAATATTGCTCTCATGAACAATAACATTATTGTTGTGCTGATGTTTCCTTAAATGTCTTAAAAACATGCTGGTCTCTTGCCCAGCATCTCAGTTTAGATTATTTCTCTAGCACTGTGCACTGTATTTTTGTATGCTGGGGACCTTCAGCTCGCTCAGGCATCACTTAGTAGCGCTTTATGCACGGATGACATACTGCGCTAACCTGAAGCAGCCAGGCTTAACTTTGATTTCAACAGCAATGATGGTACCTTACCACTAGGTGGCGCTGTTTGCGCAAGATAAGTTGTACTGCGTGATGCAAAAACTTACATTTTTCCTAAACAAATGTAAAGCACCACTAAATTGTGTCAAACCTACAGCATACCAAATCAATTCAAAAGGAAAAGAAGAAGACGTCACTACAGTATTAAATTACTACACTGACAGGAAACACAGACTTAGCACAGTAAGACTCAGGATACATGTTTGTAACGAAACTCTGGCTCCATCTCCTGACAGAATTCAAACAGTAAACTGAACTCTGAATACATGTGTTGCACTTGTGGATTAACATGAAACGTGCCACTGGCATGTTTGTTGATTTGTAACAGATTTTTAAAACAGCGGCTTCTCTTCTCTTCACAGAAGATACACACCTACCGTTGTCGTGGATACACCTTTTAGCCTAAACTGAAAATGTCTCAATATTGTCTCAAAATGTCTTATTGAGAAATTGAAACTGTGTTTGATTGACTGGAGGGGCTCTGTAAGCCAGACTTCAGTGTGTTTCTGTAAGAGAATGACTTTCTTTTAATTGATAAGATATAATTCAAACATTTGACCTAAGGTTAACCTAGAGAACATAAATAGGTCAAGGACTGATCCTGTAGCACTCTATTTAAAAGACACCAGCTTGTCTTGCCATGCCTGAGGGATCCTCCACATCACCTGTCCTAGTGTGGCTCTGTTGACTGTTTGATCTTCACCTGAGTCAGAATGTTGTGCGTGACAACCAGCACTTTGACCAGTGTGTGTGTGTGTGAATCCAGTAACTATTGGATGTCTGTCTTCAGGCAGCTTACCGCCTCCTTTATTCTATTATTCTGTAGGTAAGAAAGTGAGCAGATGTCTGATATGAATTGACATTGGTGCGCAGGTAGGCAAAATCAGATGCATATAAATAAACTGAAATCCTCCAAATCTGTGAATTATTTTTGATTGCAGCACATACTAAGCAGCCTGGGAGGTGTTTTCAGCAGTAAGGGTTATGGTTTGCATGCATTCTCTCTCTCTCTCTCTCCCTCTTACTTACTCACTCACTCTAGTCACACACACACACACACACACACATTCGTGTACACACAACAGCCCAGTCATATCTGGTGTCAGCCACTCCCTCTCAGTAGTGTCTCAACCTGTCTTGCAATAATTAACCAGCTGCTGCAGCGTGCCAGGCAAGCTCTTACCTCGTACCACATAACTCTACCTGCACTCTGGACTTACGAACACACACAAACACACACATGCTAGAGACAAGACCTCAACCATGGAGCGAACCACTTTCATTTATTAGGACACTGAAAGACTGCCTGAATCGGTAGGACGTAATGTATTTTCATTTATGTCTGTTAAAATGTGCTTCTGTGCTGAAACTCAAGGTGAACCTGAACAGGGTCACATTTATCTACTGGCAAAATGGAAATGTGGGTTGGTAGAGTTTATTCAATTTATACAAAGCTGAACAAGAGTTTCCCAACTTCAAAGCTAGTTATACACGAAACACTGAAAATAATTTAACAATAACTACTTAATGAGTTAAGCAATAATGTCAGTGTTTACTTGAGTAGAATGACTTTGATTGAGTACTGGAGCCCAGATAGTGAAGTAGAAATATACAATAATATATGTCTATTTTAAATGCCTATTATTCTAATAAAACAAAGCTCACAAAAGCCCATGAGCAGAGGGACAGAGTTAGAAAAGGAGATGCTACCCAAACATTGCATGATTAGGTCAAATCTGTGCACGTGAGCGAGAGCAAAGGCTACTATGATAGAACAAAGAAAGAAAGAAAGAAAGGACTGGAGTAAAGAAGAAAGGGGGAGGTGGAGGTATACAGGAAGGCAGTAAAGGGAGTAGCTGGGTGTGTTGTCGCTCACCTTGGCTTTATTCCCACTGGCTATGTGTTTCCAGCTCATAGCTGACAGTATTTTGCTTTGTGGATTCATGTAATGTCTCTCTAGAAACGTTATGTTAAATCAATCTCAGAGGTTTACAAAATGCTCGCATCTAACAAATACACTAAGCGAGTATTTCAGTTTTACATTTTGATGCTCAGTTTGACACAATTGGTCATAAATTACACTTAATCATTAAAATAGTCTTTTAATTCTCCATCCAACAAACAAACGTTCATGATCATCGCAGCCAGTTAAGTTGTGCTTGCTTATTAATACTGCAGCTCTCCACAAGCAGCCGTCACTAGGGCAAGAAAATGATCATCACCCTGTTGATCCTGCTGGTCCGGTCAGATATTTTTGTTATTTCCATGCTAACATCACATGTGATTGTTGCCTTTGTGAGGCATCAGGGGAAAGAAATCTCTTTGCATAGCACAATCACGCAGCCATGCATTTCTCAAATGCATTCACTGATTTAACAGAGGCATGCTATCCTGTGGATAGATGGTATTTCTGATAATTAAATAGTTCATAAGTTCAGATGGGAAGAGTTTATTCATTTTGCTCATTTGTGAACGGAGCCAGGTATTAGCTTTGCTTCTACGTGCCAGTGATTTATAAATCACTCATGCACACATGCACAGGTTTGCTGGTTTTGCTTCAGGGGACCTGTCAGCCTACATGTTGAGGCTTGAAAATCTAAATCTTAGAGGTCGTCATGTACAACCTAACTTGTGTTTGGTAACTGAGTCTTGTGTCCAGTTAAGCATTTTTGATATTTATTTTATTATTTATTTTTTTGGTAGCATATATTTTAAAGACATGTTCTACTTAATGTTTTAAAGGGTTGTGTGAAGCAGAGTGAGTTGATGTTAAGTCTCATGCTGGTAGTGGCTCATGTGCCATGTTATAACTCTACGTCTTTTTTTCGTACAAATATTAAAAGGAGAGTTGCGTCATGCTCCTTTAAAATTGGTTCTTGCCCGTATAAACATTCCTCTGTGTAAAAGTGAACTGTGAGTGGGAATGGTGGAGCTGCTGGGATGACAGCTGTGCTGTAACTGAGATACTTCTTCCAGAGGTTAGACACTGAAAGAAAGGAACAGAAAGGCAGTGATCCTTAAGGCACCGTGCCCTTCGCTGGGATTCTGCAGAACAGGAGAAAAACAGAAAAGAAAAGAGAGAGATTATAGAAAAGGAAAAAGGAGCCACATGGACATTCCAACAATCTCTGTTCACGAGCTTCAGGGTTCTTGACCAAAGAATAAACAAATGGTTGGGTCTACACTGTCATCACTGGTTACTGGGTGGAGTACTGTTATTAAATCTCTTGGAGGCAAGCACAAAAAAAAGAAAGTGAAAGAGTATAGGCACGCTACGGAGAAAGAAAGAAAGAGAGAGATAAATATAACACAAAAACTTCAGAGAGAAAGAGAGAGAGAGGCTGGAGAGAGATATTTAAAGCACGCCAAAGAAAGAGACAAGGATACAGAGTCAAGAAGAGAGCTCGGTTTTGTCATGTCAGAGAAGGTAAGTCTCTAATTACAGTGTTTATTTTTGGAAGGTGTCACACAGTGTTGGTCGTACAATAGTGTTCATTTTCATTTTCAGTGTAGTGTTCCTGGCTTAAGGTTGTCATAATGCTGGTCAGGTGTCCTGGTTCGTGTGTGACAAATCAGCAGCCTCTGCCACTTCAAGCTGAACGTTCGCTCATGTTTACTCTAATTCTGCTGGTTACAGGAAAAGCCGTTGTGCCTGATTTCTTCCTTTGTTTGTCTACCTGCAGTAGTCGCTGCAGACACAACCAGGGATGAATGAAAGAGCTCCTCACTCAGTGATCCAGGCAGGTGACGGGAGGAAACTGTCCAGGTGGGACTTATGCATTTGTAGTATGTGATTTAAGGGTTTGTTTTCTGCAGAGAAATGATCCTAGAGGTCGATATACAGTATTACCATCAAAGTGAAAGTAGGTCTGACTTCTTTATCATTTTTTTAGTGTCATTCTTAAGAAAAACAGGATCATTGTACTCTTTGGGCATCAAAAACACTGGGTATTCACTCTTTGGTGGAGCCACTAGCGACTTACAGATATCGGAAATGCAACATTATTATTGTTATTGTGAATTCTCAACCTGAAAGAAGCCTATTAACGAAGCTGTTGAGAAAACGTAATGGGGGAATATATGATCGTTCATTCTGATGTGTAGTGAAGTGGCTTGGAAAGCACCTGAATTGTGCATAGTACAGCATGTGAGTAGCTACAGTACTTTTCACCATTGTTCACTATTAAGCTCAGTGTTTTGTATTTCCTCACACGTTTTCTTTATGTTACTATCTATAAAAGAACCAGAGGATTACATTTGTTTGTCCCGTGTGGTGCTGTGATGTGTACTCTGTGGAACATGTACGCTGTCATTCGTTTGCTGTTGTGTTCATTCTAGAGCAGAGTTTCTCTCGCTGCTGAAAACCTACAACTTTTTCCTGAAGGATCAGACTCAGCTGCACCTCAGTTATTCTCAGGTATTGTTTATTTCATAATATTAACTGAGGGTGGTTTTTGCTGTTATTGGTTATAGCATCTATACCTGTACTTTGTCTCTGGAACAGGCTGCTGACGGACAGGTGGTAGTGGAAGGCTTCCTGAATATATCCTGGGGAGTGCAGAGACTCATCAGGCTGAAAATACAGGATGACAAACAGATGCTTCCTTTTGCTCCGCTGATCTCGCCTGATCCCACGAGTCCAGTCAGCCCGGTGGGAAACAAGAGGTCGATTTCAGCTTTTGTATAATGCTACTAAACGCCAACAACACAGATATGCACAGACACATACACGGCTACTTCCGCACCCATTATATTCATGATTCCAAATGTATATATAGCTTTATACAGTACAGATACTGCAGAGCTAAGCAGCGCAGCATTTCTCCTACGTACAGCATAAGTAATGTGACGTCTTAGACAGCTGTGTGAATCACACAATTCTTAAAGGTTTCTGTGTGAAACTTGTTTCCCTCTCTGCAGGGGTATGACACGATGGGGAGAATATGCTGACCTTCACCAAATAGACGAGATGTCTGAGACAGCACAAGAAATATTAGTCAACAATTCTTCACCAGGTTGTTTTTTTTATTTTCCTCTCAGCTTGACTTTGTCAAGGAGGATTTACTAATGAATACTTATTAATTTTATTACTAATAATCTTTTGCTATGTTTCTGCACACTCCAAAGGCCCACCTGTTTACGAGACGGCCACACTGCGCCCTGTGAGGCACAAGAACCCAGAGCTGGAGGCGGAGTCCAACCTGTTTCGCTGCATGAGTGACGCCTCGTTGATCAAACGGAGGAGGGATAGGGGAAAGTCAGTGGCACAGAGAGAGAAGGAAAGGCAGCATCGCTTCTCTATCAATGGCCACTTCTATAACTATAAGGTAGAACAGTTTGGATCGTACATGCATCTCTGGGTCCCTCTTATGTCTTCTGAACTACAAGCACTGATCTCTTACTGTTCTTCTACAGACCTCCATCTTCACCCCATGTTTTGGTACTCCAACTAAAGTACGCATCACCAGCAGGATGACCACGAACCATGTTATCGAAGAACTGCTCAAAAAGTTCAAGGTAAGTTCCAGTAAGTCCTTGTCTTTGAATCATGAATTTCGGACTCTCTGTGAGCACTGCTGAGCGTTTCTGATGTTTGCTGTATGGTCTTCCTCCAGATACAGAACGATCCTCAGGAGTTTGCTCTGTATTGCATTCATCAGAGTGGAGGTATGGCTTGCCTGCATATGCAGTTCCACAGAACATGAACATTAAGACAGCAACAAATGATGTGCATGTGTTTGGTCCAGAAAAAAGGAAGCTCAGCTACAAAGACCAGCCTCTGTGGGAACGCATACTGCAGGGGCCTTCTGACGACATCATGAGGATCTTTCTGATGGACGCAGACGAAGAGGAAGTCAGCAATGATGTGAGTGCAGAAACACCTTATTACAGACATACAAGTCTGTCTGAAAATGATTATAAAAAGTAGTTTTTTACTTTGTTGAAGCTTGTGCAGTTTGAATACAAGTAAAACACTGATGAACTACTTGAGTTATTGTTTCTATTTTCTTTAAAGGTAACTTTACTGGTTTTCTGCTTGATTACTGTATGTGAATGGTATTAGGCTTCCTACTGTTCGGTAGCGTCACCTGTTCCTCACGGAGCAGTGTGTCCAAGCCTGAAATCTCCCTTTGAGCAATCAGGTGAAAGCATATAAACTAAAAAACTCCTTTTCAGCAGGAGCAGGGGGACGTTGAAGAAGTACATTACCATTCATTTACATCGCATTTAATCTGTGAAGTTGCTCTTTAAAATTAAACAGACACACATTATTGCCCTGTTACAATTCAAATGTCTCTTTTTCCTGTTTCCCAGGTCGCCCAGTATCTGAACTTGGAGCTTCCAATCCTAGAGACGGTTCTTCAGAAACTCAAAGAGGAGGAGAACAGAGAGATACAGAGAGTCATGAACAAGTAAATAAAAGATCTCTTACTAAAATACTTTTATACTTTGTTCAAAAAACATCCACCACAGAAAACATCTACAAAGCTACAGAATGCACAAATGTCCAAGGCCTTCTCCTACATGCCTGTCGAATGATCTTACATTTTGTTTCTGTTCTTTTGTTTGTGTGTCAGATACCAGTATCAGCACCGACTCTTGTCTCATATGCTGAACTGTAAAGTGTTGCCGCACATTGAAACCAGCGTCTGACCAGCAGTGCTCAGACGATGTAAGACCAGCAACGAGGGTCCTGGAGGATTCTGCTGAACATCTTTTTCCACTAGGTTGAAAATACGACATTTGGAAAATGCTGAATTGTTACAGATAGAGAACAAAGGTGTACAAATGGTACTTTTTCCACACTCATCACTTACTGTCTCTAGTCCTCATGCGACCTATTTGTGCTGTATTTTATTTTCTGTAACTGTAAAATAGGATGGTGGAAATGCTGTAAATAACTGTAAAAATCTGTGTTGTGTGTTTATGAATACATTTTCTAGAAGATGCAGCAGCATCATGACCGTTTCTGTGTTTCAGTAATTATCTCCATGGTCACCATAAAGTTTATTTCATATTTTTGCTATCCATCTATTCTACGAGTCCTTTCTTGTTCCGGCACACAGCGTGAAGTCAGTTGTTATAAATAGATGCATCTGTACAAGTTGGATTCTCTGTAACCTGCTGCTTGTCAGCTTGAGGCTAGAGGTGCCCAGTCTTCAAGAAAAGTTGCTTGTGGATAATGAGGATTATTTTTTTAGTGACCCAGACGCCATTACGTCACCCTGTGGAGCCAAGCTGTGTTCCAAAAACACCAAAGAGCCCAGACTGGATGTTGTGGAAATGTGTCTAAAATGAAGTCACTGAGAATAGAAGTTTCCATGAGCTGCTTCAGTATAAAATATTGAAACTGCTTACAAGTGGAAAACCTGTCACCTCAGTAGTTAAATAATGGTGGCGGGAGTAGTGCTGCTTAGGCTGCTTAGAGGCAAATACTTTTTAATTGCTTTCCATGCCCTCAGACAGACTAATATTACCAAGCTATGAGTCTAATTTTCCTCCGACATGATGGATGATCATAAATGCTAACTGGTTGTTTTACTAAGTGGTAGATTGCCCAAAAAAAGTAGACACTGTGCAGTATTGTATTGTCTGAATTTGTTTTTCATTCTGTTACATCATTTCACTTCTTTGTGTACTTGGAAAGCAGGTGGTGCTATGCCAGTAATGCATGTATGCCTTTAACGAAATGAAACACAGCTCAGCACAAATCTCCATGCCACAGTAACAAGGGTCTGCCTTTCCAAACTATTCTTTTTATTGAAACCATTGTTGTAAATGTTCAGAAACTGATAAAGAAGGATTCAGAAAAAAAGACACTGCTCAGAAAATAGGAAGTTCAGCATGTACGATCAAAATTATGCAGTTGACCTTCAAACTATTGAAAAGTTGAATCCTCTAAACTTTCTTTACTTTACTTTGCTTGGCAGAGTTGCACCGTTGCCCCAACAGTTCATGCTTGCTGTCACGGGGGTTGAAATCTATCTTAAAGTAGCACGACAACGTCTGCAAAGTGGAAACAAAACAGATATTATAGTGCTTATATATTATTGCAATACTGCTTTAAAACCACACACAGAAGAACCTTTCGTTACCTTTTTGTCAAGGCTGCAGCTGTCCAACGCGTGGTTTTCAGACTTGAGACATTTGGTTTTATTGAGGACTGCATTAAACTTATAGCTGATCACATTGGTCACCTAATGAGATGAGAACATAACTATTCACCGTTGTAACATATAATTACATTTAAAGCCACCGAGGTGCAGATGTGGAAGACGTGAAATGAAAAGTCATTCATTATAAAAGGTGGATCTTACCTTACTGTGAGCATCACTTACAGACACCAGTTTGAACATCTTCTTGCACTTGGAGTTAGTGTTAAACATCTCTACAGCATAATGAGCCACTTTCTGAACCTCCTCTGACTTTGAATTCATGGGAGACCAGTCGCCAACGTGATGAACTTTCTCTATAAAGGGACGAGAAAGTTACATGTACCGCATTCTCTGCACACAGCACTGAAGTGACACAACACTGAAATGCACATATTCATAGATTCTGATGTAGAGAAATTAACATGTGCAATTAAAACTGACTCCAAATGTACAATTACACAGAGAAACACACACACAGATGGGGATGGCATTAAAATGATTTGATTTGATATCATTTTGTATTTTCTTTTATGCTCCTAGATCCACACAATCTGCTGTTTCATCCCGGACATGGAAACTCCAGGACCACCAAAACAAGGAATGGCACATGCAATTTAAGCCAAATGAAGAGATGCAATAGCTAGTTTGAGAGTTCTACTTTGTGTTTATTACTAATTCATTAAAACTATATATTCAGTTATATAGGAATGCATTATGAGCAGCATTGTGTCTAAATAAATATGAAAACATTACAACATAGACGAATCGATTAGAATATTCAGTGGCTGTTAAATAATAACTGGACAAAGGTTAAACAGACCCGTCTGTGCCACAGTCTAAAACTTTCCAGTTTGTTCCATCCCCACCCTGTTACGCACACACTGTCTGTTGAAGTGCAACAGACAACAGTCAGCATTACAGTTGGGTGCCAGAGGTCAGACGGTGTTGCAAGATTTGCGGAATAGCTCTTTAAATCCGTCATGTTAAATGCGATGAATGCATTATACTGTTTGTGCAGATCTGAATCCACCAGAATGCTCATGTTTCATATCTTATGGATTATTTTTTTCTCCCAGCACTCTCCAAAAAAACCAATTCCACTCTGCCAACAACTTTCTCTGACTGCTGGCTTATCCAAACTTTCTGACTCACTGTACTCAACACGGTGTCACTGTCTGCAGACAGCATTCATAAGTGCACAACTTAGTTTTTCCACTGCATCATACAGACACACCCTCTGAGAGAAATTACTCTTTAAGTTAACTGAAGCTTTAACTACTTTTCCAGTCGATGCTATTAATAACCATGGTATTTTGCAGTGTTTAAAGACAAAAAACATTTCTGGGTTTTTTATGTATAAAATGTATATAAAATGTATGCACACAGTACAAAGTTATGAGATGCTTTGTTATTATTTCTATTAGATATTTTCAAACTGCACTTACTGTATAAATTATAATTACAATTATATATTGACTTATATATAATATAGTCACAAACTATTCCTCACTGCATATTTAAAATGTATATTTCTTTTATTATTTTGTCCTTCGCTTTACATGACATTTGTTAGTTGTCTGTACAAATGTACAGTAAAATAGTAATACTGTGATTTCATGTGCCTGCCCACAACGTTTAATGCCTTTAAATACAATAGTTTTTCAGAATCACATACAATCATACAATCTTTTTTCAGAATCATGTACAGCCATTACTACATTTTCTGTCCTGTAAATTTCAGTAACCTGGCTCTGACTCCACGGCTGTTCAGCAAAACTCATATTCTTGTTGGTATCACTACTTACTGGGTATGATGATTTCCCCCAGAGGCTGTTCTCCCACGCTCAGCTGTATAACTGACACACACATCAGCAATGACAATGGAAGATGCATCTTTGTACTGGATGACCACGACCAAATCGCGCTGTCAAATGAGGGAATATCTGGAGGAAGAGGAATTTCGGGAGAAAAACGTCTGCGTCACTTGGTCTACGCGTTAACTTCCAGATGTCCTGCAGTGTTTGCAGAAAAAATGTGGACCACAAAAAAAGTAGAGAGCCGAATTGAAGGTATTAAATTATTTCAAAAAGGAAATTTTAACAGATAGAAAATGACACATACAGAATAAGCTACGAAGCAAGAAACATTATTATGACCGTTTGCCTCACTGGTACTGAACATCAGGACTTCACCCAGTGAATGCTGGAGCATTAGTTGGGGAGAGAGAGCGAGGGGGAGGTGCAGGGTGTAACTACTGAATGGCATTTAACTCTGGTATGTTTAACAAACCAGAGAAAGCACACCTGCTCGATTATTCTGTGAGGGATTTAACAACTGTCAGTTCTCAATGGTGTGTTTGTGTGTGTGCCAGAGGCTGGATTGGCATGGCTGTGTGTGCGCACTGGTGTTTCTGCAGTGTGTCTCTGTACAAATGAAGCGCACACTTTTGTGGAGCTCTGACTCAAACTCAGCAGATTAACATCTGCTGGCAGGCAGTGAGTCACAGAGCCAATGAAATAAAACACAGCCCAACCACATTACGCACCGGTTCTAGATGGATGAGCATCCTGTTCGGAACATTTGTTATTAAATGATAAAGATTTTAAAGTCTTCTGATAGCAGTAAATAAATGCACAAACATTCGTAAGATGACCTTAATGAACTGTTTTGGTTTAATGGACTGAGCAGGGAGCACTTAAAGGTATATTACAAATAACGAATCTTGTTGGAACAGAAGGATTATTGAGACAACTGGAGCAATAAAAGCGGTCAGGAGTAGATCGCCCTCTATAGGTGAGTGGCAGCATCTGCACAGAAAACACAGGTGAGTATAACATTTTGTTCCACACGTGGAAAGTCACTGATTATCTATGTCTTACTGTTAAGATAATGGATAGTAGAAGGCAAGTGATGGCATGGTGATCAGCAGGAAGAAGTGATAGAGTTAATATAAAATGCAATTCATTGTTCATTGCAGATGAAAAAGTCACTGACTGACCACAAAATACTAACAAAAACACACCCCTGACATGTGGTAAATGTGACTAATGTATGACATTAGCATTATTATTATTATGTTTCTAATGTTCAACTTTGTTGGCTAAATGTGGTAGAAGAGCAATAGGACAAACTAAATACAGATAGGGATCTCAGAATGGCAACAGTCAATCTAATATTATTGTAATATTGTGTCCATCACTTTAGTTCAAACTGAATTTCTTCAACAACTATTAGATGTATTGCAATGAAATTTAATACAGATATTTACGGTGCTCAGAGAATTGTTTCCAGTGAATATCCCACTCCCTTTACTCCCTACAAAGGAGTTTTAAGATTTAAGATTTTTCTTAATTATTTTATTGAGCATCTTATATACACACACACAGTGTGTGTGTGTGTGTGTGTGTGCTTGACGAGTATGTAATGAGTCCTAATATCCAGAAGAGGGAAGCAAAACCATAGTACAAAAAGCAACAGGTGGTTGAAAAGCTGAACATGCCATCAAATTTGAGAGAACAGCCTGAAGCACAGGAGATGAGAGCAAATTTATTTATACAACGAGTCATAAGTTTATTCTCCCAAACACTCACTGTAGCTTCCAGCTGTTCTCGTGTCTTTAACAACGTTGTGGATTCCAATTATTTATTAAGTGCATGTAGTTTATTATCTCTAAAAATATACAGTATAAACACTTTTAGTATTTTTTTCTTACAATAAAACCAAATCAACCTACTCTATATTTATTTTAAAGATCACATTTACTAGCATGCTTCATAATTTGTTACTGTAATAGCAGAAGTGAAAGTCAATTTATATCCTACATATCATTTTCCAATATCCATGCTAGAATAAGAACCTTTATTGGAAACATGAAACCAAGAATCATGATGCATAAGTGCTAAATAGAGTAAAAAAGTGACATAGGAGTAAACAAGACATAAACAGAGTTAGCTAAGTGATACACAACAAAGGCAACTACTCTGGCAGAGAAAGGATGGATGGACAGATGGGAGCAGATTGACAGGTACACTGGTTTGCAATAGTGGGGCAGATGGATGGGCAGATAAACTCAGTGCAGACCGTTGCAGATGCAGATGGTCCAGTAAATCAATGGCATAAACACAAAAAAATAACTCATATATTCTCAGAGCTTCCTGAAAGCATTTGTTGCAGGATTTGACAATGTTACATCATATACAGTAGTGCAAATATATGTTTTTTAAAGAAACTATAAGTATTGGATAAGTCAATAAATACCTGATAAATAATCACACAGGAAGAGGCTGGACTGTAATCACTGCTCTCCTGTCACTTTATTCGTGAGGAGCTGGGTTTGTTGAAAATAGAAACTCCCGTTCTTGAACAGAATGTTTGATATCAGTGTCATTTGTCTGATAAGTGGACTGTGCACCACACTTTTCACGCACAACGGTCTACACCACGTCTTTGTAAGAAACAATGTGACAGGGGGTTTCGGGTTTGAAGGTCTAGGTCAAAGGTCAAAATGACTGTCAGTCTAAAAATAGAGCAAATAGCTCGACCCTGCTGTGCACTATTGTAACTGTTTTTTTTGTAACTGTCTGTAGCACAGGCAGGTGTCACCCAATATTATACGGCTGCAAAAAAAAGAGAAACAAAACAATAACGTTTCTGTTGAAACTGTAACTGAGGCGTTTATTCTACTCGGGGGCAATTTCGCGGCCGTGCTATTGTATCAGCTTGTGTTACAGTGACAGATGTGTTTTTACCCCCTCCATCTGCATTCACGAGGGAAAATAAAAGGTCACCGCCTCCGATAATGAGATGTTACTCTCGTCTAATTTATTATCCGCTGAAGCGTAGAGCACTGGAACCATTAATGGTTTTAATGTGTTTATGTTTCCATCATATAACAGGTAAGCTAAACAAACAAATGTGTAAATAGGGCAGAGTCACATCTCATAAAGCAGGGTCAACAACTCTGCAGTGCAGCTCGTGTGCTACTTGTTTTGATGGAAGAGGCTGAAATACAGTAAATGCTTTTCTGCACTTAGCAGTACATAATGTTATGTTATGTTAATGTTAAGGTAAATTAGATGCATTTAATGCAAACGCATCTTTACGCTCACTATTCCTTTTTTCCGTGACCACCTATTCTCTTCTCACAAACTGAAGTAAACAGAAGAGGCCTGTCTATAAATACTCAGGGCCACCGTGTGTCTCAGTTTAAACTTTTAAACACACAACACACCCGCATTAATGAGATACTTCCTTTTACTTAGTTTAATCTGCTACACGGACCTTCGTTTTTCCATGTCGCATTCCTTGCCCGTGACCTGGGATCAGAGCTGAGTGCTCAGACAGAATAATCCCCTTACAGTTAGGACCCTCCCCCTCCTAGACGGAGCTTCCTGATTGACAGCCGGCTCCTCCACTGGTGAGGCGGGCTATGTGTGTGGCTTCTTCCTACCCTCCTTCTTCTCCTAGTCCGACTTTGTTGCTCTTGTGTCCCGCTAGTCCGTCTCCAGTCTCGCCGGGGAGCCGAACAGCAGCTCGACCGTCCCAGCCATGGAAGACGACAATATAATAATGCCTGTTTAACTCGGGGAGATTTTCCAAGGTGAGTTTGTTGATTTAAACCGGGTTGGAGCGGTCAGGAAGCCGCGCGCGCGCGCGCTCGTGTGTGTGTGTGTGTGTGTTGGGGAAGTTTGTCCGCCTCACTGAACGGGACATGAGGGAGCAGAGGGAAATTTACTCCAATGTTCACAGTGGGGATGTGTCATGCTGCTAGCTTGTATGTTAGTTAGCCCGTGTGGCACCGCGAATAATTGTTATAAGCCATTTATTTGAGTAGTGTTTAATTTCATATGTGTATGCGCGCGCCACCGTGATCTAACCCTAACCATACATATATAAATGGTATTTATGAATATAAATGCATACATCATATTTTAATATTTGTCAAATATGAGGCACGTGTTCTATTTTGCTTAATTAATCACATTGTGTTATAGGTGGATTTTATGAACATTTTGAGGGGCTTTAAGTTTATGTGGTACATTTGTGTCAAATAGTAGTAGTAGTTTATTAGCATAGGAAGTACAGTATATTTGTATTGTTATAAGAATGTTAAGGTAGAAAGTGCCAAAAAACTAAAGCACTGGCAAGTTGAGGCATTAGCGTTTGGACCTGCTTAGATTTTAGCTCTCAAACCTAAGCAGAGGAACTCACTTGGCAATACATAAATGAAGATTTTAAATCATGAGTCATCCAGAATCACTTGTTGATACAATAATCATGACTTTTTAAAATCCCGCTCTTTCTTAATGGAAAGAAGACTAAAATAGATACATGCACTGGAGACCTATGGAGCAGACAGAGAGACAGAGTCAGTGAGAAAGTCTCAATACAGATGTGCATTCCTCCACCCAGTGGAGTGATCAAACCTTTAAATAGAGCTCAACAGGAATGCAAACACACCACGTAGAAGGACGAAGCCTGGGGGTGTCTAAGGAGAGGCTAGGTACGTGGTAGAGAAGGCAGGGAAGGGAGGTTCCCAAAAATAAACCAAAATGTGTTGCTCTTTCCCAAAATTAGGTGAAATCTGGGCCAAAAATCAGTCTATAGCTTAAAGCTCTTATAGGTCAGGGTTAGTTGTTTAGGATTGATTTACATGTGGGCTCTGTGCTCTTGCATCAGGAGGATAACACTGCATATTGCATATCAGTGGCAGAAGTTGAATCTCACCCACAAATCCTGTAATGTGACGTCAGAGTACACTGGTGTTTATCAAACACGCTGGCCTGTGATGCTTCAAAGAAATGATAAAGTGAAAAACAGAATTAAAGGTCTGTTTACGCATACAAGGAATTCGACTCTGGTTTCTGGCTCTGACAGCACTCATACACATGTGCAGGAAACCAGAGAAATCTAGGCAAAGCAGGGACAAGTACAGTGATGGGGAATGTAGATATTGGAAAAAGCACCGGTTGTAAAGGGAACTTTTCTAATTTGTAAAAAAAAATAAGACCTCTCGTGAATTAGTGGTGTCACAGTGCTATGTTGTTGCTAATTGTTTTTTTTTGTAGTGTTGCAGTTGGAAATTGGATAAGTGCAACTTTTCAGGGACTTAAATATGAAAGCAAAATGATGTATACTGGTGAAAATCATGCTAAAAGCATTTTGAATGGTTTAACAGAGACCGGTTCTTGATTTTTGCTATTTACTCTCTTTTAAATATCACAAAAAGAAGGAATTTGTAGAATTGAATCTGTTATATTAGGATCAGAGCTTCCTGAGATTACTATCAGTCTGTTCAGTGTGGAGCAGATCGGAAATGTTGCTTTCTTTAAGTTCAAGTGCAACTTACTATACAGGCTACCTTTAGGCATCTAATTTAGGATCTAATTTTCCCACTGCAGCTCAACTTGGCACAAATGCTAAAAAGTTTCAGCCATTGTTCTCTGTTAGTGAAATGCCTCTTCTATTGTATTATTTATTTTTCGTATTTCTTTGCATTAAAATCCATTAGCTACTTTCTTCAACAGTACAGCCTATGCAGGGGGACTGTCTTGTTGTTTCCACCTAGTAGATTTGCTGTAGCCTCTGTGTAGAGAGGCGCCAAATACCTGACCACGCCCTGCAATATCTCTGTCAATTATCCTGTTTAGGATAAGATAAGTTAACAATTTCTCAAATCTCTGAAGGTGAAATTTGTGTGTCACAACAGCAGAGAAAGATTTAGACCATTAGTACAAAAACAACAGAAGAGACACCTAGGATATAGTACAGAAATGGGGATCAATACTGTCATCCAGCTCACTGGAGTTTGCTGGAAGCTATGGAGACTGTCTCAGATGTTTTTGGGTAGCAGGAGTTTGTTTGCCTTTTCATCCTTGTTAGCTGAAAACCACCTAGTTACAGTGAATTCTTCCTAACAGATCTCTGATCTTTTAACAATGTGGATGACTCCTGCACCCTGTTGGTGACATGCATTCTCAGCAGGTATTATCAGCACTCATATCTTGCACCAATAAGTTAAAGGAAAGCATAAAACCAAACTAAAGAAAAAGACAGAAAAAAGGGCAGAGCAGCTGTTACTGGCTGCCACCAAAAAGGCGCCATTTCACTTTGTGGTTATTTCTATGTCAAATTCACGTTAGATTAAAAAAAGCTGTCATACTAGTGACTCTTCTGCTATTATGACCACTTTACAACTGAAAACTAAACGTATAAAGTGCAAGAAGAACTAAACACTGGGCACCTTGCTCCTTACCCCTGGGAAGTTGGCCTACATGTGACTTAAAGTCGCTCTAACTATAAAAGGAATCTGGAGTGTATTTCTGCTGTATAAACATTGTGAGACAAGTTGGAGGATTGTATTTACCTACTTTTGTAGAATTACAGCTAGCGGGACAACCTTTAGGAGTAAAGCTTTTACCTTTATCTCTAGTGTCTGTAGTTGTGCTATTACCTTTTATAATAAGCTCACGTGTATGCTCAGACTGGAATAATCTGAGACGAGGATTTAATTTATATTTACCTCATTGTTCTTTAAGAGTCCTAATAAGTCCAGACTTTCCCTTAAGCAGGTTTATAAAGGCAGACTTGGAGTTGCTCTACTTCTGTTGGTTTTCTGTAGTACGGCTCGGTTCTGCAAAACTCACCTCCAGACACCTTCTCCTTAGAGAAAGGCGCTGTTATTCAGCTTGTCTTTTGCTTTGCCTGATTCCCTGCAGATTTTTCTCACTGGCAGTCCAGTCTGCGTCGGAGCTCTGGCCAAAAACCACACGCACATGCACCCTCACACACAATAATTCGCCTAAGTATGCCCAGGCTCCACTCAGACCTTCACACAAGACTTGTGCATGTGCATATACATGCATAGGCACGAGCTTGGACTGATCTAGTACTTTTACGTGTATACATAACTAGGCTCAGTCCAACCCTCCATACTCTCCTTTCCACACTCGTATTTCACTAGTCACTCACAGAGGGCCCACGGCAATCAACTTTAAATTAGAGAGAAAGCTGCTCCAAGAACTTGAGTACTGCTTGCCAGGCCTGAGGCCATATTGTTCTTGTTCTGTGTGTGTGTGTGTGTGTGTGTGTGTGTGTGAGAGACAGGCAGAAAGAAAAACCGTGCTCTTGATATTAAACCAACTTTGAGGGGCCTAGACTGGGGTATTTTTCCTCCTTTGTGCTGCTTTTCATGCGTTTTATCCCTACTCGCACTTTCCGAGCTGTGTTCAGCTGTTTTGTGCATTTGAACTGTTGCTTTGGGAGTAGTCGTTGAGTTACCCGTCATTCAGCTACAAACTGGACTTATTTGTACTTCTTCTGTGATTCTCTACACTTAGATCCACACTGTTATAATTCTCACAGCTAGAAACCACAAGTTCAACCAACTTCAGTGAACTTTGGCTTTGTGGCTTTAAGCTGTGGCTTCTTTTGTGGTCAACTGACCAATAAAGAAATTAATAGTAAAAAAATTATTATTTTCGCTAGACATTGTGAGAAATAGTATGGAATGTTCCTTTCACAGCTAAATCCAGTGCCAGTGCAATAAACATCTCCGTGTAGGGTGGTTGGACACAGAATGGCAGCTCTACAAAGAAACCCTACTCCCTCTTTGATATATGATATATGATGCCAAACATCTGAAGTTTGCTGCATCTGTTTTAGATAGAAAAACATATTTTTGGCCGGCAGAGTTGTTTCTTTTTTTTACATTGCAAATAGCTCACATCTTGTTAATTTGGCCCAGTGTCAAATATAAGACTGTAATAGACAACAAGGTATATAATGCAATTAAAGAACATATACCCCAGACATTTTATATAAAATATTTATAACTTTTATTGTTAGATGCAAGACTGTAACAGAAAAAGACACTTACACACAGAGGCTGGCTCAGAAGGAGAGTATGAGTCTGATTTCTTTTTTAACAGCAGTTTTACTACCCACTGGCTGCAGAAATATTGTCTTTGGCACAGGCAAGGTGGAGACTGTATTATTGTGGGTGTTGTTTTTTTCTTTACATTTGTTTATTTAACTTAACTTACCGTAACAGCAACTGAAAGGGAAGAAGCTGCAGGAAGGTGAAGTTTTAAACCCCGCTTGTGTAGGGGACCAGTTTCTAAACATGAAGTCATTGTTGTCTTTAGGTTACGGTGACCACTAATTGTTGTTATTTATTTGTTGAGTTCATCTTCATACAAAGTAGTAGTATGTGCCACTTTACTCACTATTTACATTGTCTTTAGCACACTTCTCAGTTGTTTCAAATGCACTCTGAATTTCCAGATGTTGACGACTGGGTTTGAAGATGACTTACATCAAGGCCTAAGGCATAACTTTAGAGCTAATGAGTGAAAGAAATATTTGCTTTTCCTCTTAAAATCTTTCAACAAAAACACAAGGTTGTTAGTTACTGTGGTGTAAAAAGATTTGTTTTACTTTTTTGCATATTTGTCACACATAAAAAAGATTAAAATAACTTTATTACATAGGGTCATGTAGGTTTGGATAGTTTTTTCCTCAATAAATAATCTTTTTCTAGTATTTAAATGGTTTTGATGAACTAAATATTTCAAAGTGTGACAAAAATTATTTGTTTGCTTGTGCTCACCAACCTATCAAGTGGAGCATATTTGGAGAACAGGGGAGGAAAGGTGAATGAAGGCAGTGAGTGGAGCAGCTGTGGCTGGTGCTGACAGGTCAGGCTGGAGACGTCCACTGTTCACACTGTTCACACAGCTCATGTGGCCACTTCTCTAATACATATTCATTTCAGTCACAGTTTCAACACAGGAAAACGAGTTGAATGTTAATGTTGAAACGCATAAAATATATTTCAAGAATGAAAAACAGTAATATGAAAGTAAATAGGCTTTACCGTCTTCAGTGATCATTAGAGAAAAGAGGAAAACACTCGCTGCCTGCTTATCACTTGTTGCGGTGAATAACCGTTAGTCTTGGCTGTTCAGACAAACATCTGGCTTGATCAGAAATTCCAGGGAAGAGAAATTTAAAGCATTGACTTACATTTTTTATCATGATATGGTCTACAGGCCTCGATTGCAGGAAACTAACACTTTGAAGCAGTGGAATTTGACCATTTAGAGGTTACGTGACTGTAATACCAACAGAGCAGTTTCATAGAAATGAATTAAATAAATCGCTGACATCTAGTTGCAGTCCTGCCAGTGAAAGCAACATCCACTGGGTTAGCCTTACATACTGTAACCACTCAGTCCTGTGCAGTGTTGACTGTGAAAATACAGCTAACTGGGGAGATTATTAGAGCTTGGCAAAGTATCGGTCTGCGCTAGAGAAAAATGCTCTGTTGATTGCTGTGGTATAAGACTCTGTCTTGAAGCAGGAGTGGTTACTTGCCAAACCAGCGTGGAGAATACTGTGGATTGATTTACAAGCTGATGTGGCAAAACTGCACCAGCATTGGGCTGCTCGGTGTTGACTCCCACCCTGCAGGTGTTCATATTTACCGTCAGTGCCATCCTGAAAATGCTCTGTTTGTGAACCTGGTGTGTGACACGAAGTCGAAGCAGTTCTTCACTGTCGTGCTATTTTAAGAGGTTTATTAGTACAGACTTCACCATCTCAGGGCTGATTTTAGTGAAGAGGTGTGAGTCCTATGGGGAAATGAAAGAGATTTCTTTTACCTTTTGTTCAGTGTAAGTACGTTGTGCTGTTTGGAAACCGGAGTAGCCAAAGAACTTTGTGTGTGGTGGCCCCAGGAGTGCAACGCACTGAAAGCTTGTTTCTGTATTTTCTCACTTTGCATCTAAAAGCTCCGTGTGTGTTGTCAAGTCGCTGAAGGTGTTTTCTGAATTTGCTTGTGGTTTGTCTATTTCCATGTGTTTTCAGAAATTGCCGCGTGTTGAGCTTGTATTTATGACTTGAAATGGATTGTGCTTGGTGTCCTGTGTCCACATTTTGTCAGTGAAGTAAATAGCTGCTTTAGACCTACGGATTTTGTGACTTGTGTCATTTTGTTACTGTTAGTAATGCCCTGTTTTGCAGGTTTTTTAAGGTTGGGACTTAGTGATACTTCTAAATATTATGGGATGGAGCTACTGGCTGATTCCCTTCAAACTGTAGAGACACTATGCCTGATATAATTTAATGGTGAGTTCTAGTAAATATCATTTACATTTTATCATCTAGGACAGCATCAGCAGTTATTTTGCATGACTCAATAAATAATAATAAACTAACTTTTGCAGACCACATTATTTACTTGTTATGATTTGCATCAGATGAAATTGTTGATGGTGAACGTATCCTTTATGTAAGGCAGTCGTATAACCTGTGTTGCTGTTGTGGCATTTATTTGTTTCACACTTTAGTGTTCAACACAATGTAACAATACCTGAATCCAGAATTTGTGTCTTAATGATTTTTTTAGGGAAGGGTCAAATGACTTCTTCCTGATTTCTGTGGATTTTCTCGCTTCTGTGAAGCTTGTTTTCAACATCATGTACAAGAAGGGTTTTGATGTGCTTCTTCTTTAACACAGTGACTGTTTTTACTTGATTCTTATACATATTTGACAGAGCTGTCTGTTTGAATTATGTGACACAGAACTGTGTATGTGTGTGTGTTCTGTCTCTCTTTTTACCCGTAATATTTCTTACTCGCTCACTGTTAACCCATCTCCATATTGCTGTTGCTACTGCTCTATTGCTTTATCCTCGCTCCCTGCCTCTGCTGTGTTTGTTGTCTTCATGGAGCATAAAGGATGATAAATGAGTCCTATCGAGCGTGGTGATCATATCAGATTTGGCAGGCAGGTGACAGTTACAAATGAGAGTGAAGCCCAGATTAGGCTAGCAATATTTCTGCAACTAAAAGTGTGCACTTTCTCATTGTTTGCAAGCGACGAGGTGTGTTTTTTTAACCTAACTGGCCTTCACCATGAGGGGTAACATTAGGACACAAGCTAATAGGATAATCTCGACATTTCATTTAGGTTGGAGCTATTGTTGCATTCTCCTTTTGATGATGATTACAGTCACTTCAGATGTGGCTGTGCTGCTTGCTAAGAGTGGGTACACACCTTGTCCTCTGGCCCTTCATCATTCTGAATGCACGTGTGCTGTAACTCTGACCGTAGCTGTGAGCTCTCACCATGCTGCTGCGTCTCCCGTCATCAGCAGGATGTGGAGGGTGCCGATCTTGGCTTCATATGTTCCTGGTACTCTACAGTATGTTTGCGATTTGTTAGGCAGTAGGTTGTGCAGCAAATTGCTCGTGTTGCCACCTCCAGTGACAACTTTAGCTTGTCGTTATTTGCAGTAAATTGTTGTTTGGCCCATGTCCAGGCATTTAAAACCAAAATATCTCCAGACAACAGACAAACATAAGTCCTTCCTTATCATCATGTTCATTTACTGCAGACGTATGGTGCAGTGTATAGTGGTGTAGGAGCATATTTGTCAAGCATATGGACCCTGTTTACCTAATGATTTTTAAATAGAGGGCTTTCCCAGAGTCAACATTAGGCTCATGTGTTAGATAACATTACAGTGGGAGACAGCTAAGTGTGTCACACCTGGATCTGTAGTTCAGTTTTGATAAACGGATCTCAACACACACGCATGCAAAAAACAACCCAAGAGTACGTTTTCATACGAGTCATTTAATTTCAGTATTACGTCACCGTGTGGTAAAAAGTTAAACAAATGCCTTCTTTTCTAGTTTGACAGATGTTTTCTCCCTTATCTTTTGGAGTTAGTGTGCCTCCTGGATTACTTCAGAGATGCACACGCAGGCATGTACACACAAACACTGTGTCTTAAAGTCAACAAACTTTGAAACCAAACCACGGCGATGCGCTGTAAATCAGTTTTTTCCTGCTATCTCGGACCAACCGGCGGATCTGTTGCAGTGCCCGACAGCCTGTTGAAGACTAAAGGAAAACAAACATTGTTACAGTTTGTGCTGCATCCTGCTTCCTGCAAATAATTCAGATGCTAATGAGGCGTGCAGAGGCAATTCTGTCAATTAAAATGTAACCCACTTATCCGCCTCTACTACTGTCCTTTACTACTTTCCTTCTCTACTTTCTGGTTTTGCCACTTTCTACAGTCTGAAGTGCTACGTGCAGCATCTGTCTGCTGTGACTCGGGAGTCCCACTGCAGCCCCTACAGCCTACACTGACACTCCACTGTACGTGTGTTTGTGTGTGTGTTTTGCTTCAGCCTGGTGAGCAGGGGATGGGGGATGTGGGTGCTGTTTTCTTTACTGTAAGATCTTTTTTTTTTTTTGCCTACGCCAGTCTGAGGGTTTGATTCTGCCTGGCATAAAAATCAAACCACCAAAAGTGTTTTTGCGCTTTAAAGATTTTTTTTTTAATGGTGGTTTACAGTTGATGTTCAGAAGGACATGTGGTAGCCCACCAGTGCTAGCCGGGTTTGTACAGGTTTGCAAGCGAGTCGCTGAATCACTTTTAGATCTCAAGAGTTGACGGAGTAGATCTGTGACCAAACTGGTCTGTCTGTGCTATAGATAAGTCATTTCTTCTAGGACTCTTTCTTTCTTTTCTCCCCCACCTCTTTTTCTCTCATTTTTCTCTCCACTTTTTTAGTTCTCTCTTCTTTTTTTATTCTCTCTTCATTCCTGTCTGTAAAATGGTGCAAGGTCATCGTGCCCAGTTAAAAAATAATTTCACCCGTTTAGAGGGGGTTATTCCATTTGATTTTTTTTTTCCACTTTTGGTTTTGATTTGCTTCCTTAAGCCCCAAGTGCTCATTAGTTTGGTTTGTTATTATGTTGTTGTTTTTTTGTCTCTGTCAGGGGTGTGGAAGCTTTTCCAGCTCTCCTCATTATTTACTCTATGGTTTCTATTGTGAATACAATACATACAAAATGTGTAAAATGCATCACTTCCTTATTGCTGTTTGATTCTATCTGTGAAAGCCTAGTCAAACTGTATTGTTTAGTTTGAAAAGTGCCGCATCTGTGTGTTCTTTGTTCTTTGTGTCTTTTCTAACAGCATTTTCAGCATAGTCAGGTAGAATGGTAGGTAAAAATAGAATATTGATTTCTTAATTTTTATGTTCTGATAGGAATATCATTTCATTTTATTTGCTCTGACTGGATGTTGAACTTGCTGTTTCACTGTGCCCTTGTGTAAACTTGAACAACCCTTTGGCACATTAAACACAGCTGAGTTCACCCCGTCTGTCTGTCCTATCTTTGTCTCATTATCTCATCGACTTTTGGCATATCTCTTATTTCTCTCAGTCTTATTCTGTCTTTCTCTCTCTTACCCCCTTCTCTTGTCTTCATTCTGATACCTACTAAACTCTCTACCTCTCTTTCCAGCATGTTAGGACAATCAGTCAACCCGTCTGTAGTAATCGGGAAAGCATGGAGTTCCCAGCAGAGTGACTCATTTCTCTCATGAACAGGGGTTGTGTGTGTAGGATGGTCAAAGTGTGTGTGTGTGTGGGTGGATGCTAGTGGGTGGGTTTTCTGTGTTGTGTACGTGTGTGCCTCCCAACATGCTTGTGTAACGTGGGTGTATGTCTTCGCATGTATTTCCTTCCTAGTGTACACATGAAGAATGTTCTTTGCTAAAGATTTTTTTGGAGGGAAAATCAGAAATAAATGAACTTGTCAATAAATTAACTTGAAGTTATTGTTCACCTGTTACCTGTGCCTTAGGTTTCCAGCAGAACATTTCCTATTCAGTAGCACCGTGATAGTGGAAAACACGGCGATGTCATAATAACTGCTACCACTATAATTTAATGTCATTGTTTAATATTTTTTTTATTGCAAAGTTGGACGAGAGGACAACAGCCTGTTCTCCTCCTTCTCCTCACGTTGCTCTTCATTGGCCGAGGCCAGGTCTCCTTTGATCAGCTCTCGTCGACGTCTGTAAACAATAGAAACAAATTAACTGGAATCAGCTTTCAGATGTGAGGCAGCAAACATTCAGCTTCTTATCTTTTGAATTTATTTTACCGTTACCCACTTGCACGAGTAGACGATAGCGACCGGTAGCTGTGGGCCGTGTGGTGTTCTCAACAGCTCAGCTGCGTTCTGTAGTCAGCTTAGACCAGATCCTTACCAGCTAGTACTTACTTATTAGTGATAGTTTAGTTTATTAGTTGAGACTGATACCTACACACAGATGACTCTGTGTTTATCTGTGACAGAGAGAGAGCATGAGGGAAGGTCCCCAACAATGAGAGGGTTTGACTGGATGACAGTTCTCACAGTTTTGCAACAATTAGTAGAAGACTAAAGACCACGAACCTTCCTCCAGTCACCTGAGCTCAACCTCACTCACAGGAGAGAGCGTTTACAAATGACTGTATCCCTGAAGTACAGACAATCTAGTATATCATATTTTGTATATATTCATGCTCAGCTGTGCTTCTCAGCATTGCATTAAACAGCAATCTTCAACTATCTGCTTCATGTCTTTATAATTGCTCCCAGCAGTAGCGTGGCGCCAGTCAAATGCACATGGACGCGCGTTTGCACACACACACACACACACACAAAGAAATACACGAACTCACAGCTCACACAGCAGATCGTCAGAGCAGTGTGGCAAAGCAGAACTAGGCAGAGCTTGTTGAATAGGCAACCTGCTGGCTTATTGACTTGGACAGAGTTTGCTACAGCTATCAACAGCATATGAGAGCCTGTGTGTGTGTGTGTGTGTGTGTGTGTGTGTGTGTGTGTGCGTTTGTGTATTCATATATTCGATGGAGCCAACAAATGACACATAGCTAATCTATCTACTGTGGTTAGAAAAAAAGCAAGTTTTTGGATAGCTCAGAAAACACATGCAGCTCTTTGGGTACTACAGTCATATTATGACCTAAAAGTATTGAGAACTTTATAAAATATTGTTTTACAGTTGTAAAGCCTGTCTTTTTGATTTCCATCTCCACTCATTTTGCTTTCTAGTTGTCTGTGTGGTGTTCTTGCCGAAGAACTGATCACACATCGCATAATATTTGTGTGTGTGTGTGTATTTGCCTGTGGCTCTCTGTGTGTAAGGCCTTGTTGGATAATACAGAGCAGATGTGGGTAGGAAGGTGGGTGTATATTTAAAAAGCTTGTCATTGGCTCATACAAAGTAGCTGTTTGCTGGGCCATCATCTTTCTCTGGCTACTAGCAGTACTCGCTGTACCGCTTCATTTCAGATGCTGAACAGCATAAATTTGGCTGAATGCAGGAACATACAAGAGCACGTTAATGAGACATGCAGTGGCACAGTCTCTGTGCGATTGGCTTCATGTCAGGATTCATCGACAGATGTTTAGGTCAGTATACACATGTCTGGGAGTCTTAACTTGGACACTATCGCTGTGGAATTTTCCAGACCACAGTTAAAGTGCTGTGGTTTACGGTAATGTTCTGGTTCTGCCAGCTGACTTCAGTTGAACATGCTCCAAACAGTTAAACATTGTTAAACACGCTGAGAAGTGAGATCACATTTAGAGTTGATTTCGTCTGTGGAAAAGTTTCCTGCATCCACTTTTTTACATTGTTCATTCAGGTTTGGTGAGCTTACAGAGCTTGTAAGCAAATGTCAAGAGAACTTTTCTGTAGCTTAGCTAACTTTGATTTCTAACCAACTGCACCACAGCTTTTCTTTGAAGAGCACAGTTTACTAAAAGTCATCATGCTTGTCCAGTGAAGCTCACGAGTGTAGCCACCCTCTTCTGTTTGAGCACCACGAATGAGAGACCGGAGCCAAGAGCCTCGCATATCGTTTACATGTGTTGTTGAGAAGAGTTATTGTTCTTTGGATGAAACATGGAAAGACACTGCATCATTTAAATACAGGGACAATGGTGCGTTCACGCGCCCTCAATCTCAGGGATTAGCTATACATTACCACAATGCCTAACTCCAAGCATTGAGGGATGCTAGGTATTCTTTTCTCTGCAAAGTGTTGCTATTGTGTGTTTGGTATTTGGAAATGTGGAGGTACAATAAAAATCAATCGTATCACAGTGTCCAAAATTCAATCCGGACACTGTGGCTCTTCTTAAACTAAGCATTTTGTGTACTGTTACACCCTGTAGAGAAGGTCTGCCATGCCTCTAGTGGCTTCATTGGGCAACATCTGCTTGGCCACTCTGTTTGTGGTCCTGATGGAGTGCTTGAAAGCCACCAGGCTGGAACAAAATGTCTTGGCTTATATAAGTGATTTTTAAATGCAGACTCTATGAAGCTGGTTGCAGAGTAAAAGAGAAGTAGTTCTCCCTGGAAAAAGTTAAATACCACCTCTTTATGTCACAGAAATAACATCAGTTCCTGAGATCAAGCATTGTTCTTTAATCTGTAGCAGATTTCTGATCTCCATTGTTCTGCATGGAAAAGGTAAATCATTTAGATTAGTCATGCTTACTTTGCCCTTTCATATGTCTTACTGTTCTCATTTCTAGATGTAGCCCTTCAGCTGATTGGTGCTGTTATTGAGTACATATGCACCTCAACAAATGTTCCTCTTGCTGCAACTGTAATAGTTAAAGAAGAAATGTGAAAAAAAAGAGAGTCTTACGCTGACCTTGCTCGGTGTACATGTCAGATGTTATCCAGGCAGATCACCGCTAGACCACGGAACTGTTATTTGCTCAGGAGTTTTAACTACAGATCCTGTGGTTTGTAGTGTGACTTTTACCAGTTCCAGATCTTCCTTTCTCAGTACCACCAAGGCTTTGTGTACAGGAGACAGAAGACTGAAATCCTGGCTGTGGTTTGCTTTAGCACATGGTGATGTTTACTGCGACACCGTGAGCCAACATAGTATTTTTTTTTAAGCACCTAGAAGGGTTGCCTTTCTGTGGTCGGAGTCGTACAGTTGACATCTATTATGCATCACACTTTTTGTTCTCCTATTCCAGCACAACAAACGCCCAGTTATAGACTGCAGAATTTAATAAGTTACCAGATGTCCAGACGAGAGGACCTGCCACAGAAATGTGGCTGACACTGGAGCAACAGGCTTGGCTGGAAATATCCAACATCGGCTAAACTTTTCATGGTCAGCAGTTATTAACAGCCATCAGATTCCCATACTTCGTGGTTTTGCTGCCAAAACAGTCGTTGCCCAATGAACTTGAATCTAAAGTAGATTTTTTGCAACTTTTTGTTTAAAATATCTGTGAAATGATTGTTGATGACCTGAAGAAAAGTTTTATGGCTAATAAAGTAATTAACTATTTTCTATGAAATGTTAATCCAGGTAAACCTTGCATCTCATTTTTCCTCCAACTCAGACTTATTTTTATAAGCATAGCTGTTGACAGAAAAAGCAGCCTTCTGACTTCCTTCAGCTTTTTCCTTTGTTCACGCAGCTGCATGTGTGCGGGGAGAGGGACACATGCACAGAGGCTGCAGAAAAACTGTGGAAAGCAACTTATTTAGATTTCTATAAAGCACCTTTTTGTTATTTTTTTGTTTTACTTTAGGTAGACATTGATTTCAAAAAGGTGGCTCTGTAATCATTCCTCCATTCACTCTTCTGCAGCCTCTGGGAGAAATATTTCTTTGAGATAAGCTACTAAATTGTCATAGGAGGCTAATGCTAGCCCAGCGTCTTGTTCTCAGACACTAAGGAATGCAAATGCATATTTTATGATTGTGTCACTATATCACCCATATAGCAAAACACTGAACTTTTTCACTTCATAGTGTGTCCATTTGAACACAGACTTTACACTCACACACGTACAGTCACAGACATGACATCACGTGGGTGTAGAGTGGGACATGTGTGAATCTGTGTGTAGATGCACATGTTTTTTTTTTTGTTCAGGCTTCACCCCATTATGCATTTCAGTGTTTGTTTATATGTGGGGTTGGCTTCACGATTACAAACTGGTTTGCTAGTTGGATTGTGGTCTCTATTCAGCTGTGCGTGTGTGTGTGTGTGTGTGTGTGAATAGCTGGCATATGGTAGCCATCATGCCCTGGCAGCAGACCTGGAGGAAATTCCATCGTTGTAGAGCTAAGGGCCAAGTTACTGCCACTACAAACACACACACACACACACACACACACTTTCTACAGTTGCGATGCTTATTGACCTTTTCTTAGCCCCTTATAAGAACATCTACCATCACAACTAAATGCTAATCTAACCCTCCAGTAGTTTAACCCTTAACACTAAAACCCAGTTTGAACCTTAAGACGGCCTTTTGAATTTGTGAAGTTTTTGTGTTGTGGCCAAAATGTCCTCACAATGCTGATTTACATCTAAGATTATTCTATACAAAGACTTAGTATATTTATACACACACATAACAGGACTGTGTGATACTTATACATACACTTTTATTATAAATCCAAACACTGTTTTATTGTTTCTCTTTGCTCAATATGTATTAATCTCACTCACTCACTCCCTTGCACAGGCCTTGGTGTGTGTGGATCGTATTTTATCTTTATACACACATGGCAGCCATTACTCCTTGTGTGTTTAGGCTTGGGCAAAAGTTTGGCCGCTAGATAGTACTGGCAAGTTGTAGATCCTGTAGAGTCGATTTCACTGTGTTCAGTGTCACCAGTGGCCTGAGGTATTCATATAGGTTCATCTCTTATCCACTTATCAGTGGTTAGAGCGATGGCAAAGGTCCAGTGAAATGTATTTGTTCTGTATTATTTGTTTCCTCTGTAATTAGTTTCATTAAGCATCAAATTTGCTTTATTTAAGGCTGAGGCTCTATAAATCACTTTATATATATTATTTAGAGAACATACATTGTTTTTACAAAGTATACATGCTACAAATACTCACAGGATATATACATTTTTAATTTTAAACCTTACAAAAGGAATATTGGGTTGAACTGTTTTTAAATCAAAGCACTGTTAGTGAGTCCACTTCCCACTTTCTCCTTAGCTTGCCACATATTTCCAGCACTGGCTTCCTTGGTAACAGGTTTTCTTTGCTTATCTTCTGTTCATATCCACAGCAACACAACATCTCATCTTTCCACCTTAACAAGTTTCTTATCTCGTGTGCACTTAAGACCTGTCCACATATAAGGATATTGACGTCAAAGCCTGAATGAACAATATGGACATTTATCTTTCTTACTCTGTGTCTCCATTGCCTCTCTTGTCTTCTCTGATTTTCTTCCTCTCTGATTTAAACTCTCATTAGCTGTTGCTAGGATCTCTCTTGGATCAGTCTCATACCATCTGACACCTCATTTGATGGCTTTGGCTTAATGAAGAATTTAGAAAGAAATAAAAAAAAAACCTCACACACGCTGTCATCTGACCAGCCATTAGCACAAAGTGTTTCCCCCTCAGCTGGACAGCTGATCAGATTATCCTACAGAGTGAACAGTCACAGTTCTGGACACGTTGGTCATCTTGGCAAGATTTTCTTCATACTTAATCTGTCCAGTTTGTGCTTTGTGCTGGGAAAATAAATAAAAATATGTGCACTAAATAGTGCAAGACTGTAGAGCCAAAAAGAAAATGTACATTGTAAAACAACACATGTGTGCCTGTAAATCAATATCCTGAAGAGTTACCTTAAAGATAAGAGCAGGAGCAGAGAAGGAAGTTGTAGTGGAATAACCATTTTGACCAATGAGGAACACACACATTCACACACTGCAGATAATATGGCTCCGTGTCTCACTTCTTACCAGGCAGACACACACGTGTGGAGAAAGGTGGACAGACACGGCGGCATCTGGACTTGCGCTGTGGAACTTCGCATGTGGAAGCACAGCACAAACACACACGTCAGTCAGCGGTGTTGTTATCGCCTCGGAAAGGTCAGACCGGGCGGGTGTGTGGTGGTTGCCATAGTGACACGAGCAAACACCGGAGCCATTGTACTCTGCCCACAACATTGGGGCTTGACCGCCGCGTTTTGTTGGTTCAGTGTGGGTTTGTGCACGTACACCTGCACTTGTTTCACACAGGTTAGCTAATCCCTCAGCTTGCCACCATTTCCTTGTCCTAGTTACACATGCACACATAAATAAACGCACACACAGATTCACACTGATGACTAAAATGTGCAGGACAGTAGGCTAAACATCAGTCTTTGTTAATGTTCAATTTATGACATAACCTCCAGTGACCTGTCCTTATGAACAGGACGTCCTGTAATAATTTCCGATGCGATGGCAAAACAAAACACTGAGTGTGTGTAAAGAAAATTACGTTAAAGAGACTGACAGATAAACTTTAACCGAACCACTATAACTTGTTTTTCTGCATTTCTAATTATTAACACCTGAATTTCTGCCCATCTGTGAAGTTTACCCCATATTTAGGCCCCATCTCCTTCTTTCTATTTGTCCCCCCCCTTTTTTTTCTTCTTTCTCCAGTCTGTCTTACTTCTCCTCTTGTAAAGCTGACTGAATGTGCAGCGGCATGCCAGAGTGTGTGTGACTCACCGTGTGGGATTGTGCTGCCTTAGAGAGGACTGGTTGAAAGAGAGGCCTCTTTAGAACGAGTTAGTCACCATCACTGTGCGCACACCTCGCTTTACTATGAGGTCGTGTTCATCATCTATTCAAAATCCGTCTTTAAGTTCCTTTTCTCAACACTCTTCCGTTTCTGACCTTCATATACTGTAAGTAGGCTTCGCTGGAATGTTTTCCACTGAGAACATTTTTGCCATTATTGTTCCGCAATTATTTTTAATCACCCTGGTCATAGCTCTTGCACAGATTTGCAAGGCTACAAAGAGAGGAGCTGTTTTCTTAAGAAGAGCAAAGTGTGTATTTAGGGATTTGAGACTTGTCTGTTGTTTTGCCTCTAGGTGAATATGGGAATACAGTAGTGGCATAATGGGTGCATCCTGGTGACAGTATCCACAGATACACTCCTCTGTCTATTCTGGTTCTTGCTGGGAAGAGTTACAGAAGAAAGGTAACTGGTGGGGGTGATTCACAGAATAGGCTTGCAAGTAGACACAGACACACTCACACAACCTATGTAAAGAAAGACTTCTGAAACTAGAGTAGCTCCTTGACATTGTTTGTCTTCTCACAGTTATGAGTACCACATTGGCTATTTTGCAGTGAGATAAAAATGATGTTCGTAACTATTGCGCAGTTACCTTAATACCTTGGGGTCATAATAACCCACCATTAGCATGTTCACACTGGGTTGTTTTTTTTTCACATTTATCTTCACAAAGCTGCTGAAGGAAAGTGGTTTGTGGTATTATCAGGCTTGTACAGATCCCAATAGCTTCTAGCTTGGCTCTCAGGGGTAGTTTTGGTATCATTTGAGGATCGGTTTTGGTATCACTCGAGTCAGCTCAACTGTGCCTGCGTCTACTAAATTGCCATCCATGCAAGTATGTTTTACTTTATGTTAACTAACCCATATGTTATGTTAACTATTAAGTTTTCATTGTATTTTCAGTGCACAAAGAAAGAATCCACTTTATTTGTCATTGATACATTTTTACATGTTACAACAAAATGTATTCTCCCCTCCCGCTATTCCTGCATCCCAGCCCTCTGCCTTAACCACTGAGCTACCAAGCTGTGACATATATTAGAATAGTAGTATCATAGACTTTCACTTAGGAAAAAGAGTTGAATTTACATGGTTTCATTTTTAGTTATGTGATGCTTTTCCTGTTTTTCCTCTTTTGTGTTTTTGGCTAAAACAATATACATATCCAGGAATCTTGCACAGTAGAGCTTTAGTAGTTGCTTCTGGGTGATCAGATAACATTTAAAAAAACATACATGAAAGGAAGGGGTTTTGTTACTGTAGTTTTTTTTAATTCCTTTGTTGTGTGTGAAGCTTTCCTACTGTCTATCCACTGCTACACGAACATTTAAACCTGGGATCTGTGTGTTTGGAAGTAGCACATTTTGCACGAAACGGAAAAGATAGAATGAACTTAACGAACACTGTTTCTAAACCGAGATACCTTGTTTGGACTTTTCTTTGGCTGGAGGTTTGTTATCATGGTCTTCTAGCATGGCTGTGTACCAAACATGTTTTGCTTTGACCCTGAGGTTTTCAGTCTTTGCATGGTGCTGCATTTCACAAATTCACACATACACACCAAACACAGAAAAACTAGTAGAAAGCCAGTACTCTCACATTAGGTCAACTGACAGGGGTATGAGCAGGGACTTTATTTCACAGTAAAGCATTGTTTTCAAGTGTGAGAGAAGCATAATTAGAAACCTTTGTCTAAATATGTTTACTGAACCTTGTTCTGTCTGGCAGTACACTGAATATAAAGCATGCCTTCGCAGAAAAACACGTGCAGGGAGGAAATAAAGAGCCCTCTAAATATGACGAGGAGGAAGTAGAGATAAGAGGGGCAAATGGGAAATGTTAGAATAGAAAAATAACATAGGACTAATGGAAAAGTATGGGGAGGAACAAGGAAATGTAGGATGCATTTTCTGATCTCTAGTTACTCGGGAGTAAAGCAGGAAAGGGTAAAGCCATTTTAAAGTGCGACATAAATATGTTTACTGGGGGGGGGGGGGGGGGCAAGCCCCAAGCT
>JAUMTR010000014.1:12974227-13183001 GCA_032270685.1 Microctenopoma stevenorrisi | reverse complement strand
CCCCCCCCCCCCCCCCCCCCCCCCCCGCATGTCAAGGTCTAAAAAAGTGCAAGGCACAAGCTTAAAGTGGTGGACAGGGAGAAGTGTCTCTGGGATTTACCATCAGGCTGGATCTACATTGTTGGTTCTGAAGCAGGGATATCATTAGGGGTAGGATTAATGGCTAATGTTACAAGTTTGTCCTCAGTTTTAAAAAAGTAAACAATGACACACTAACTAGCTGCACATTCATGTAGACGCAACATTAAAGATATCAACAAGAGTCAACAGCAGATAACCATAGTAGAACCTCCAGTAGACCAGGGACAGTCAGCTGTGACTCGCTGATCTCTTTGGCATTACAGTGAAAACTGAGGACTGTGACAGAGCAGTGGTGAAAGTGCTAAATCCTTTCTCATTTGTCATATCTCTGTCTTTTAGGTAGTGTTAGACAAGGTAGAACAAATATGTAAATTCATACATTTGATTTTACCATTCGGTAATCAAAACAAGTAATGTTGAACTAATTAGTTGAATTAGAAATTAATAAAGTTGAAATGTTACCCAACCATAGCCATTTCCCATTGACAAGAAATATAAACACCCCTAGTTGAAAACACACAGGCACCTTTTTCTAGTCCCCTATGTTTGCATTTGTGCATATTGCTTATGTATACTGAACAACCTGTGCTTGAAAACTATTTGTAGTCTGCTCTGTAGCTGTAGTGTGCAGTAATTCATTGTAGTGACTAGGGCTGCAACGATTCCTCGAATTATTCGAATAACTGTGCTTCGTATTTAAACGGTACAGCTGTTATTAAGCAAATGAAACCATCTACTTCTTCTTTTTAGTGCATTTTCCTTGTTATGTTGATAACATTACACAACATATTCCTACCGTCAGAAGAATTCTGTATGCAAAACTGTTTGTACGTTTGGAAACATTGTGTAAAAGAAAGGATCCATGTGAAAATTTACACAGCGAGAGGTTTCGTGCATTTCTGCAGACGTTACAGGCGCTATCTTTATTAATTAGTCATTCATTTATTAATTGTCCCCAATTGCTTGCTTATATAAGCAGGTAATTCATGTGACATAATGCACAATATTGTTTATAAAGTACTATTTATCCGCTTACTCGCACAATCGATGAAAAAATCGACAGAATACTCGATTCCAAAAATACTCGATAGCCCTAGTAGTGACATTTTGTAACAGCAAAATCAAAAAGAGAAACTACTGAGCACTCATGCAGCAGAATCCACTTTTCCATCCCTATCCTCCAAAGCACGTCTTCAGTAAAGCTGAATATTTTAATGAATGGTATTTTATATAATTCAGTGGAATTTGATTTGAAGAAGTGTGTTTTTTTAGGCTTGAAATCAGTTGTAGGCTCCAGGATAAGATATAAACGTTTTAAAGTCAACACGCTGTGATTACTTCAGTGTTGTGCTCACTCTGCAAAATACGTCATATGTTCTGCGTTTATAACCCTACTAAAGCACGATACATTATTATAGCTGAGTCGTTTACCAGCTGGTTGCAGGTACAGAATGTACCGAATGCAAAGAGGCATAAGAGAGCGTGAAGAGTGGGATTGAAAGAGAAAGGGAAATGCAGGCAAGTGAAGGACACAGCAGTTGGTGAAAAAGGCAGTAAAATCCACTATTACTTAATTTTTTGATATACTGATGTGCAACATGTGTTTAGTTTGGTAAATATTACCAAACCAAACACGCAATAAAGAGGGAGATCCTGAAGCAGTCGCAGCGATGGGAGTTTAAATATGAGACATGCTCCCTGCCACAGGTGTGCGTTGCCCGTCCTCCATGATCAGTGATTGGTGGACAGGTGTTTTTGGCCTGGTCAGATTTCCTGATTCCCTGTTGTTTGTTCCCGAAGCCTCATTTTGTTTGACCTAAACAACTGTCACATAATCATCCA
This sequence comes from Microctenopoma stevenorrisi, assembly GCA_032270685.1. NCBI lineage: Eukaryota > Metazoa > Chordata > Actinopteri > Anabantiformes > Anabantidae > Microctenopoma > Microctenopoma stevenorrisi. Next base: position 13,181,078 of record JAUMTR010000014.1, on the reverse strand, counting down.
TATTATCTCACTCATTACATTGTTAATCTGAATCTAAAATTGCCACTTATTGTCAACGTTGTTTGGATGTTGGCAGCCTCGCAGCACTTGGATGAACCAAACAAAACACTTTGTTCTCCTGACGAAATGTTGATTATATTTATTTTATAGCCTAAACAAACAGATGATCGGTTTGGCAGGGACACCTCATGCTTGCGCGGATGCCAAGATCCGTAGGTTACAGGTTTCACCTCACTAACAAACACGATGGAAGCTCTTAAGTGGTTGTAAGCAAATCCACTTTATTTGTGTAGCCTACTATTACACGCACCACTGTGAAAGAAGTAATCTCTAATGTAGGGCTTCAAAAATCTGCATTCACTAGCTGCAGTAACACAAAGTGTTTGTCATTACAGTGCTGTTTCTTTTTACCAAGTGTTCAGGAAGAAGAAATAAAGCTGTAAAAGTGTTTTTCCGACCAGCATGTGCACGTATTGTTTACAAAGAATTCTTCATTCGGAATGCATTATTTGGTCTGGTCCAAACTACAGGTGATAGCTGCCCAAAAGAGCTGCATGTAAGCAAGCAGGAAAGGCCTTGAAAGTTTTATCCCTCAAACCCCTTATTGTGTGTGGACCTAAAATAATTACATTTCTACACAGCTTAGCTGGAAATGTGAGTATAAAAAGAAAAGGATTGGGTTCCTTAGTGTAATTAAAAAAAGTTAATGAAGAGTTCCTTCTTCTTTTGTACATAACGGTACAAAAACAATTTTGAGTTTCATGACTCAAACTGAATCAATGGGAACACCATGTGGGCTTCCCCAGTGCAGTTTGTAGTAGGTTTTGTATAAAACAATTAAAACCTTCCCTGCAGTTAGAGGCAATGATTTCACAACACTCGATTTGTTTGCCTACTCTCCTCCCAGTGTTTATCTTCCGTGTTAATGTTTTGTTTGTTATAAGAATCCAGAGCGCGCTCGCTTATTCTGAGCCTGCTACCTTCATCACTCACCCTCCATTTTAATGTTCACGCAGCAGCGTTTTGACATTGAAAGAAACCCAGTTCTACGTACTAATGAAAGCAGTGTGCTCTCATTGCTTTGTGCTGACTTTGTCGCACTGTTACCCAGCGAACAGGAAAGGTCCCACTTTGTTTCTGTAGAAATATAGCATTGAACCATTTAGAAGATGAGGTAGGATGATGAATAGTCCTCATCAGAAATATGCAGTTTTCACTGCATGTTTCTTCGAAAACTATTTTCCCATTTTAACTTTTTAACCTTTATTGCCATTACATTTATTTAGCAGGAATAGAGCAGTACACAACACCCACTTTTTAATGCTTTTCTCTGTGTTTACCTTCACTGATAGCCTCGTCCTTGCTTGTCAACCTCAAAATCCCTTATTTTTATTTCTTATATCTTTCTGTTAACCTTAATTCACATGTGGTTTTCATCCTATAATCGGACATTATCCTACAGTTTAGCTGAGCCTGTCTCTTTATTTGAGCTCCATGCTGAGGTGTTTACACTGTTGGACTGTGTGCACAGCTGAAAAGGCATTTGTCATGCTTCCAGCTGCGGAAAATGTTTGATATATATCTACATATCTAAAGTCAGTTTAGAGCAGTTGCTTCTCTTTATTTCTCCATTTTGACCAGCGCTTTACTGATTTATTGCCAGAGATCCTTGATTTTTCTATTGATCCATCAGTGTGTTATAAACCAAGCTTCAGTTACATCCTGTTTGAACAGGATCTGCATTAAAACTATAGATGTAACAAAACCACTTTTATGGACCCTTTAATCTCTCTCCCCCGCTGTGGATGTGTAATTGCAAGTGTTGAAATGTGTCTCCTGAGCATATCTCACAGCTCTATAAAAAGAAGTGGCACCAGAGATAAGTGTGTTTGGCACCAGGCATGTGACTTTAAGCTTAGTAGCTCACATCACACATACCCCACACGCTAACACGCTCGTGTACAGTGTCAGGAGTCAACCTGTTCTTTTTCTGTGGAGGTTCTGAGCTTTAATCAGATTACACACAATACATATATGCTGTACATGCACTTCAGATACAGATGCCTGAAAATAGGAAACAGAAAATCAGTATTATCACATTACTTAACCATGACCCTGTTCACAAAATAACAATTATAATTTCCCTATTTTTTTATTTTCAAGTAGTGCAATACACAGAATCTTCCCTCTAAAGAGTCTAAGTCTATGTCTTAGTGTTATCTAGCTTAGTGTTTTTATATAATAACTCTAAATAAGGTTACATAATCATGCTGCATCATAGAAACAGACTCTTACAGTCAAATCATTTCATATGAACTTGTGTGTATAGATACCAAGACCTAACATGTATCGCAGGCTGCAGCTGTACGCCAACACAAAAAGCCACAGACCCTGAACCGCAACTTACACTAACTCTATAGCTACTGTCGTCTTTTTACGTACGTACAAGGACACAGCTTGTCCTCCTTGGCGTGCCGAAGGAGCTGATTCCACAGAGGAAGCATTAGCTGCTAGAGCTAATTAGCTAGGGAAGTGTAGCACTCAAAGGTTTGCTTCTTAGTGAACTTGTTCAGATGTAATCGCTGAGGACGTCTTGTGAGGACAACACAACGTCCCCACTGAACTGAAAGGACGTCTGTCTGAGCCATGTCTTAATAAATAAAGGGAAATTAAATCAGCAGCCACAGAAACATTGTGTTTAGTGCTAATGAGCTTAATATAGCTAAACTGATAGCTTCAGCTATTACTGCAGATGCTATAGCTTTGCTTTATTACCGGCCTCTGCCTTTTCCACATCTTGGTTAGATTATATAGGGACTGATTTACAGCACAGAGCTGTGAGATGGGTTTGTTCTCTAGCACAAGTGGAACTAAATGTTTACTTTTCCCAGAATCCCAAGAAAAAGTAAAGCCAGTGGAAATGGAAAGTCATTTCCAACATAGTTTCCCTCATTTTTTTATGGGAAATGTGCTTTTAATTTTCAGAGGGATTTGCACCAACAATTCCGCCAGAGATTGTCTTTGAGTCTTTGTCTTTTCAATGCAAAGGAGGAAAACACTATTACAGCCTAATTTGTAAAGCATTTACGTGCAACATGCTGTTAGCAGGCAATTTGACGTTGTTATGAAGTTGCTATAGTGAGGAAATTGACCAAAGAAATGAAAAAATTTAATCTAAATGATGACAATAATGCTTCTGCTGTTGCTGTTGCTATTTATGCTTCCTGCCAAGACTTGTAGGCTTTAAAATACCTCCTAATCATTATACCTCCTCCTTTCTCTCTCTCTCTCTCTCTCTCCCTCCTTTTGTTTTTGTAGATGCCAGGCCTTTTGTCCAGTCCTGTGTGTCTGACAGTCGTCTGTTTTTTATCTTGGTCTCTACGCACCAGTTGTGCTCAGATTTGGACCGGCGAAGGTAACGCGCGCGCACACACACACACACACACACACACACACACACACACACACACACACACACACACACACACACACACACACACACACATACTATACATGCATGAGGCACATTTTACAAGAGGCTGTATTTAAAAATAAATTTTCTAATTAATTTATTTCTAATAAATTGTGCACACACACACACATTCTGTTAAGGGTCAGAAACAGATTGCTTAGAATAGTTTTGGGTATTCTTGACTGAACCAAATTACAAAAGGAACATGAAGCTGATGCAGTAGAGAGGAAAAATGAAACCTCCAGTATTTGCAATAGAAAGTGGATACAGCACAGTTTGCCATAAAACACTGAAAACATTTTCCAAGTAAAACTTTCATCAGAGCTTTTGTTATTGAAACACATCATTGTTCATTTTCATGGTTCTCTGCCCAAGTTTGAATGTACAAAGTCAGTTTTTCTTCTGCTTGAGATGAAATTCATTTTTTTGGATTTTTACTAACAAGAAATCTATTGTTGAAGCAGTTTTTAACCCCCCGCTGCACCTCAGGGACCTGAATGCTATAATGAAATCAGTCTTTCTTTCTTACGAAGGCTGCTCCTCCTCATTTAGTCTCTCTATCTGCTTCTATTAAATCTTCAGACAAATGAGTTGCTCTAACAATAAAAATAAGAACACTTACCCTCAACCCTTTCCATTAAGTCTCCATCATCTCTAGAGCTGCAGCTTTTTTTTTCATTGTTTGTAAAGTACTGGGTTTCATCCAGCTTGCAATTTCTGTATGTGCACTCCCATCTGAAGGGGAAGCTTGCACATACTTAGAATCATTACACATTAGTGTGTGTGTGTGTGAATGAATCTGTAGTTAAATGCGCGTTGTGCATGTGCATGTGGTTTTATGTATGTGTGCGTGTGTCTGGGCCCCGTTGCCAGAGGAGAATCAGATATGAGTGGAACGCTGCGGGTTTGGGGAATAATGTACTTCACTGCCAATAAAACATGAATACACACATTCAGGCCAGCCAACTCTTAGCGTCCCATCAAGGCCCCAGAGAATACACACACACACACACACACTCTCACACTCACACTCCATGTATATGTGTGTAATTTGTGGTTACAGGGAAAATTAAAAAAGAGGAAAAAAAGGTGACCAGTGAGAGGGGCAAGGATAATAATAACTGAGATAATAGTAAAGATTAACAAAGAGACAAAATAAGATACAAGACAGAAGAATTTCTCTTCATATTAATTTATAGGTTATCAATTAATTTCCTTTTTTTTTTTAAATTCAGTTTTTCTTTCACCCCTTTTTGAAATTGTGTGACTTACTTTAATGGCGGCTTTAACTGAAGTTAAGTACATGAGTGGAACAACAAGGGCTATGTTGCTGTCCAGACCAGGGTCACGTTTTTGTAATCACACCAATCTGCTTGACTGCCTCACATTAGTTGTGCCTGTTTTCAGAACCTGACAGGTCAACATTTAAGATATGTCTTCTGTCCTCTCTTGTTCCCCTTGATTTCTAACAATATTAAACTGACCAACTAACTTTCTTTCTGAAAAGTCTAATTCTTCACTGTCTTCCTCTCTTTGTTTGTGCCCAGCCCTAAAGGTTGCAAGAAAAAATCACAGTAGAGGACATTACTGGTCTTCTGTGTTATTTTGTGTAACCACTAACACAACAGCTAGAAAAGTGAAATAACTAGGAGGGCATATGAGGTTATTGCAGGAAAAAAGGAATATAAATAAACAAATAGATCAAATTAAATAGTAACGTCCTCTTGTCCTCCACCTGCCAGATGCCCTGAAGCCTTACTGGTCTCAAACTATAAACGGTGACATTCCTCAGACAAAATATTTGACTTATCCTTTGTGAGACCACTTTAGGACTTGTCGAGTTTCAGGCAAAGAGGGAAGAATGTCCTGAGGCTGGTAGGGAGTGTGCATACCTGAGTGCTTGAGGTTTAGCATTAATGAAGATGTGTGCGTGGCAGACTAGAGGCCAGAGTGATGTTTTTCCACTCCAGATCTAGTGGTAAATGCCAGCTTTCATATTACGGAGCCAAACAAAACATGCACGCATATACACACACACACACACACACACTCGCATAGTGCAGGTAGAGTACCAGCTTTGCAAATTACTACAGTCACCACAAATATTTGCTCAGGTGTATACTGTACTTAGTATTCCTTTCAATCTACATATGTGGAGGTGTTTTGTAGTTAGTTACTGATAAAATGGTTGTTCTAGTCAATGCAGTCACTCCACTTTGTGTTTATATCCATCTTACCTTTTACATTGCCATAGATACATTACCTGTTGCTGCGATATTAACCATGGTGATAGGATTGCAGATGGTTTTGGTTTAGACGGTATCCATGTTTGAAAGGCATGGGGTTGTGTTCGTTGTGTCCGTGGTTTCTTTGGTTAAAATTAGTTAATAATTGAAACTCTGAAGAGCATGGTTGCTAAAAATATGATTAATAATGAAGTGGTTGCTGCGGGTGAGGTTTGTGTTAGTACTTACACAACAAAGGTGGAGATATGGATGTCAGCAGGTAAAACTATTTGGTAGAAAACGTAGAGTAGAAAAAAACAACTCAAGACTCAACTAAACACTACAATCTTGCAAATCCATTTCACATAGCACAGGTTTTCTACATGTAGTGGAGAAACGTGTCCCATTCTCCCTACATATGGATTTTTTGGAACACTGAGATGCTCTTTGTCTTGGTGTATTTTATTCATTCCTCAGTGTTTTCAGAAATCTGTTTCGTCTGGGTCTTCGTGACGTTGTGAAACAATGCGAGGCGAACAGAATGCAGTTGCAGGTCGTGCAAGCGAGCAGATGGGGGTGTTGATTCTCAGTTGGATTGGCAGCAATAACAGTCTGTCCACATTTCAACTGGTCGAAGGACTTTAAGACTGTAGTTTGTATCTGTGTCTTAAAAAGACTTACATAACGGTTATTAAAGGTCTCAAAGGGAATTTGCTGATACAGACTCATTTTAATTTAATGGTGATAATAAACCTGAAGGAAATATAAAACAGCGGGAGCTGCTTCATACGGAGCATTAACGTCTCCGCAGACTAGTGTCTACTGCATTCGTAGCCTTGTATGGTGATGTTATTGTGGTATTGTTGACTCTACTGTAGATGGCTCATCTTAAATCACTTTAATGCGGACAATACGGACACACAGTATGTCAGATAGAGCCGTGTGCAGACAATGCGAGCTAGACAACAGTGTGCTTTCATGTTTTATGTGCTGTCTGTTTACAGTGTCAGACGTGCAGTATGGACGCTTGGGGTCAAATGTGACGCTGGCGTGCGGAAAGTCAGAAATCGGGTAAGAAAAGAAACCGCGACAAAAATATTACACGTCATTTTTTCCCCGCTTTTCAGCTTTAACGACGGTCTGACATCCAGTATGTTTGTGTTTTCAAGGTAAATTGTAATGAGGTTCAAATGTGGTAAATCCTGGTTTCAGAGTTGATAGCTTTGATGTTATTCTTCTAAAGTCAATTTTTATTTTGATGTTTCTTTAAGCCAAAGGTTTGAAGGTCAGTACATTAAACCTCCTTAAGTGAATTTTGTATTAAAGATAAGTCTTGAGAATTTTAATAACCAAAGTCCAACTTGTCCCCAACCAGATTACCTGTGGTGTGGCGTCTCGACGAAAGGTCATCGTTGCCATGGCACAAGGTGACATCAGATGGAGCCTTACTCCTGCTGAGTGTCAACCACTCAGCACAGGGAAACTACAGCTGCTATGACAGCCAGGGGTTCCTCCTCCACTCCATCCGGCTGAGGCTAGGGCGTAAGTGCCTTTGTGACTCGTTCAGGCTCACTGGGCCTAATTTAGAAGTTATTACACTTTAACAGATGCGTCATACATTCAACATTTTGCTGTGGGACTGCAGCTTTAAAAATAAGCCTTTCCTACAGAAGCAGGATGCATCCCCTGTCCTTTAACCCCCATATTACACGATGGCAGCGCAGTTCCACCGTTCAGTTATTTCCTACTAAAATGTATTAAAGAATAAAGGAAGTTTTCCCACTCCTACATTCTCCTTGGGATGTGACAGCGATGATGAGAACAGCTCTACTGGTCCTCAGAGGAAACAGGGCTTATCAGTCATTCCATAGACAAAGCCCCCCACTTCCTGTCACAGTCTCAAACAGGAAGCGACTTTCACAGTGGGCTTCCTTTTGAGGGACAGGGAGTTTTCAATGATACTGGGCAAAGTTCTACTGAAATATTTGAGTTCGTGAAAGGGACACTAGTGCCCGTAGGCTGAAGGACGAGATAGAGACATTTTTGGACCATCTAACAGGGCATATAAAAATGAAGTCCCTCTTTACTCTGACAATAAACTGTCGGTCTTGTGTGTTCCAGGTCCCCCTGGGCTGCTGAGTGTTTCCTGTCAAGTGCCCAATCACATGCATGTTCGCTGCTCCTGGGTAGAATCTGTAAAGACCTTCCTGTCATCAAAGTACAATGCCTCCTTCAGGTGAGAGGCTGTCACTGCACTAACACAGAAGGTCACATTCAGAATGGGATATGAAGACACCAAATATAGTGCATGTGCACAGTGTGAGACTGTGCTTCTGTGCCTCGGGCATGGCAGCATGACAGCAACATTTACGGTCTACCCCCATTCGATATCACTTGTTCAGACTTTTTTTCCAGCTCTTGAGTTGTCTGTTGCCCGTCTGATTTTATGCAACACTTAGAAAGACTTTGTCTCATTTTCTAGGGGAACTGGTCAGGAGTGGGGACCGTGCATCATGGATGTCACCCGCAAACACTGTGATGTATATCATCCATCCTACTGGCTGAACATTCACACGCTTAGAATCACTGAGACCAATGCTCTTGGTTCTGAGACAACAATGGCCCAGTTTACTCTACATAAGCTATGTAAGAGCCGCTGTAACATCACACTCTTTCAAATCGTTCCACCTTAAATACACAATGCTACTCTAAGATTGAAAGCATGCTTCAGTAACTCCTCCGTAGTCTCCTCTTCCTCTGGATAAAATCAAATGACACGCTTGTAGTGCAAAGAACAACAGACAAGCTGTTCCACTCGCTGGCGTTTTGACATGCCCTCACTTTATTTGGCACTTTTGTTATGTTTAGTTGCGTGTGTAATCCCCACTGCGGCTCCACCACTTTACAATTGTTAACTGCCCGTGTGTTTATTATATAAAGTAAAGTACATGAGTATGAAAGCTCACACATACAGATACAGTTATGCTTTAAATCTTTACTTAAATTAGAAATATTGTGCTTAATTTAGGTTTATATGTCTATAAAGATCCTCTGTGAAGTTAAGCTAACTGCAACTGGTCTGCAGACTGATGAACTGCCTAACAAAAGAAGCCTAGTTGCCATGACTCAACGTCCAGATTTAGGGTTTATAGTTTCATCTGGAGCAAGAAGACAGACAGATAAAAACTGTCCTTGTTTTTTTATGGCCATCGTCTTTGGGAAAGTCAAACTTCATGTAAAGTTTATTTACCTCTACAGCCAGAAAAACACTTTCTGTGAGACATCAATTTTTGATCAACACTCAAAGTAGCACCTGCTTTCCGTGGAGCAGTGGAAGCTAACCTGAGAGGGGGGTGTGATGGTGCAGGGCATCCTAAGCTGTGGACTTCTACAACACCTGATGCCAGTTCACAAATTAGTATTTGTGAGAATAGAACAAATTGTCTGGATTCAACTTTGGACATTTTGCTAGTAGCCAGCATGCAAACAGCAGATAGCCGCGACCGTGTTGTGATGTCCTGGTGGTTCCCCAGCAGAGCCATTCGCAGCCCCCTCGAGGTGTTGCTCAGAGCGACTCTGGTGTTGCTCGCTGCTTTGTTCAGCTCCTTCATTTCTAATGTGTGTCACAGTGGTGTGAATGTGGTTAAAAGCTTAACTGAGATGTACGACTCTGTGGGGAAAAGAATAAATGGAAGGAAATATTGATGGACATCAAGTTGATGCAGGCACACAATTTCCTACACGTAATAATGGTCATTCACAGAAGCACTTTTTCAATTGGTATCTGGCTTTTTATGCTAGAAACAAATGTGCATTACCTATTATTTGTGTACTATTATTATGTACTTTCTTTCCTTACTGTTTGTCTTTGTTTCACAGTGAAACCAAACCCTCCAGAGTCAGTGTTGGTCAATGAGATAGCAGGTTATCCTAAGAGGCTGAATGTGTCATGGGACTTTCCCTCCTCCTGGCCGACTGAGAACGCCTTCCCCCTAATATTTCACATCAGATACAAGCCACAGGGATCTGTGTACTGGTCAGAGGTTAGTCATCAATATGTATTGGTTATTGGTGAAAATACAACTCTACTTCCCCACATTTTACCAGGAACATAAACTAAACTTATTTTAGCATCTTTAACCCTTTGAAACCTGGAATTTCAATTGACTTCCTTGAATAATTTTGTTGTTTTAGCAGTAAAAGAAAGTTGAATGTTTGCTTATGTCCCATTTTCATAAGTATTATGTCTTTAAACATCTCATAGCTCCACTTGCTTATTTGAACTTTCTTTACTTGTTCATGTATTGCCACATTTACATTTTATTCAATGTTCACTGCCACTGCCATGTGTGCTTATTCCCTGCTCTCTGTGACCAGATTCACTCTGAGGAGACCACAGTTATAATATTTGATGCCCTGGCCGGCCACCTCCACCAGGTGCAGGTACGAGCCCGGGATGAGGTGAACAACGAGAGCCAGTGGAGTGAATGGAGTCCGTCGGTTCTAGCTTTGCCCTGGTCAGGTCAGGAAGACATTTCACAACATTCACACACAATGACGCCACACATACAGTACCTCGAAAAGAGAAAAGGTTAAAGGCAAAGTGCTTAAGAGTTGTGAAGTGCCCAGCAATGAGTCTGGATCGGAATCCGATGGAACACTTATGGAGAGGAGACGTCCTTCAAAAAGAGCTTCAGCAAAAGAAGAGTGGTTGATGTTCTAGGAAGTGGTTGGTTTTAGGTATTGCTTCCAAAGGGTGTGCGACCACATTTTAAGTTATGGTTGCCAATCATTCAGTCTGACTTATTTCTGGAGTTCTGTGACAATTTCCTCAGAGAAACTGCTTTTTTCTGTTGAAATTTCAGGGGTGCTGAACATTTTGGCCACTACTGTACAGATACACGAATGTGATCATGGAAAGCTGTAGATGCTGTCAGTCACATCATTTAGTCCATGTGGTGGTCTTACCATTGTGGTGAACAGAGGTCCATTCAATTTTTCGAGCTTTTACCATAAAACATGCACACAGTAATATCAGGAACAGCCCTGAGATTAGCAGTAGTTTCTGTAGTTGTTTAGCCTTTCACAAGAAAACATTCACTGTTCGTATTTATTCTGTCTAAATGTGTGTGTGTGTCTGTCCAACAGTCTACACCACCCCTGAGCCAGCAGAGGAAGCATCAGATGACTTTACCTTCAGCACAAAGCCCAACACATTCACTACAAACCCACAGAGTAAGACTCTTGTAGCTTGGATGATCATTGAATTGTGACTGTACACATCATTATTAGAATCGCTGCTGCTTTACTCAACTCTTCCTATTGTTACTATTTCTTGGATTATCACTAATGCTGCTACTTGCGTGTTTGTTTGAACCACGCCAGTCCTTCCTCATTCATAGCTTGAGTCTTATAACGTTGCTTTATGTGAGTCACGGTTCATTTCACAGCAGCGAGCATTTTTTTTTTTACCTTATATTGTGACGTGACACCAGTCATTAAAACAGAAATCATCTCTAACAATGCATCATTCTCTGAATAGGGTATTGCGAATGCCTTGTGCCTGGCTTCATCGCCAAATTATATATAATTCCAGTAAATTGCAGCTGCAGGATATTATGTTTTCTACAGCATGCGCATTGGATGAAACGTTAAGTACGTCCCAGCTCACATATACGTGGGTAAAAATAGGAAGAAGACGGTCTGCAATTGCAAGTCTGGCCATTTAAAAGGTCTACATGTACAAGTATACACTGAGCATGTTCACACACACACACACACACACACTCTCAGACATCTTCTTCTGTTTTCATGTGTGTGGCCACCGACACTGGCCACACACGTGTTATGTTGCTCATAAATCATATTCAAACTTTTCTCATTAGATTGTGTTAATATGTGTGTCTGTGCTTTTGCTCTGTTTTAAGATCAAAGTGATGCTTTTTGTTTTTATATATATGTGTGTGTGTGTGTGTGTGTGTGTTTGTTAGAACACAAGTTGTTTACTCCTCTCAGTATGATAAATGCATGTTTGTGTGAAAGCTATAATGGCAGATTTAAAATTAACTTCTCACCAGAGACCAATTAAATCCAAGAACACACACACACACACACACACACACACACACACACACACACTCACATACACATACTTTTTCCCCATTTTCTTCTTTCAAACACAGAAACATGAAAGTTTGTCGAAATGTCAAAAACTCTGCATATTTTTTACAGGTAATGACAATAAAACCACATCTGGTTCCCAAACTATATTTGTTTTTGGTTTTCCAACTTGTATTGTCTTTATTTCATCACATCTCCCCTCCTGCATCATCGTGCATCTGTTCCTCTGTTTTCCTTCCATCTGTGATTCCACTTTTCTTGTGTCGCTTTAAGTTTCTTTTTTGTCCATAGCTGTTTTGTTGACCCCCCATCTTGTTTTTTCCCCTATCTCTGTGTCTCTCTGTCTCTCTCTCCATCCAGATGTTGTACCTGAGGATCAAGGTAATTTAGGTTTGGTGATCCTGCTGGTTTTGTTCTCCGTGGTCATCCTTACCACTGTTCTTTCCCTCATCTTTGTTGTGTGGTAAGACACACACACACACACACACACACACACACATCCCACATCTCCAGGCCACAGTTATGTGTTCTTTTTTTTTGTAAATATTTAAAATATTTCCTTGGGTTTTGTGTGTGTGTGTGTGTGTTTTTTCTGTCAGGGTGAGGCAGAAGCAGCAAGATCATGTGACCAAACAGGAACTCGCCTCTATGGTCAAGATGAAGTCCATGCCGATCTAATGTGAGACACGAACGTTAAGCATTTTCTGTCATAACCCTTCTTACATTAGTCCCATTGCACATGTGTTTTAGATATGTGGGCCACATGTGATGGATTGTGTTTGCAGTTTAGCATATTTGGCAGATAGTTTTAGATTTCTGGATGAAGCTAATTCAAATCCTAATGAAGTGAAGCTTGTGACCGCCACATAATGCGCCCACACGCATGAGAGCGAAGCCAGTGAGAAGAGCGCAGCAAAGCTCAGCTCTAGCAAGAATTGAAAAGCTTCAAAGCATTGCTATAAACAACATTCAGGCAACCCGTCAGATAGCCAGCCAACTTGTGATTATAAGCCTTAGATACGCGCACACAGATTATAACCCTGCAAGTATGCGAGCAGCTGTTATTTAAATCTGTGCTTTAATTACTTTCTGATTTATACGTGTTTTGCAACATTTTCTTTTTTCTCTTTCACTTTCTTCACGTCGTTTTCTAATGGCTCTCTTTGTGTTTTCTGCCAGGTTGATTTCAAGCATCTTCTCCTCGTCAGCCCGTTCTAGGGCTTTGTCCAGGGTTCAGCTGCTGCATTCACCACTGTAGCACGCTGACTGTCCACGCTCAACTACACTGACCACAGTGCATCAGTCACGAGTCCACGATCAGTGACTGAACTGATACAAGGAACTTTGCAGAGTAGTTTAAAGTTGCCCAATATATACAACGTGGCTAAAGGGTCAATTTTGCACTTATTCAGTGGTCATTCCTTACTACATTACCCATAATGCACCAGCAGAGCCTACCTATTTGGGAAACAGAGCCTACTCTGTTCTCATCCAAGTCACCGAGCGACGCTACACCAGGACATTTGAATTCACTCACAACCGATGCTGCTTCACATGGAACGAGTCCTCAATCTTTTCGGAGAGAGATGACATTATTTTTAACTTTTGAACTTTTAAGCAACAAGTAAACGCAGGAAGTACAGCTGCCAAAAAAGGAGAAAATAGTTTGCTTTTTGTGGAGGAAGAGGAGTATTTTTTTTGGATAACGTGTCTCTCTTCTTTGTGAGACAGACTGACGTACGTCTGTAACTACAGCGACTGACTGACCGACTCGATGCTGTGAAGGAAGCATAACTTCTGCCAGCTTCTCTGCTTGCGTCTGATGCCACAGCAGCAACTATGGGCATTAAGGTCTGAGCTGAGGAACAGGAACCAACCTGTTGGTTGGCCCCTGACCTGAGGGATGGTCACGGAGAATAGGGTAGAAGCTGGGTGGGCTGGCATAGACTTTATTTCATTTACAGTATGACAAGAGATTTAGTGTTTTCGCGACACGCCTGTTTTGTTGTCTGTCCTGACTACAGGTGTTCTTTTTGTTTCTTTTGTTTTTACCTCTTTCTATCCATCCACTGTCCCTGAATGTGTGTGAAGAAAGACACAGTGTATAAATAGAGAGAGAGAGAGAGATATGAAAAGAGATACTGGCCTTTCACAGACCACCAGCATTATGGCATTATATCAATTGTTAGTTAGCTAGATGGCATCAGAACGTAGCTGTCACATGAACTCACTAGACCCCAAATAACTGTCTTCATATCTTTATTAGGTTAAACACAAACAAATGTTTGGATACAGTAACAAACTATCAATGAAACGTCATCAAATCACTGTTATATTTTTGGCTGCTTGGGGGCAGTGTAGAAAGATGAGAGGAAAGGAAAGTTGAGGTGAAGCCACGTGGTCAAAAAGTGAAACCCTTTTAACAAGAGTTTGCTTATGTTAAGTAATTTATTTTAGGCTACATATATTAGAATTTCAGATGCGGTATACAAAGTAGAGTAATGCTGCTGACTGGTTTAAAGTTAGAAGCACTATATATATTAAGAAGATCTAAATTAGAATTTATTAGAGGACAAACGTTAGCTGGCAGAAACTGCGTGTAGGATCCCCTTACCTAAAGTGTACTAAGGAAACGTGTCTCACAGTGATGCACAGACCAAACAGCTAAATGTTGCTTAATTCATTTCGGTTCACTTCTTTTTTCTTCTATTTTTTTTTTCCTTTGAATGAAAAAAAGTTCAAATAGATGCCAAAAGTGCTGCACGGGCGGATAATGTAACCTAGGAATGAGGTTGTTTTCACGTGGTTATCGGACCGTTATCAGTCACCACCAGAATATGGAAATGATTTGGGAATGTCATTATGGGAATATAACGTAGCATATGTTCAAGCGCCAGTATAGTTTCATTGCAGTACATTGGAATAAATCCTGAATGTTTTCATTTGGCGGCCCTTTCTGGAACACAGAAGATTTAGGCGGCTAGAGACAGTTTTGCGTTGGCGCACACAGGCCAGACAACTGGTAGGAAAGTGTTTGTTTGTGTAGCGTATTGATTGTACTAGTCTGTTTTTACACAGAAGTCCATCTCTGTCTCTGACAAAGCAAAAGCTGAGTTCCTGTAGCTGAATGGGTGGATACGTTGGCTGGTGGGCGAGTACGTCACTGCACTAGTGTGTGGCAGCTCACCAGCTTATAGAGAGTCAACGGTTTCCAGCATTCTACTGTTTACTGAACGAGAAGCCCTGAAAATACTGATTCAGTTCTGCTTCAGCACCTACAAACCGTGTGTCAAAGTGAGAAGCTCTTCTGTCCTTCTTCTTTCTTTCTTTCTGTCGGTCTGGTGGTTTTATTCTGTTTTCGTTATCGACCAACCAGTGGACGGACGGACTGACTGGCCGAGTCTGTAGGTTCCATCAGAAACAGGAGGTGTATCTGAGGCAAACTTTTTCCAGTGTAATGACTGGACGCTCTCTCAAGCTAGTTCTACATATTATGCATGGATCCAACTGAAGCTTTTTTTGTATATTATTGTATATCAGATTTTAAAAATACACGTTATAAGTGATGTTTATATGTTTTTGGGATAGTTTCCCTGACATGGATTAATGCAGTGTTTGTGTTAAATTGGGTTTGTGGACACATTTTAACTATGAATTACACATAAATGCTCCTAATTATATGCTGTAGGCCGATAATGAAACTCATTACATTCTATGGGGAAACAATATAATCAATCAACACATGGCTTGTCGGTGAAAAATGGTTTTAGTTGCTGAGGATAATCCATGTCTGGGAAACCATCCCAGCATTGTGTAGTTGTGTCTTTTCTTCCCAGTTATATGAAGCTGTTTTACTGTACAATTACTGTATGGACAGTGTGTTTACTGAATTAGTCTCCATCCAACTTGCTCTTTTTCTTTAGTTTTGTTTTGGGTTTTTTTCAGCCCTGCTGATCCTGTGGCAACATTCAGGAGGAGTAAAATGTTTCTATCTTCTCTTTTTGTCCGAAAGGTTTCACATCGAAGAAACCCCGTGGCTTACAGTCATGTCCATAATTATTTAGAGAAGCACACAGTTTCCATTAGCTCTGTATTTCACCACAGTGGATCTACACTGAAAACAGTCCAGATGTGTAGGGACATGTAACCTGAGGTTAGGTTAAATGCTACAGGTCAGTAAAGAAACACGGCACCTGATCAGTGTGATCAATCTCATCAGAAACAAGTTAAATAAATGTTCCCTCCGCATGGAGATTGTCAGTGGGAAATCATTTTAGTGAGTTTCATTTTGTGGATTTGCACAGAGCCTGTGTAATGAAAATGGTGTCACCGTGTCATATTACTACAGAGCTGATTATACATCAGATAAGTGTTTTGTTTTTTATCATATTACTTCAAGTTGTCATCTCTGCAAATATTTCTACTTAAAAAAACCTAGATAACAAAGGTCTTCGTGCTTTTCTATTTTTTCAATGCAGAGTTAAAGTGACCTATTTTATACGACATAGTTATTTTTGAAAGACAGAGTCCTGTAACTGAAATGTGGAGGGTAGTTTGGTACAACAGCTGGGATTCACAGAAAATATCGCTCCAATATAAACAAGACAAAAGTCCAAAATATTTTTCCCCTATTTACAGTTCAAGACATTGTCTAATATCTAAGTTCATAAAAAGTCATGTGGACACTGTGCAGTATGAGGCCCGTGTCCTACATCTCCCTCTAGTTTCTGTGATCCTCTGTTTCACTCGAGCGGTGTCTCTTCTGTTCTTGTGGACACGTTCGTCAGTCTTTCGTTGTTCCTCTGCAGTATGTGATAGCAGAAGGAGCATGTTGGTTTTAGTTCTTACAACTCAAATTACACTCAGGCACTGTTTTCAGATGTACATAGTTACTTTTCATAAATACTTTTTTTTTGCTTTAAATGTACAACAGATATCACCATAAGCTGTTTGTGTTTTATATTTTCGCCGTGTCTTTGTACGTTTCTGTGAAATAAATACTATTTTATCACACTTTATCACACTCCCATCTCTCAGGCTTTCTACACATTCTTAGACGGTGTCGGCTTCTTCTCTGTTAAGTGTTTGGTTGAAATGTAAGAATTCAGTGTTTGGTTGGATGTAACGTGTGTGATAAATGTCTGGCGTCCAAAGCATTTAAAATATGCAAAACATACAGTTGCTCTGAACAAATGAGCCAGTTGTGGAGACGGTCGGACTCCTCTTTCTTTACTCCTCTTTACGCTGTTACTATTGTTTGTGCTTGTTTCACAAAAATTGGACCACGTTTCCCCTACGGCGCGTGTTGCTTCTTGCGGCCTGTTTTAGAAAGTTTCCATTATCTGATGGTGATTGTCACTGACAGTGTCTGATGAGTTCAAGTCCAAATGTTCAGGCCTGCTTTTGTTGTATTTGTGAAAAGGCCTTTTAACAGATACAACTAGACAGTAGTTGCCTTGGTTTCAGTTTCGTCTTTCCATACAGCAAACATGTAGACATGGAGGCTGGAGCACTGGAAAGTTTGAAAATTAGCATCTTTTCTTGGCCATTAGAAATGCAAGGTGGGCTATTTCTTCATCTTTGTAGCTGAGAAAACATCTTCATTTAGAGGAATGGAAGTGGAGGATCTGATCTTTAGCCTCGACGAACACTGTGAAAACAATGCAAATGCGAATAAATGCAGTGAACCGGCGCGTCTGACTCAGCCCAACACCTTCCTTCCTGCTCAATTCAGGACATTCCTCATTAGTGGCAACCGTTCCGACTGGTGGCTGAGAGAGACCTATGACATTACAAGCACACAGCAGCAGCAGCAGCCGAGTGCTTCTCAGTTAAAACTGTGCAACTTTTGCTCAACAGCAGTCAGTGTCTGTGCAACCGGCACTTACAGAACAATAACGCACTTCATATGCGTTTGGTATTTTAGGAAATACTGTGCCAGTTTAAGACAATGGCACAAGTTGGTAAGTAAGTACTAACCATTTGAAAATACTTGTGCACAATGAGATAATTGTATGTAATCCCTTGTCTTTGAGGGTGTGGTTTATCTATAAGTGTGGGTGGAGACTTTAGCCTTTTAATACTGATGCATCAAGTGTGTTGTGGCTGCTTAAAGTTTAGTTGGTTTTAACTGCTTTACATAGTTTGTGTGTGTCCTAACCCGAGGGTCATTTCCCCAGACTGGAAGATGATGAATGAAGAGCAATGAAGAAAAACATCTTCTAATGCAAATAGCTCTTCCTTTTTTTGGCTTACAGTAGCAGGGCCTCAAACTATTATTTAGCATAGATAAAACAAATGACAAATGAGTCTCTTGGCTGGAACACATACCACCCAAAGACCGACTGAGTGCAACGCAACCACAAACAGGAGAGATGAATAGGATTTCTTTAAATGTTTAGCATAACATGAAGTAAGAATAGACGAATCTGTTAAGATACTGACCGTGAAAAAGTGTGGCATCTAAAGTATATGATATTGTTTTATTAAGATAAAAAGAACACTACATTTAAATTACTATAAGTTCCTATCTAGCTCGCTATACTGAAAACATAAAACCGTCTTTAAAAAAAAAGTGCAAAATTCAACATAATGTTACATCATAGGTCACATTGTCAACATAAGCAGCAGTACGGGAAAATGTGTCATTGATAACACGCAAAAATGGGTCAGGAGCCATTATGTAGGCAAAAAATACATTAACGTCACATCTACCAACATTTTCTTTATGCCCCCAACAACAAACCCTTAACGATATGATAAGGCATGATTCATCGTCATATCCACTTTCATATGCAAGGTTCCTAACTCCCAGCTCCACACATCTCACATGAAACAAAGTGAATGCCTACAGCTCACTAGAGCCCTCTTGTGGACATCACGTGTAACTACAAAAAACAATGCAATGACTAAAATGGTTTTTAACATCAGTGTAATATAAATGGTTACAGTAAAATGTCCATATGTAAATCAGTGGCTTCACCATTAGAATGTCAAATAAAAATTCCAGCATGTAAACTATGTTTTACAATATCAGTATTATCCTGATAAATAAAATGCATCACTTTAACGCAGAAATCACAGATTTTCTATTATGAGCAATGAACAAATTATTGTACAAATGATTCCCTTTAATGTTTAAAATAAATATCCTTCAAATTTCAGCATTTCACATTAAAATACAAGATAGTCCTTTTTATCTTTATCTCTAACCAACATATACTTGACAATAACAGTGTTAGTGGAGTTTCCTGGTTAAAACCATAACAAAAACTGGACAGTGAAGCATTTTCACTCTGGCATCTCTCAACATTGGTGACTTTTGATTGTTATTCACTGAAAGAGTAAAAGAGCATTTCGCACCCACCTTATATTCAACAAGCAACGTGCTTTTAGCTAAATCCAGCAATGCTATGCTAAGGTGCTGCAAACTTTATTCCACATTCATCTTTGTGTTTGACACGTTCGGCTCTGAAATCAAAAGCACAATAATGAATGTTTCACTGTACAATGAGGCTCAAACGGCTGGATAGTAAAGATTAAGGGATTTAAGGATCGTGGGAACGAATGAAATACACGAAACTCCAGCACTATGTGCACGAAAGTGAAATAATACACACATATATCCTGCAGTTAACCTTTGTTGACTTTCCCCAAGTGTTGCTAAGGACAAACAGTCATGGTGATTGAGTTCAGAGGCTAAGAAATTATGCAAGTATGTGAAGGATCCCTTATTGGCACTCACTCACTGAAATTCAGTTTCATGTTTTGTTGTAGGAGTTTCCTCACAGTTAGTCAACGTTTCTGTTTTTCTCACGTTACCTTGATCATTCCTTTCTAATTATCTGTCATGTGATATTTGAACATTCAGTTTCGCTCAAGTGAAACAAGCACTTTCTTCAACGTAACTTTTTAATTCAGTCACAGTTTTCCGTCACCAGGTGCAGCCTAAAACCATGTCTTAACAGTAATAAAAGCTGTTTTAAATAGATGACGCATTAGCTCAGAGGATCTTTGCTGTTGATCCTAAACATCAATGGCCACCCCGTGTTTGGTGGAGATCACATCCCTGGTTCCTGTCAGATACATGAGCACCGAGCACAGATAAGGAAGCGTCGCCGTGGTGCTGACATAGAGCCAGTAAGGGATTGGTGCCGTATTCCCAAACGGGCACATCCACAGGCCGTGGCGCACGGCGTCCCGGACATGGTGCGTCGCCATGGAAATGAAAAGCATCCACGGCAAGGAGCACCAAGCATCTTTAAGGCGTCCTATCCACATGAGGAAGCGGAGGGACAGACAGAGCACAGGGATGAGAGAGGAACAGTGCAGAGGAGGACGCTGAGGGAGAGAGACAGCAGCCTAGAAGCAAAGTGAGAGAGAGAGAGAAATGACTGGTGAGTGTGTTACAAAATGTTCTTTTCTTTCCTTTGCTGCAATTCTGCGGAATTATGAGTCACCTCTCTGCAACAGCTGAGCACATCTGCTTGATTTCCAGCCTGAGATCCACAACAGTTATGTACCAGACATTTTCCCAAACATCAGCACAGAGTCGTCCAAGGTAAAACCAAGGTGCCAGGTCGAGTGTCTAACTGTGAGTCACTTTCTTTAGATGTGCTACTGCTTTTGCTTGCACTTGAAACTGAAATACAAATTGTAGAAGTACTACCATTTCCATTATTTACTTGCATTAAGTGTTTTTAATTTCCAAAGGGCAGGACCAAAATATCTGGACATTTGCTTATTAGACGAGTGTTTCGGTTGCAAAATTTCATATCTATATCACAACATTTCTTATTGCAGTGACCATGAGGAAACCATGCAGAGGTACTGACCTACTGAAGTGACACAACTATCAAAAAAAGAAATGGAGTAATAGACTGAATGAGACACGTCAAAAGTCCACTCTGGCCCACTTGGATGGTCAAAGAAAAACAGTGAGTGCTACTCGAAGCCTGCCTTTGTGTACCAGTGTTATGGGATGTGTGCAGGTTTTACCTTGAGTGACAGGGATCCAGCCATGTAAAAGTGGTCCAGGTCAATGATTGATGCTAGAAGACCTGCTAGCAGCACCTCATACAGATCACTCTTTTTCCTCAGTCCAATGACAACTGCCCACGACCACAGCCCCACCAGGCCATGCGTGGCGTTGTCCAAGGCAGCACGCAGCCACAGGTGGTGCTGGATGACTGACAGCTGGAGGGTATGGTCCGCCACCATGCAGAACACACCGAGTCCCGCCGATGCCAGCAGGGAGGCGGAGCTGAATGTCTGTAGGAGGGCCTGAGCTTTCTCAGTCTCCACAGCAAGGCTCAGAGGTACAGCGGCATGATCTCCCCGAAGGCCCAACAACGGAGATGAGGAGGGGGACGAGTCCAGCTTAGAGTAGAAGCCTTGCATGTTGTCTAATGGCTGAAGGAGCCACCCACCACTGAAGATCAACAAAATTCAGGCAAACTGGGGAAGAAAGAGAGATTAAGGACGTACATCACCCATATGTAAGACAGAATCTAAGAGGCCTTGGTATTGGATTATGTGCAATGTTTGTTTGGGACACTAATACCTGCAGTACATAATGTATTAAAAACAGTCCAGCTTAAATTGCATTCTCTAGTGTGTAATCAGATTTAGTCTAAGCATGTTTCTTTAAAGCTCTGTGAACACTGAGGACAAGAGCCTAAGTCTATTTCTGCACCCTCTTGTCGCTTTCCATCCAACCAGTGGGTTCATTTGTGAGATCAATGCTCGTGGTGTCTTTAAACCTAGAGGGAATAGAAAAGTAGGTCTGTTTGATGCAATTGTGAGAAATGTGGGACGAACTCGAATGGCAGCCTGTCTAAATGCATTTGTTACCAGCTGCTGATATAAACAGCAGCACAGATCTCCTGATGGGGGTAAAAAACGACGACTCACAACGTTGTGCTGTGTATGAAAATTTAATTAGCCAACTATTTTTGTCCCCTGCAGGCAGCTCCCGGTTAAACGAGCTCCAAGAGCGACAAGACTAACTATGATTACCGTAATTTTCCTTGATATCATATCCACAGACAACTTAAAATTAAACGCGTGTTTATTAGTTTTATCTCAACAATAACATCACTGACGATGACAGCTAGCCTAAAGCTAACTAGCTAACAGTGCTTTGTGTAGGCGGACAGCAGCTGTCACGATTAGTGCTCCTAAAACTGCGGAGTACTACACGTTTCGCTAGCAATTACAGCATTAAACTCAAAGATACAGTGGCTAATTTGAATGTTTATAAGGTTTTTGCTTCAAACTGTTATACGGACACTCACCCCATCGCCTCGCACTGGTTCTCCATCCACTAAAATGTCACATACTTCCTCTGCTGTGTTTTCTGGTAGCGATGACGCTCGAATGAGTTATGCTGCCACCAACAGGTCAAGGGTGGAACAACCAGGTAAGGCAGCAACAAAGGACTATGACCTCATGCTCATTTCTTTTTTAATACAATGAATTTAATATAAAAAGTAAATACATAGGATTTTCAAAAGGTGCTGCAGTGGTTAGAGTCGTTGGATTAGGGAATTCAAACAATGTTCTAATAGTATAGGTTATATAATATAACATAAATATCCGCTTTATTGTCCTTGAACACATTTCCACATGTTACAACGAAACAGGGGGAGCTGTGAGCAGCCACAGGCGGCACTTGGGGGGCTAGCGATGAGTGTCTGAGTGTTGCTTTGGGACACACCTGGTATGGGGGATTCCCACAGCTGGGAATCGATCCTGCCATCTTGGCAGCCCAGCTCTCTGCCTTAACCACTGAGCTACCAGGCCACCATATATTCAGTGATTTTAAGGCTTTCAAATAAAAATATTTGATACTCACCTTGTTTTGGACACGCTGCCCCATGTGAGACCAGGAATCGAAAGCAATAACATGTCCTGAGTTGATTAAATTGAATTAAACTTAATTCAGTCATTTCAGAAGCATGTTTCCAAAGATTGTTGAAGATGATAACTCGGTTCACTTCCACTCCCATTCACTTGAAATCAACCAATTAGATTGAAAAATGAACCAAATTAACTTGAAAAAAGACTGGATCCAACAATAAGTTAAGAAAACAGGCAAAGTCATTTTTAGCACAAGTCTAGGTATATTCACACAATATGTGCAAAATGTTTGATTCCTGCCAGTGAGATGCAGAAAATGTGCGCGTAGACTCCCACCCACTGAGCAAAACAGGTTTTTAGGGCTCTGGCTTGTGATTCTGATCTGATCTCATCAGACTCTTTTGCCTGAGAACATGTCACAGGGAGGGGGCACTCACCATGTTCTGTTCTGGTTCTGTTGCAGCTGTAGTTGCTGGCAGCCTGAGTTATGGTGTCGTCAAGGTGCCAGGTTCCCAGTTTGTGTGCGAAGCCTTGAATAGCTTGTAAAGGGTTAGGGTTGGGGTTAGACTGTACCAAGCCACGTGGTACTGTAGTTGATCATGAATACAGTGTTCTGTTGTCTGACTTTGCCCCACAGGTGTCTAGTTCATGAATATCCAAATAAACATCACATAATAGGAAATAAACAAAGGTGCTTGATGTAGCTAGTGACAGTATTTGTATCTAATTATGCAGAGTCCTTAAACAAACCCATGGCAGGGGGGAAAGATTGCACACAAACCTGTACAAAAAGGTTCACACAGTTTGCATGTTGCCGACTACCGTCCTGCATCGCTGATTTTGATACATCCTTCCAGTGTTTATGGGTTTAGCTTTTTCTCAATGGGAAACAGGTGATGGCACTATACCGGCAGTGAAAGGCAATGCTGAATTTATTCATTCACTTGCTGTTTCATAAGTGAGTCATGGTAAGTGAATGAATAAAATGCCACGATTATTGCAGCCTGTGGTGTTTCACCATGTCAGCATTACATAACAGCAGAAATGTAACACAGTTAGAATGAAGGATATTAAATAGTTGTGGTCTTTTCCTGACACATGTTTTATAATAGATAGTTTAGGATGTGCCTCCCTATGGACTCAGGAAATCATATTTGCATTAAGCCAGTATGATCAAGACATGGATACGCAGTTTAAATTTAAAATTTCGGCAGCTGCACACCCACTTATCACCACTAGAAGTATTATTAATTTACTGAGTAAATGTTGTGATTAATCAGAGAAAGACGATTAAAAAACTGTGAAGTCACAGATTACTTTCAGGTAACATCTGCACAGATGTTTCCGTCCTGACAGTCTAAATATGAGACAGATCAAACGTCTCTCTAATATTTCTATTGGATGTTTAATGTTTGGATTTATAGTTTAATCAGCAAACTGACATGATGACAGTTTTTTTTATCCCAATTTCACCTTGTTTCATGTGAAATACATGAATCATATGGATGTTAAAACATAAACACACCATCTTCTGTAGAGCTTATTAACAAACAACAGTTTTTATAAAGTACTATTTTATTCCATCTGCATCCGATCTGACAGGATGAAAGAATTCGCTACAAACAGAGGCTTTAATATTGCTAGAAAGGTTAGAAAGGTTTCAGACACTCCTCCTGCTGCGTTTGTCTGCTCTCGTCTCCTTTCCAGGTGCAGTTCATCTCGAACGAGCCCAATAGCACCAACAGCATGACGTGGAACGAACAGCCCAGTAGTAGTCGCCTTCTTTTTAGCTCGATCAAGGCATTTGTAGATGGTAGAAAGTACCAGGATGGCTACATCTGGCTGTTTGTTACACACCGTGCTATAGTTTCAGGTTTGGACTGCTTGAAGCCGGTGTATCTTAGCCTAGTCCGACCGTCAGCCCCGAAGAGGGACGGCAAGCAGGAGCTGGCTAAGTGGCCCAGACAGAGGTCCGCTCCACTCGAGGGCCACACTAATATTATAATTTCATACCAAGGTGGGGGCCGCAAAATATCGTCCTGCGTGCCGCAATTGGCCCGCGGGCCGCGAGTCTGAGACCCCTGGTCTACACTCTGGGTCTTATCATAAAAGAAGAAACTTAATTATTTCACAACAACAATTCATCCCGATGCTTCAGACACAAAGTAAGTAAAAACAATTCACCATAGCTGCATATGAATACTGCATTGAACAATCCCAACACTGAAGCCTGACTGGCAGATAAGATGAGTTCCTCCATTTCACATTAGGCAAACCTGCTGAGTGGAGGGTTTTTAATGGGTTTTCTGTTCTGTTCAAATGCTGAAACTTGCCATGCAACAAATTTAAATTCCCCCATTCATCTGAAATCCAATTTAAATAATGTCCATTAAACATGGCAGATTATATCTGTACAGACAAGTTTAATCCCTTTTAATGGGATGTCTCTTTATTGTATCTCTGTAGGTAGTCATTTCAAAAATGAAATTCAATCTGCAGTTTGCTTTTTTATCCATTTATTCTGTTTGACTGCGTCCATCAAGTGATCAAGCTTGACTCTCATTGCTCTGCATGTACGATATAGATGGCGCAGCGGGGTACACTGTTGCTCTGTCATTTGAAACATGAAACTGAAAAGCGTGATCCTATCCTGAAACGTGTGGATATTTAAAGGACTAAGCAGCGACTGCTTGTAGATTTTTAAATATGCAGATTGGTCAGCAGTGTTGCAGTAATTATGGTGATGGGTGGCGCTGACGTTTGATTTCAGTTCTTCACTTCGGAACAACGTCATCTCTGAGAGGTGTTGTGTTTACGGCTGAGGAGCTCTTAGAGAAACAGTCCTGTGATTGGGGTGAGAGGCCAACTTCATCCACCTCGCACAGACAGGCCAGCAGCGCAACATTTCTGCCCCCCAGTCCCTGTTTTTCTTTATTACCTGTTGATTCAAGTGGATAAACTGGACATGAAACAAGCTCTTGTAAGTCAGCAGACTCCAAACGTGCCACTGAATGTCTGTAGAGATGAACCTTTCAGTGACTTTTTTGGCTTGGCCAGCAGATGGTGATTCATCCACACACAGGCAGGGTAATAGCAATAATGGACCACCCATCATGATGGTGGAGCTGAGTGATGTGTGGGTCACATGAGGACAGAGGAGATATGACAAAAAGTGGGTGTTGAATTAGTCAGCACTGTGGAAAGTGACGATGACGGCATTCACATTCTTCAGCACCATAGACAGCGCACAGCGAGGGAGGTCATCTCTGCTGCCCTCTAGTGGCCAGATCCAGATAGAGAATAGTTTTGTATTTCGTACCATCTGTTCTCTGGTTTTTTTGTTTTGTTTACAGTGTGCTATCAAAATAATAAATGCCCTGTTATGTAAAGCTATGTAAAATGTTACCAGCTTAAAGGCACACAACATGAAAGCTAGAAAAAAGAAACATGTTCCTGTGAGAACACATGGTGAGAATATGTTTGAACAATATAAATCAACACATTGCTGTCAAAAGAAAAGAATCTGTAATCTGGGCCTTAAATATGTAGCATTAAGATGAAGTTAAAATACTGCAGGAAAGCAGTGATTTAGCCACAGAGATGGAGAAGCAGTAAAGTGGAATGTTTAGAGAGGTAGAGAGGCAGCGTAGAGGAGAGATCATGTTGTTCATCCAGTCATCAGTTAAAGGTCAAACTACTCATTAGAGCAGAGTGAGGCTGTTGGAACTGACAGGTGTAAGCACACTCACACACACGCACACACACACACACACACACACACACACACTTTCCTTTAAACATGAGGTTAATGTGGCTCACATCGAACTACAGACAAAGGGAGGATGTCTGAACGTTTCAATTGGCATTTAATTAAAGCTGAGTTGAAATATTAGCTGAAAAGTTAATGTGATTTATTCTGTCATCTGTATTAATCATAAAAAAACAGGGTTCTTTTCTACTTTTACAGGACACTAAGACTCGTCATCACCATTCTTATGTTATGTTGTTCACCTCATGTTCTGCCCTCGTACAGTAAATATTAATTGGTTTCTCATCGACTGCACCATTTAAAAAAAAGGGATGATCAACAGAAGGAGGGATGGAGGGTAACAAATGAAATACCCACACAGAAAAGTCCAGCTCACAGCTGTTAGATTGTGTAATGATTTGTCCTCAGTCCCCAGATCAACCTGCCAGAACCTGTCAGAATAATGAAAGAAAGAGCGTTTGAGAGCGGAAAAAAGAGACAGAGACGCATATTAAAGGGAAATGGGGAGAGACAGAGAGACTGAAAGGTAATGGTCAAAAGGGCAATCATATAGGTTATTTGGAGAATCGGGATACAAAAGTAGAGAAACAGCGCTACAGTTTAGAGCAAAACCAAAGTCCTGGGCGTGGACGCTGGCACAGATATGTGGAGAATCGTTCTCTCCTTCCACACAGCTGATACTAGGTCCTTTAAAAAGGTGTGATTTTGCACTGTCCTTCTGGAAAACGCTGTCTCGTCTTCTTTAGACTGAGACCATCCGATCAGTCTGAGACTGACGGCCAGTGCAGTTACTGTGGTATTCCTGGCCAGATCCCTGTCAAGCAAGCATCTTTAGATCCAAAATAAATGAATCGTTTTGGTTTTACCTGAACGCAGAATGTGCTGTCAACATTCATCAGGCTTCTTTTGATGCTCTCAAGTGTCTTTCACCCTGACTGTTTGATCAGTCACTGAAACACAGGTAATGTCAGAAGCACCTCCCCCCTCTGTTTGCTGTGGATGCTGCCGTGTTCGCTGTTTGCGTTAAACGTTGTTTAGCTGCTGATGCTCTCACATCCTAATGAATCCTCATAAACTCTAAGCTAACTCTTCTTAGCTGGTGAAGTTTCTCCTCCAGTTTATCCGATTGAAAGTGTCAGAGATTATTTTTTTTTTTCGACCTTATTCATGGTGTTAACTTCGATTAAAAACAACAGGTCTCCACACTTTTGTTGTGGTTATTCACTGGCCTGCAGTCTATCTAATCTATTCATCTTTAATTACATATACTATCTAACACTTGATGCACACATTGTAAAAGAGTCCATTTGAATCATTTTTATTTTAGTGATGCTGTGCAGGGATGTACTAAGGCAGGTTTTCTTGTAAACTGCCATTTCTGAGGGACGAGCAGAAAAAGAGTATGATACCAACAATGGTCTAAAAGAATAAGACTTGACTAATCACCCACGCTACACCGCCACAGCTCATCTGAATCTGTAAAAAGGCATTTCTTCCTCTCTGCCAAATGGAAAAACAACATTTCCCTGCATGGTCACAAGTATTGATTGAGAAAACTTGAAATGTAGTGGTGTTTGTTTACGGCTGAATGTGGGAGGAGAGAAATAGATCATAACGGGTAAAACAATGAAAAGTTACTGCAGCTGTATATCCACGCCAACAACTAACACCTCTCCGTCATCTTACGCTTATCAGGAGAAAACCGGCGGCTCTGACATTTCCCACTGTTCCAAAGGCAAAATGAGCGCGAGGCCAGCGTGTCATCATTCATTGTGAAATGGTCACATTTAATGGTTGAAACCTGTCATTGTATATACATCTATAAAAAAGATCCCAGGTACAGGTTACGACATTCTAATGCTAATACATACATTATTACTATTATTAAATAATAAACTTTTTGTTCAATGTTAAAGTTACATATCAGAGCTTACAAAATAGGATCAAGGAGAATTAAGCCATTATGAATGTCTGAAAAAAACTAAAATTCTATATTTCTGTTTTTATTTTTTTAAATCAAAAAAAAAAAAAGATAAAACATCAATATTCCTTTGAGTAACATAATAGTAACTGGTGATATTGGCTATTGAAATGCAAACTGCGAAAAGACATTTGTTCTTAATGTTTGTAAAGGCAAGAATTCGGAAAGTAAACGTTTTTGTGTTATTGTATATTACAGCACAGAGCAGAATGGAAAACCAACGACGCTCGGGAACAATGTTCCAGCAACGTTTGTCGCCGTCAATACAAAGTCAAAACAAAACCAGAAATGGGTGGTGCTGTGAATCCATCCTTCTTTCTTTTTTCTTTTTTACCATCCAGGTTTTTCTTGCCAGTCGCTGAAAGCAGAAAGTAAAGCTAGTTGTCTAAATAAGCCAGACTACCGTTGCTGAATTCTTCAAACGAGGTAATCCTCGTAGCCAAAACTGTCACTCTGATTCAGTCACTGGAGGCAAACAGATTCCGAGTCTGATTGAGTGTTTTTGTGGCTTCTCTGTTAAATTATACTTTTTTTTTTTCTTCACAAACAAGAGCTCCAAGTTGTCCCGGGATTTATCCCAGGTTTGACGTGTATGCCGTTGGAGTCGGTACAGGTAAGGTGTGTCAGGCGTCTTCACACACATACACAACTTTCTGGGGGGTTTTCAACCCGTGAAGAAGGCAGGCACAGGCTTTCGGAAGCTCATTGAATCGTTTGGGAACCATTTCCTTGGGGGTGAAGTTGAGTCTTTGGCATGTATGGCGATTGCTATGATAACTATACACACAAACACACGTGCTTGATATATATGTGTGTGTGTGTGTGTTTGTCTGTGCAGTGCTGCGCTTTGCGAAAAGAAACGGTTAAAATTAGGACTATCGATCAATAGCAAAAAAAAAAAAAGAAAGTGTTATGAGGAGACTTTTCCACGTTGATTTGTCTGTCGTGGCCCATCAAAGCCAGCAGGGGGAAATCTAAGACTGCCGGCGTGGTTATCACTGTTGTCATTGTGTTTGTTGCTCCTGTTGCTGCTGCTGATGATGTCACTTTCATAAGGCCCTCTGGAGTTTGGACTTTCTGTATCACCATTAATCAAATACGTTGAGTCGCATTATCATCGTGTGATTTTAGCGTTTGAGTAATCTTGAGTAATCACGGGTGAGTAACTGTGTGATGGATAGAAATGATCAATGCACCGTATCCTTGAAACATGTGCAAAATAGTAAAAAGCCCAGCCTCCGTCGCCTCTTCTTCCTCCACCTTCTTCTCGTTTCCCTTGAGGATTAAGACAATTCCATCTGCAGAAATGGACAGAGGCACAAATTAGACATCTCAAGCTTCACCCCCCACTATGACACTAAAACACTGGTTCAGTAGAGAAATGATGACCCTTGTTATTCTTACAGTACAGTATTTCATTGACTCATAAATATGTGTGTTATAAACATTTTTGTTTGTTTTATCTTATTTGTATGTTATATATATAAATGTTTATTCATCTATTACATCTCCCTAAATTCAGCTTTCATGATTCCCCTCTGCCTTGAAGCAGCTGTTTCGAAAACTATTAATATATAGAATCCAGATTATTCATTACCACCTGTCCTGACTGGCTGGGGTTTTCGCCCCAGTCAATCTTTACGCTGGCGTAAAGATTATTAAACGATGGTGTAGTGATTTCTAAACCACGTTCGGACCATGAGTGGAAACATGAAAACTGAGAATGTACTTTAGCACAGATATACACAGGTGTTATTTTCACTGAGTGATGGAAATAAATGACGCTTTTGACTTTGGTTTAAACTGTAAAACCCTTTGGGTTTTACAGTTTAAAGCACACTTCCATCATTCTGCTTTACTCATCACCTGGGTGTCTTTAAAAAGACAGTGCGAACATAATATAGTCATTTTACACCACAGGAGGGCCAAACATCGCCTTCGTTATTTTACAGCTTATCTTCAGCATATGAATCCATCCAGTCTTGATGAGCTGCAAGTATTCAGCCATGTTTAGTGACACTAAATGGCTGTTAGCAAGCCCTCCAGCACGCTGTGAAGCAATATGCACACATGCTCCGTGGTACCAAAGATAAATAATCAGGTTATATTGAAGGGAAGAGAGGGGGTAAGAACGAGGATGAACCTGCACCACTGAGCAACATTACTGGAGCGAATGGTGAATCCAGGAATCCAGTTATCATTACGCATCCATTGCTGTTGTGTATCGGCGCTTCTGTTTTGCCTGAATTCGATTCAAAAGCATCTTCTACACACCCGTTGTATGATGCTCAGGTTTTCTGCAGTCACGTTGAACATCTACAGTACATCTTATACTGGTTGTGTACTATCACAACAGGATTTATAACGTAACATGTGTAAAATTTATGACACAAGACTGCTTTGTATTGAATTTAAGTGCAGAAAATTATGCAGAGAAAAAGCCCTGCTGGGCCATAAAACAAGAGCAACAACCCAATCGTTGTTCTATTAGCATGCTCTTCACTGCGATAGACATGCTTCGACTTGCAGATACGCGACTGAACGGACGAGTGCGTAATCAATTCAAAGACGGGTCTGCGCGCGTGCGTGTTCTCATACCACATGAAAAGCAGCAGCATGTCCAGCAGCAAAGGTGAGAAGAACGTGAGAAGCCTGGCAGCTCTGCCCACTGGAGGTTCAGCTAT
Source organism: Microctenopoma stevenorrisi (assembly GCA_032270685.1). Lineage (NCBI taxonomy): Eukaryota > Metazoa > Chordata > Actinopteri > Anabantiformes > Anabantidae > Microctenopoma > Microctenopoma stevenorrisi. Next base: position 13,149,967 of record JAUMTR010000014.1, on the reverse strand, counting down.
TTGTGGTGCTTTGGAGGACGGTATGGGGGAGGTCCTAGTCTCTGCAAAACAAGTCAGAAAAACACAATCAACTTTACAGGAGATATTTCTGACAAACACTAAATCTATCTAAATCACTAAAATTCTGATTTGTCCTCAAGATTATTATTTCCCCTGGGGTCTAAATGTCCAAAACGTTGCTTTGATGAATGGTCACTGAAGAGCGCTCATCATACCGGGAAGAACCAAGCAGAAAGGAAAATACAGTGCAGGGCGAAATCAATTCTAATCTGCAAGCACAATCAATATAGGACTTGTCAAGGCAGTTATGAAGTGAACTGGACAAAAAAAAAATCTCATTCATACCGAGTCCGCAGGGACTCAGGTAGAGGTAACAGAGAAAAATAGGTAGATAATATATGAAGATGGAAAGTGAAGACAGGGGTAAAAACCCTAAAGTACAGTGGAAAGATAAAAAACTAAGAACGTAATACATTGCAGAGGCATAATACACACTCTGAGTATCCACCCATTTACACATCTATACAGTAACATGCTATATGTTACTCATATATATCATAGACTCATGTTTAATAACAGAGTTTTTGTGACAGTTGCCACTCAGTCTATGATTTGCCATCCTGCTAATTAATGAGTTGCCTGTTGTGCAGAATGGCGTTAGGAAGCAGGAGTTATTAGAAGGAAGCAGCCAGGTGTGAAATAGCCAGAGAGCAGAGAGCGAGCGAGTGAGGGAGAGAGAGAGAGAGAGACCTAAGACTCACTTAACATTTTCAGCGACTCAGCACAACCTCCCAAAACACTGTCCTTCGGAGTGGTGAAAAAAAAAAGAGCGCTAACCATGTGATGACACGTTGTAACGATGGAACAAGGTAATGGAGGGAGATACGACCACACGAGGAGAGAGGATGGACGAACTGTGGATAAATAATCTCTCATTTAAACTTTACTGGCTTTGCAGAATATACTGTATTCATCTACAGAAGTCTTTTTATTATCTGCTTGACGTTTCTCAACAAAGAAAACAGAGTCTCCGTACTTTGTTATGGCAAACAGCTCTATGACCTAGAGTCTCAATTGCTGTTGCTGAGAGGAAGCAGCCAGTTAGAGGCGCCAACCAATGGTGGAGCAAATTCAAAATACAACAGAGTTGTAAACAAGCCTATTCCTGTGACTTTAGAGTTTTGAATGTGTAAAATTTCATTGTTAACTACATGTTAGCCTGCATGCAGAATATGGGATGTCGACATGCCTCAGCATGAGCTTCAACATGTAATTATCATGGTGGCTGCTTATTAATCGCATGCACCCACATCATTTGGTCCTACGAGTGTTTATAATTAGTTCTAGACGGGAAATGTATAAGAAGTGCTATCTAGCGTCGCCTGTTCGGTGCTAGACAGTGTCTAGTTTCTTTCTGGCAGAGTGGGTGAGGCAGAAACGTATATCTTAGATAGCTGCAACATTAACGCTGGCCGCAACGTTTTGAGGCGTCAGATGATTGGACTTTTACTTCCTAGAATGTGGTTGCGAAGTGATGGTCCAAACACTGAGGAGGGCGTTTCTAAATGTCTTCTGCATGAAATGTGAAATGAGGCCACTCATACTGGGGAAATGAGTGGGTTCACATGGTCAGGAGCCTGCTGGCTGGTAGTGAAATACCCAGGTTTCATTCTAAACAAATAGCATGCTCATGCTAAGGAGTTTCTTCTAAATGCTAAACGGTAAAGTGCTTTGGAAGTCCATACCTGACCATTCATTTTGGGCCCTACAGACACTACGCACTAGCTGCCACCACTAGTGATAATTTAGGTGCTAATATACTGATACACTTTAGAGCTGGTAACAGATAGGGGTGGAGCCAACCACCACAGTTTTGGGCATAGTTCAGCCCACAGGAAAACTAAACGATGCTGTGGTTACAGACACTGTCTGTACCTCTGTTGTATTTATTTATGTATTTATTTATTTATTTTCCTGACAGAAAGAAAAGCGGTAGTGTGGCTTTAATGCTTTAGACCCCGACCACCGACCGATCATCGCTACATTAAAAATCTCCTTTGCCAGTCTACTTTTCTGGGCGCCACATTTAACACCACATCTGGCCTTTCCTCTGATGTTTCATTTTGCACAAATTGAATATGTGCAAAAAAATAATTAATACATGAATTAACAGATGGATAAATGGTACCCACTGTGAAGCTTCACTGAGCTGTCTTTATTTAAGGACCAGAGGGATAGAAAGCAGTGAAATGATGAATCAATCAGTGGCAATGAACCAACACCACTGCCGTTTTACTCAAGCTTAAACATTGTAATTTTAACAAACACACTACAAAGGTGCAGTCAGTCATCCAGAAAGTAACATCTGTAATGAAGTTGGCAGGAGGCTGGAAAACGACATAGGTACAAAGCGTGAGGTTATGAAATGCAAGTGTGAAGGATCGATAGACAAGAGAAAGGAGAGAGGGAAAAGAAAAAGTAAAATGCAGAGAGAAAGAAACCTGGAGGCAAAACAGAAGGAAAGAAAGAACAGAACAAGAAGAGAGGGAAGGGAAGCAGAGAGGCGGCAGCTGGATCGAGAACAGGCATGAGGAGAATCCCAATAACCTCCTGTTCTTTCTGCGAGAACAAGAATAATACACTGTGTTCTGGGCGCGCGTGTGTGTGTGCATATTGGAGGAGGGTACCCTGTGTGTGTGTGTGTGTGTGTGTGGAGGATGTTGTTTGTGTTACAACAGGCTGCATGTGATGTGTGTTCTGTTTAACGTGTGTGTGCGTGGTTGCAGGCATTCATGAGCTCATTTAGTGCTGTGATCATCAGTATGTAGTGCTGATCAGGGGCAACAGGAGTCACTGTTTTACTGAGAAATGGAGAAACATTCAGAGACGGAGAGGCAGACTCTTTTTCTCAGAAAGCTTTAAAGCTTACTCTACTGACAATAAGTTACAGTGTAGGGAAGTGTTCTCCCTTTTTTGCCTCATGTCAACCTGTCAACCCTGCACAGTAAAGAGAGGGACCCTGTCCATATGAAAGCAGTGGTGACAAGCTCAGGTATAGTGCAGGCTTAGTTTCAGAAGTGAGTGCAACAGGCTGGAGGTCGAGAATGTGCTTTTTAGTTATTGCTCTAACAATAACTCAAATGAACATATGAAACATAGCCATAGTAGCGATGATCATGATCTTTAAAGCTTCCTACGTCTCATTTAGAGCGCATAGAGGCTGCATTCAGAGCAAAACAAACAAAACTCTTTGAGGAAAATTTGAGATTGCGTGATATGCAAAACTGAAATTCAGTTCACTTCCTTTTATCCTATTAGATAAGAGAGATTTCATTCTTATAATAAAGCTACAACCAGCAGCCTGTTCCATAAACACTGGATAGATAGATGGATACACTCAGCTTAAAGATGTCCCGTCGTGCCTGTGTGATGTAGCCAGTTCCAGCGAGTGTTATGCATGAGATCCCTTTTTTAGACACAGCTTTCTGTGTGTCAGTTTTATTGTCATTGGGGTCAAAAAATTGTTTTAGAAATATGAAAGAGAAACTGTTAAAACTGATGCACACGCCTGCCAATCACTGCAGCCACCTTCTTGCGACTTGCTTTGCGTAAATAACCACTCAACTATTGAAAAAAATACGTTTTACCACAGCATGATAGTTACATTCACCACAGAAATGTAACCGCAGCTGCTGCTTAATTTTTAATGAACATGGTTTTTTAAAGACGGGGTCAGTACATCACTGTAGGGTGTAGTTACAGGTGCAAACGTCTTACATGCCTGTAAATGGTTGCAGCCAATCAAACATCTCAAGATCACTTTCACATTGGTCAAAATGTGTCTAAACGTTTGTGATTAGCTGGTCCAGCACGGTAGGAGAGACACAAAAGTGTGTTCAGATCTATAGCGGACGTCTTGTTGTTCGGGGTTCATCGGTGTGTTGAGAGATTTCGATTAGACAAGCGAGCCATCCTTGATCTCTACCACATGCTGAACGAGTGCCAACGAGATAATTCCCGGAGATAGTTTTGGTCTTTGTGTGTGAAGAATATGTGTGCGCCAGGGAAAAAACAGTCAAAAAAAAAAAAAAACCCATCCATAATTCGTTTACTATAGAGTATATGGTCAATTCTAGTTCATAACAAGAACTCAAATGCAAAGTGCAAAGATGCATGTAGTCTTGTTAAACTGTAAGTCAGCCAATTTGAAGTTGAAAGAGCGACGTGAGCCGGTTTTAAAAGACGGCACAGTTTTTCCCCGAGGCAGTGTGCAGGAGCTCACGTTGATGTGTGCTGATTTGTCTGGAGGCTGCAGGATCTTATAGCTTAAGCTGTGATAACAGTTCAAGGCTATCAAATGCTCATAGTGTATTCAATTTAATGATAAAGAAAGTTATTAACTAAATTTAATTTCATACCTAACTGGTTCAGGAAATTCACTGTGTGAAAGCCATGGGCGCAAAGAACAATGTTACAACATTACAGGAATACGATATTATCTTCACAATAATTTCTCCAGCTGATGAACTACAACACGGATAAAGACCAAACAGCATTATAGAAGCACACATAATATTTACCCATACATAGATTCATGCTCAGCCTTAGCCTTTGGTCAATCTGTTTTTTACACTTTGAACTCGCCTTCTTGAAAGCTTCGGGTATTAATGACGAGTAAACACGACTCTTTGGAGGTCAGCTGATCAGTTGGTCAAACACTTTCTGGTATTTGTGAAAAAAACGGACACTGACAAGGGTGCCATGCCCCCTTATTATTATTTTATATCTCCTCAACATATTAGGTTTTTTGTTGCTCACTGTCATGTCTTCTGAGAGCGAGTGCTTGTTTTGAAGCAGATAAGCTGTAAGCGAAACGGTGGTGACTAGATGGTGTTTAGATATGTAGCTTTCTCTGCAGAATCGTTTGAACCTACGCGTGTGCATCTGATTTAAGACACAAACCTGTAGGTTGGAGTCAAGGGTACAACTGAGGCTGTAACGTACCAGAAACGGGCCCTTCAGTTGTCGGAGTACTCGGCACAGGATTGATAATCCAGGGTGTAGCGTGGACAGCGACACTCCAGTCACTCCACGTTCCAATCTCGGTATCCTTGGCAGCCACCTGTTGAATGGGTCATTTAGTCTAAATACACTTTTCTGGTGTCTGTGACATTGGTAGTAAAGGCGAATGGAGGTTTCATCTAATGTTTAACGTCATTTAAAATGATACTTCTTGTATATAAGTGCTGTTTTGCATATAGTAGTGAGTAATGTTACCTGGATGATGTATTCCTTCCCAGCGTAAGCGTCACTGATGGCGTGGGAGGTGCTGTCAGAGAGCTCCACCTAAACAGCCAACGGACATGCAAAGGGGTTAGTGCAGATAATAGAAATACATGTTGAGACAGTCTTATTTAGTCATGACACGGATGTATTTTGTACTATAGTAACATCTCTAAATGGTGCTTATGTCCTTGTGGATTCAAAATGTTTCAACATCGTGAATAAAAAAGGCAGTTATGAGGTCTTCAGTCAACTTTGGGTCTGCATGTCCTACTGTTCTACACAGATATTACAGTAAGTATGACAACCCTAGACTGAGCCTTTAGAGTTTATGCTGAGTAGATCCAGTTCTTCTGCATAGCACACAATTTGTATTGAGTGTTTGTTTATTTACAGCACACCTTTTATTTCCTTCTGCACAAAGGTCCTGTCTATTGCTTTATCCTCACTGTTTTGCCTCACTCACCGTTCACACTCCACACATACCAACACTCAGACATGGATGCGAAATACCAGCGGCATAATTGATGATTATACCAGAAAGCTTTGGCATCAATGCCACATAATTTTATAACACAATATAATGCACGCCAACATTTGAAAGCCTTTTGTGCACACTTTAATTTGCACAGCCCAACAGAATGAACTACATGTTTGAGTCACCCGGGGACTGCATGAGAGAATGATTTGCAGCTTCTCTGTAATTTACGGTTAGTGATGTGTGTGTGTGTGTGTGTGTGTGTGTGTGTTTGTTTGCTTGCCTTTGGCCTGTGTCTGAAAGACTGAAGGAAAAATAGGAACAAGGAGGTTACTGCCTTTTCTACTCCTGAAGTCAAATTATGTTGCTTTGTGCAATCTGCATACACAAGACACACAGAGAAAACCACACACCCACAACAGGTGATTCAGACAGAACACAAAGCTCGTTGTACTAATTTAACAAGTAGTTAATTGTGCGGAAAATGAACAGTATAATGACACTGATGATTGATTATGGTCATCTTGAAAATTCCAATGTTGAAATGTCAACTTAGTTGTTTGGGCACATTTAGTGACTTTAAAATTGATTTATGGATGTGTTTATTCTGGTTTGAACCACACATTATATGACGCTAAACCTACTCTATACTGTACTTTATATATATTTTAGCAAATAATTAAAATGGAAAATGGAATTTCTGAAAAAAATGTTTTGAGAACTTACTAACTAAAATATTTTCATTTATTCTATTTTATTCCTAATAACCTTAACGTTTCCATGTCTGCTCAGGGGTCAGTGGTGCTCCCAGAAAACATGGGTAAAGTGATGCATCATTATAATCAGAGTAATTAGTGGTAAATGTGAACATGTTACAGCAGTTTGTTTCTCAAGCTATTCCCTGTACAGTGTGTGTGAGGTTGCAATGGTTACGTGTCATTGTGAACACTAATGAACCATGTATAAACTCAGCTGTGCCACAGTGATATATAAAGGATATACAGAGAGCGACAGTTTGGGTAAGACCTGTACAACTTGCCTTTGATTCTTATGAGCATCATTTATTTATTGCTGATGAAAAACTACCAAAGGAAGTGGTAATAAGACAGAATCAATCTTAAAATAATCTTTTCCCACTAGCTGCTGAGATCAGTCTGTGAGTTCCTATAAAAGGTCCCTCACTCATATCATTTGTGCCCCCATCCACACCAAACCTCATAGTGAAGACATTCGAATCTGCAGTGCATCTGACTGATGAATCCATGTACATCCCCAACGTGCCTCCTGACTATTATATATATATTATACTATTATCCCGCTCTAATTGTGCGCATCTTCTCTGTTACGCTGACTTCACCGTTTTTAACCCGGCCTTGAACTCTGCCCCCCCCTCTATGTCTTCTAATGTTTTTGCCGTGTTCCCGCTGAATGCTAAAAGCACGTTTGCACAATATAGTGCGCATGCATGGGTGTATTGATAGTTGTGTGTGCAGTCTTTGAAAGTTAATCTCCCACTGTTTATATGTCGTCCAACAAGTGTATCCAACCATAGCTTCTACCGGCATTCCTTCCCAACATTATGCATGTGTTTGTGTGCATACGGATGTCTGTAGTGGGAAAGCTTGTGAAAGTTCAGCCATGCGCGTACATGTTTTTGATTCTGAGCGCTTGTGTAAATCTGTGCACACGTCTATATTTTGGTGCGTCTGGAAAACCGTGCCTCCCTAAATTTGTGTTTCTTTGTCCTCACGTGTTTACACTCATGTCAGGACATGTCTGTTGCATTGTTGTTTGCGCTTGCAAGGCGGAACTGGAACCGGTGCCTGCGTGCGCATGTGCGTGAACTAACTACGCGTATGTGTGGAGGAGTATGTGGAGTAAACAGCTTGCAGATAAACATTTCCAGAGAGATGGATGTGTTGCTGTGTTGCCAAGTGGCTAAACAGGGAGCAGTGAGAGCAGCACTTAATATCACGTAGCAGAGGAGGGGGGGGGCACTGAGAATGAGGGAGGGAATGGAGGGGGAGTAGATAGATGGAAGGAGGGATGCATTTTGGAGAGGCTGTTGCTATTGCTGCCAAAAACCACTGTCAGATCATTCACATTGCAAGACCAAGCCCGTGTGTTATGGCAGCGTTGCTGATGTGATGTATATTTACTTATTGCACTGCGTGTGTGAGAAATTGTCTGCTTCGTATATATCCCCAAGGCTGGCATATTGTAAACTGGTTGTGTTTAGAGCTGTAGAAATGTGTGTGTTCGTGTGTGGGTGAGTCACACACACTTAAAAGAACAAAAGCAGACGCACACACACACACACACACACACCCACAGCCACCTCCAACATCCAAATATTTACCTTGCTATAATCATCAGTCCCATTGACTCAGTGTAAATATACTGTACTCACTAAACCAAAGATGTAATATGATAATGATAATAATAAAAATTCTACCCAAATGGATTGACCACAAAATTGTCTATTTTGAAAGTAATTATCACTAAATGTCTTCACTCTGGAGAAATTTACTCATTTCGTGTATAAACACCATATGTCTGTTCAGTGTAAACAGCATATGTGAGTGAGTGAATGTTTGACAAACTGGAGAGCCGGACAACATGGAGAGACGGCAGCCGGGGTCGTTCTGCAGGAATCCACAGGAGATGCAGCGCACCTAGATTTCTGAAACTCTTTAAATGAGAACATGCATTGCTGTTTCCTCCCTAATCCAAATTTCAACTGATTTAAGCCAAAAGCTGCCATAGTAAGATTCACGAGGAGCACGACTATGGGATAAACATTTGACTTGGCCCAAGACTCAAAAACTACTAGCTAATTCAACCAACTGGCTACTACGCAGTGCTTTACTTTGCCTTACAACACTTTGATTTAAAATTAAAATATTCCAGGAGTGGCTTGGTGTCCTGGGGTCAAGGCCAGCTGGGCATCTTTGCACGTTTCCTCAAGCCCAAAAATTCTCATCACAAACAAGTGCACAAAAAAGTAGTGGTTTAGCAGGTGCACCTATGGCACCTCTCCACACTATGATAGGGTTGTGGAAGATGAATGAAGAAAATAATATTCCAAAAGATACAAACTGTTTCTTTAGGAGGCTCATAAGTGATAGTGACAAAAATGTAACATTAGAAAATGTAACTAATGTTGATTTATTGTGGACTATGATTAAAAGCATTTCTTGATTTTTATATATATGTTGCTGTAAAACCACACATGATAGCGGCTACTAGATTATTTATGATCTAGAAATTCTCTCCGTCTCTCACACACACAAATACACACAAGAACACGAGCTTCTACACAAATCCAGACAATGTGAGAGGCAGTGAGTGAGGAGATGTGAACATTCCTTAGGGATTGGATAAGGAAGCGAGAGAAAGAAGACCCTTTGCTTTTCACATATTGTTTCCTCATCTCTGCGTGCTTCTTCACTTCTATATCGTTCTTTCTCATTACTTTTTTCTAATCACTCCTTCCCTCTGTGTGCTTGCCATACTCGTCGTGAACTTGTGTTCACTGTTGCGAAATCTTCTGATAACTTTTTCCAATGGGATTAGTGACGTCTCACATTTTTTCATCTCCTGCAGATACACATTTATTGGAGGATGGAAATAAAAAAAGGAGTTCCCACTGTCCCCTATGATTACCGTCAACAGTAGCTCATATTGGATAGCTGGAAAAACAAACACATATGTGCTGTAGGTCAGAGGTGGAAAGGGCAAGGAGGGACTGATGATAGTCACAGACGGGGGAAGACACAACACCAAGCAGACAAAGAAAGTTAAGAGGACAGAAAATGAAGAAGCCGTGTAAAGAGAGGGAGATAAATGCAAAAGAGAAGCAGTCAGAAAAGGGGAAAAGAGAAAGAAAAGCAGAGAGACGGAGACGTGGGAAGAATTGGCGTCGGTGGTCAGATCTAATCCAGTGAGCATGTCTGTTGTCCTGGAAAGGAAACCCAATTATATGGCACTTCCAATGGCCCGATGGTGCTCTGAGTGTGTATGTGTATGCACACTGAGAAGGTTGGTCTCATTAGGTTGACTGACAGCTCCCATTTTTCCACCACAGTCTCCTCCTATTTGAGAACACACACACACGTGTACAGAAAATGCTGGGTCTAGCAGTAATTTGTCAGACAGTATTTCTCTCTTTGAAGCCCCAATCTCCATAGCAGCAATTACTGTAAAAGGAAGCTCCCCCCAGCCAATCGAAACTCCCTAGACTTGCACCCTTAAAAAGCGTGTGGTAGTTTGAACAACACAGCGTTGGAGGTGGCTCTACATTAACTCTAGTTTATCCTGTCCTGCCGACATGTCAGATATGTCAAACAGAAAGACGCCATGGGGGCTGAAATATTAAATCAGTATTCAGTCCCTCACTGCTTCTAACCCTTCGGTAACAGCTCTAAAAAAAAATTTTTGGGATATGGCTCCTCATCAAGTGACACTTGCAGCATTTTACGGCTGCACACATTTTAAAGTGAATCTAAAATGTCACAAATAGCATGGACGCCAGCTGATCTAACCAAGGCCAGAGGAGGTTTCTGAGGTTGTGCACAAATTGATGATGGATGGATGTTTGAATTTTCTGTTTTTGTGGCAGTGGTTTATATAGCAATGGTGAGCACATTCATATAGCTCCTTTATCCTCAGACCACTGCAAATGACTTTAAAGGTTTCACATTTACCCACTCACACACATTCATACACTTATGACCTCATGCACATTTGAGCAGCCTTCCTCGCGGACACAGAGTATATGAGTAACTTCTTAACTATTAAACTGCATACTTTACAATCAACAGTGACTCTGTCTGAGCTGTTGCCCTGTGAGTACAAAATCATAATTCATTTGTCTGAAAGTTAATGTACAGTTTGCTTTATGATGAACTCACTAGACTTGATACTTGGAGCTAGGATTCTTTGCCAGCTAAAACTTATTTAAATCTTTGAATATTATGTTGGCTTGGTTAGACATGCAAAACTGTATATATGGGTGTATTAAAAGATGCACCTTTTAGGACAAAAAAAGACCAATAAGGTAGATGGAGTACAGTGAGCACTGTGAAATGTAGACAGCGTCTCTATTTGATTGGCAGAAGGCCTCAAATTAAATCATCAGTCCCTCGCTCAAAGCACCAGATAACAATCTTTTAAAATCTCCCCATGTCACTGCCCACCGAACAATGCAGCGATAAAAGCTGAAGCTGACAGAACATGATGGGTGCTAAAACTGCTGCACACCAACTGAATCACCGGTCTCCACTGACGGCCATGCTGCCCCATGACAGCTGTGACTGCTCGTTTAAAGTTGCTGCCTTTAGGTAAAAAAAACTTTGAACAAAATCTTAGAAAACACCTCAAGGTAGAGAGAGGTACGGCTGCACACATGGCAGACAATTTCCCAAAGACTATTCTTTATATTAACCAAATTTAACATAATCAACGGCGTGCCTAGGTGTTCATGATGTATGAGGCCTGTTAGCTGCTGTACAGAAAAGTCTGTCAAATAAGAAACACACTTTCATTTGGAGAAGGGTGCTCATGTTGGCTTGAGGATTGACATGATGACACAGAAATCAATAGAGGCAGATGAGGGGGCAGTGGCCTCATTCATCTTCATTTACCCCCTACAAAGATCAAAATATCCCAACTAAATTCATACGCATGATAAAAAGTGCTCCATAGGTTGGCTGTTTGATGCCCCTTTCTTGTGCTGTCTTTGCCCCTTTATCTTGTTTGCTTGCTTTATGCCTAATTCAATTAGATTGGGAACAAAAATCTGATTTATATAAAAGGGTGTACTGTTTAAGTTTTATTATTAGATTTGTTGCAGGACCACATCGTGCACACAGCAGGAAGCTGTGTGTTTGTGTAAATGTTAAGTACTGAATTTAAATTCAGGGCATTTTGACAGCAGGACTAAATGATGATGACTTTCTTATGTGATAGCACTTCGTGTGCCTTGTGTGCCTCAGTCTGTGTGCGTGATGGCGTTTGATAAATTATCCGTCTGTGGCAATGTCCTTTAGATAGGATATTTTCCACAAACAAGGTCTCAGCATTCATCATTTGCACCCATGGCTGGCTTGAGGGATGGATGGTTAGATAGCAGGCGTAATGCATGGATGGAAGGATGGATGTCTACATGGAGAGGGATGAGTAAGTGGATGATAGAAACATGGATTGCTGAGAGAGAGAGAGATGTGTGGTAGAGTTGGGTGGGGAGGTGAAAGATTGAGGTCTATAGGTACGTCTGGAGTGGAGAGAATTAAAGGCACTGTGTTGTTGTTCAATGCCAGATTACTTTAGAAATTGACAGTCAGTGTCAGACTTGTCAGGGTCATCCAAGCTATACTGGCCCTAAGTTAGGGAAGGGACAAAGAGCGGTTGACAAGACCTCGTATGATGAACAAAAACTTTGGACTGTGTTTTATCTCGCCCAGACTCGGGTCTTGCCAGGCCTGGAGGTGGGGCTCAATGGCGAGTGCCTGGTGGTTGGACCTTAACCCATGTAGCCTAGCCGGGCATCGCCCGAAGAGGTAACATGGGTCCCCCTTCCCAAGTGCTTACTACTTCTATAAGAGGTCTGGTGCAGTGTGAGTTGGGCAGTCGCCAAAGACAGGGGCCTTGGCGCTCTGATCCTCGGCTGCAGAAGCTGGCTCTAGGGACAGGAAATGTCATCTCTCTGGTGGGGAAGAAGCCTGAGTTAGTGCATGAGGTTGAGAGGTTCCGGCTCTGGAACCAGTCTCGTTGAGAAGTACTAGACTCTCCTCTACTCTGGACGAGAGGTGCCCAGGAGGTGTGGGCACGCTTATTGCCCCATGGCTCACAGCCTGTACATTGAGGTTTACCCCGGTGGGCCAATATAATCCCTATCTGTACACTAATCTAGATGTCCACATTGTCTTTCTATTGGCTACTGTGGCTCCTGTAAATTAGTCCTTGTAGTGTGCAGTACTTGAATAGACATGCATGCAACAGGTGTGTGATACTAAACAGATTTGTACAGGCATGCATTATAGTACATCTATAAGAATCTACTTATCATCTCTATCTCACACACACACTCACACACACACATGCGGACTATTGATTTATCTAAGTGCTTTCAGGATGCAAGTAACTTTTGGCAAAAATACAAAGGCCATTAATACTGGGATGAGTAGATAGGCACAGAAAGATAATGGTGACAAAGTAACCAAGGTGTTGAGAGAAATAGGGAGATGGATGAGTGAGGGCGGATGCACCGTGTCAGACGGAAGAACAAAAGAGAAAAAAGTGGGATAAATAAATTAATGAAACTCTAAGGCTGTGTTAGTCAAGCAACCACAAAAAAGAAGGAGAGATTCCAAGTCTTCTCTGCTCCAGCTGTTGATTCATCGAGTCCCTGTTTCAGCAAGTGTCTGTGCCTATTAGAGGAACAGAAGTTTTCTGCCCACTATTATGTACAGTGTGTATACTTTGGGGGTAGTATAGTTTTTCCCTAGACAGGAAGACTGCTTAACTTTTAAATTTTATGGGATTTATTATAGGTATCTGTTAGTATAATACCAACAATCTGTGACTGTGTTTCTCATTTTCACATGATACCAAATTATACATATAAACTATAACATGTATGAAAGGGGTAGGGAAAAATAAGTTTAGACTTCAGCCTACTCCTTTTCAAACAGATAAACTGGCAATGAATGATTAGGATGTGTGTAAATAATGTTTGAAATGTCTGTTTGAAATAAACTATCTATCTATACTCGTGCATTTAGCACGTAGGTAGCGTTCAGCACGGGGTGCATCTTACTTTGTAAAGTCAGGAAAAAGAGCATGTATGTGTGTTGCCGTGTTTGCATACAAGCATTTATTGGTGGATGTGCATTTGTATGTGCATGTGCGTCTCTTCAGTTACACATGAATATATGCATTTCTGTGCGAGAGAGATTGGAAACTCTGTATTTTCCGCCGACTTCAGTCACCCCCAGGGGGTAGTTATAGCATAGCAGATGCAGTTTCATGCTGCAAAATGAGTATTGAGCAATCTGAAATTGTTCTTATCACAGTTACTGGACCATTGCTTTAATTGTTGTGTGGGTCTGAGTTTACCAGTGAAGGGAGCGTGAGGATAGGATGGAAATAAAGGAAGTCACCCAACATCTACATGCATCAACATCTGCTTTCATCTCCCATTTCCTTTCCATCTTTGATAATTAACCATCAATTATAGATAAGGATACGGACGTAATGTGAAGTGCAAAACAAGATGCAGAAATGTCCTCAAAACACAAATGAGCCTACCTCAGCTTCAAAGCAAGGCTCAATAGAAAGATATTATCCTCCTTATGGAGTGGATGATAAGGATATTCGTGGATCACATTACCCTTTTTCTGATTGCTCGGGTAACACGGGATCTGTGGCATTTGATACTGCACCATTTGATTGGCATCAACTGAAGCCCGTAGTACACGTCAGACTGGAAGTTACATATGGGGAGAAAATGTGATAAGATTACTGCTTTTCTGTATCACTGACACACAAAGGAAATGGAAAGGTGTTGTATGATGAGGTGTTGATAGATTTCAACAAGGATACACTTGGGTGGGTGCCGTACCAGGCACTTAAACAGAAAGGACCAGCTCAAAAAGCAGTCATTAGAAAATTTACATTGTGAAGCAATTTATTATTCTTTAAAATGTGTCAGTGGACTTTCTCTGCAAGTGCATGTCCCCCCTCTCTTTTATTAGTTGTAAAGATGCAAGATCCCATTTCGATTTCAGCAACAGAATTATATCTCTCGAGCAGTCCTATGTAGGACCAGATAGACAGACAACAAAGAAAATGCTATATACTGCATTACACATTTCCAACCACCAAGAAAACCACATCCTCTCTCTGTAAAAGCAAACCCATCAGGACCTTTAATCAGCAACATCCGAATACACATCACACATTCCAGGGTGTTTCTTATCAGGTCTCTGCTTCACAATGTGCGACCTCAAAATCATTTAAAGGCAACACTGCAAGGGAGTTTGAAGAATTTATGTCCAAAAAACTGGAAAGACAGACCTGGGAAAGATCGAGCTGCATGCCATGAGTGACCCCTGAGGTCATCGCAAAGGTGCAAAAAAACTAATTACTAGAAAACACCAGATGAATGACAAATCTGGGTAAAAACATAATAAATATTCAACAAACAAATAAATAAAAAGGTTAGTGTTCATGTAGTTTATCGATCTTTAATCTAATCTAGTCTGTCCCACTCTCCCAGCTCCAAAAAACCACCATAGTCTATAGGTTAAATGCCTTTTATACACTTTTCATCTCTATTAACATTACTGAGAGCATTAAAGTTGCAATGTTTCACATCTTATCCAAAACACAAATGCAGTGTATTGGTTCACATAAAGTTCAAATCTGATACCTGACTGCCCGTTACAAATTTGACCCACGTCCAGTCTCGTTGAGGGCGTTTGGTTCAGACAGATGTTGGCATACAGTCAATGTTAAAAAGGTTGTTCAGCTGACTGATGTTTGGTGCGTAAAACGGCCTCAAAGCCTGGGAGATCTTATGGGTGAAGTGTGCTCACAGATTACCTAATTTGTTCTATCAAATTAGTCTTGTTTATGTTATGCATGTGCACAATTTAGTAATGCATGTTTAGCTTCCCCACCCTCCACCCCCCCATGGTCCCCATCTACTCTGTATTTATGTGTGGAAACATCTGGTCAGTATTTGTGGACAACAAACCCCACCCACGTCTTCCATTTCTATCTTATTATATCTTCTTGGTATGTGTCTTTCTTGCCTTTGCAGTGAATCAGTTTGCCAGGATTACTCAGTGTAGAGAAACGTTCTACGTTGCCTTCGTATCTGTGGATATGTCACTTGCTGGTCAATGTTCTTTATCTCAGATTAATATTTGCGCTATTTGAATGTTGCTGTTATTTCTGTTAAATCTATCCCTCTCTCTGTCCCTGCTTCATCCACTATTTCATGGCTTAAGACATCCCAGATGTTTCGGTTCATTATTCACTCTTTTCTTCCTTTGAAACATTCATCTATCTTCCTTTAACTTGAAACACCTTGCAATGAGAGCTTATGAAACATCCCTTTCAAAGTAGCCTCTAGTGTTCCTTCTTTTTTCGCCTCTCCCGCTTTTATCTACTTTGGGTTCCTTACATTTAATCATGCTCTTTTCCATATGCCGGGTTTTCTTTTTCTCTTCGAACCTCTCAAACATTTTATATTATTCATTTTTTATAATAATAATAATAATAATAATCTCAGACCTACATTGTACGCTTTATTTAACATCACAACGTAGAAATATATTGTATGAGTCTACATTTCAAACACCTTTGTCACTTGGTAACTTCAGTCCAAAAGCACTTATAAGTGTCTCCCTCATTTATATACCGTACGGCTTTCTTTACTGCATCTGCCTTAGTCTGCTATCCATTAATGTTTTTCTCTTTCTCTGATTCAGTCCATTCATCTCTACTTCAAAACTTTCCCCTCATTTTCCTCCTTTCGTCTCAGTCCTTATCACTCTTAAGTAGCTGGGCGAGTCACCCCATCATTTCTCAGGAGGATGGATGGATGGTTTCCTCTACAGATCAGTCTGATCGCACCACCGCTTTCATTTCTGACTCGAAACGTCCTGAAAAATGTTACATGCATGAAACATTTTGAGCTGTGCTGAGCTCTGCAATCTAATAAGATAAAAACAAATAAATAAATAAATAAATTCCTAAGCAACACAAAGCACTTCAACTACTTTTCAACATCTGAGGTCATAATGATATAATTAATGATGATTAATGATTAATGAAAACACATATTAATGATTTACAGTATGTCAATGCAAGGCAACTTTTATTTTGAAATGTTTTCTACAATAGTGTGCTATTGTAGTAAATCATTATAGATGGTGGTTTGCAGTATATTAAACCATGACAAGCTGTTAATCAAGAGTTTTATAAACTGTGTTAATGTTGTTTGCTCATATAATGGATATACAAATTGAAAGGTGTGCAGGTAACCAATGAGTAGTGACTGATGATGCACCTGTAACACAGATTTCATTTTGAATTGACTTAAAAGGAGCACATTTGTCATGTTTTAAAACGTAGTTATCTTACATGGATTTCAATCACCTGTTGCCATTTGGAATGGTTTGTGGGTCTGGCACATGAAGACGCTGTCCTGTTTCTAAGGGGCCTTCAAAGTGGACACACTTCATATATCAGCGTGATAGCAACTGTTTGTTGGTGCGTATCCAAGCCACAACATGTTGGACGAGTGCACTGGGGCAAAGGCAAAATTTACATCTCACGGCTGTGTGAATGTGGAAAGTAGCTTTAACTCTGCAAACTCTGATTTGCTCTTTTCTATATCCAACATCCTTCAGTGAGAGTTAGAGCTATCTAGTTGAATTGCTGTTGTTTAGTGTGATTACGATACATTATTAAAATGTATATTCATGCTAATTATGCTCGTACAACACTTTATTTACTCTATTTATTAAGTAGACCACATACTTGTGGCATGGAGAACATGACCAATATTGTTACCCAACACCTAATAAACGAGTCAAGACACCCCCTTCTTAAAACCACACTTACCGCTACAAAAATTAATACCATGACCGCAGAGACATTCATCAAAGGCTGTGGCAGAAACACAAAACTCTGCAGTTTTTAGCTGTCACCAGCTGTATTTATGTAATTTCCAAATTGTATTTTCCTATCCAATCCAAATATTGACTTAAGGTTTCCCATCTTACGCGTTGTGCATCAGTTCACATATTGATTGATTAGTGGTGAACGCGAGGATGAAAACTGCGAGTGTCTGATGGCAATTTAAGGCTCAGAGATCTGAAGAGAGACTAAATGTTCACGAGTGTGTATAACAGCAGTTTGTCTTTTCATGTGTGACTGCGAGGCCAAAGGCTTTGGCACAGATGTAAGGTGGGTAAATGTGCTGCATATGCAGTGCATGTCATCTCTTGCATGTGTTGGAGCACATCTGTGAGTTATATATAAATGTGTCTTCGTGAATGGAATTATGTGTCTTGCTCATAATTTGCTGTTGTTGATAATTGGTTAAAAACCTAAAATCCAGTGGATGAGTCCTTGATTTAGAACTAAGCAAATTTTCACATTTCAGGAGCAGTAACCAGATAATCCTTATACTTGATATCTCACTGAATGTCCCATCACTGAATTTTAATTGGTGTAATTAATGTTGATTAATTACAAACAGTAAACCCCTAGTTCATTGCTGTGAGGGCCTAGAAGTAGTACAATTAGGAGAAGAATTAAAACTGAGGACGTCTTGAGTGTTTACTCATTACAGTTGAATTTACATCTTTATTTCCCTTTTGTCTGATCTAAGTTATAAGAAAGCCAAAGGCCCAAGAGCAAAAAAAAAATACATTAGAAAGTTTCCAAGTGAGGAAACACAAACCTGGAACAACACCTCCATAAAGCAATGACATGTAGAATAATAATAGCACTGCAACATAAGACCTTGGTAGACAGAGATTACATCCCAGAAATCCTATCCTGCACACATATGCTTTTACTATACAAAGTCCTTAGGGAACCGAACCCACAAGAAATAGTCATATAACATACAGTGTAAACCAAAGCAGCTGAGCGATTATGTGACTGGGGATCAAACTCAAACTGCTACAGGTTGAACCATTCACCACAACTGGTGATTTTTAATGGGGGTTTTTTTGTTCCTCAAAATGATCCCTGTATAATTTATGTTGGGCAATACTACTGATGATACATAAGAATAAAATTAGGGCTCATTTCAGTTTCTAGAAAGTCTGCCATTTCCGTTCAAGAAAAAAAAAAGTGCAACAAAGTGAAACTCAATCTGCAGTATGAAGGAAGGCCAGTCTCTTTCTTCAGATCACTATTTCCAGAAAAGGAATAATAAGAGTTCACAAGAGGTTTTCAAATTCCAAATAATAAATCATACTTGAACATGTGTTTTTCTTGCAGCTTTGGGTAATGGAGATAAATCTGAACAAACACTGTTGACCATTTATATTCGCCTCATTTTTGCCTTATGGCACATTTACTGCATGTGTGAGAAAGATTTTCTAGATAAATTATGCTACTCTTATTTAGTTAAACTCAAACAAATATGATTTTGTTGGCTACGCTGGATAGCTTTTTTGTTTTTTGTACTGATTACTGCTTGTAAATGACAGAATGACACATAATGCGAACAGATATATGAACGCATGAGACATAATACTCTATGTATCTCTATGTGTCTCATGGCTATTCAATTTTCAGTCATGATCCTGAAGAATAGTGTTGCAACACACACGTACACACACACACATGCACAGACATAAAGTGATACTCACATGCTGCCACTGCTCTCGGATGAGTGGCCGGTATCGAAGGAAGAATTTCAGAGGGAAGTTGTCTATGTCAGGCCAGGTGGACGGACTGTGCCAGGTCACCTCCAGCCTGCGAGGGTTGTCACGGATCGGGGTTGCAGTCACACGCTCTGGTGGGTCTGGCTTGACTGTTGGGGGGATAAGAACAACTTGTTATGTCGGCACCCAACTGATTTAAAACATTAAGCCCAGTTAAGGTTCCAAACATCGGATTAGATAACCATGACAATGTCATGAGGGTTATCTTGAGTGTTGACATTCCAAACATTTGAGCTGTGAAACTGGAGAGCTGAAATTTAAAAAAAGAGGAGAGACAGGGAAAAATGCTATTGTGGATATTGTAGGACCCCGTGTTGCTGTAACTCATCCATGACAGGGCGTGACACTTCTATAACACTGTCTTCTGCTACTCCTATGAATATATATTATTATTGAAATATTTCCTTAAAGCAAGAATGTACTCTAAAGCAAAATAAATATTCAGCCAGGGTGAGGGAGACCTTTTGTTAATTTATCAGTGAAAGACATCAGTGAGGACAAAGACGGAAGTTGAGAATGTTCGAGGGAAGCAAGGTAACAGAGAAGATGAGAAACAATCATTCCCTGATGAAAAAGCATACTTCTGAATATGTCTGTATGTCTTTGTCAGCGGACAAAGACATATGAACAGAGAAAATGAGTGAACGAAATGAAGTGCTTTTCATGCGATATTGAATGACCTAGTCTTTGTTAGATCACTCTCACTAGGGAACACACAGGCGTGCCACTTTAGCTACATGAAACCCTTTCTCAACCTGATACACACATGGAATTATAATAGAAAATGGATAACTGCAATTACAACCTGGATGTCTGATAACATATGGTGCAGGTGGATGAAAGGAAAAAAAAAAAGCGTAACAGCATGTACATATGATGTGATCATAATCAAATGTACTCTGAAGCAGAAGGACACAAGTCTTGTCACTGAATGGATGATTCCAATTTCTAAAGATGAATGAAGATGGCAAAAGACAGATTAAAAAAAAGAAAGCAAGCTTTCTCCCATGAGCAAGAGATGTTCATCTTATTTTGATCTTCATCGACCATGAAGTCAGTGAAGACCACAGAGCAAATACATTCCTATCCTTCCTTTTGGTCCTCATCAGTTTTATCCAACAGTATGAAAAACACATACAGGCGTAGAACAACACAGAGAGAAATCTGTATGTATAAGATGTCCTGCAGGCGTTTTAAAGTATTCATCAGAAACATAGACAATTAGCTTTGTTTTGCATGAGTAATGAACACATCCTTCTTTTGATGACCTCTGGGAAGCACCAGGAGCCTGACCAAAAACTACTGTTGTATTAATACTTAAGCTGAAAGAAGAAGAAAAAAGATTTATTCCTAAATGTAGAGTTTGAAATCCACTGAGACAAGAATCTGAGACTAACCAATGCATATTATCAAAAAGGAAACCGAACAATGCTAACACGCACGCTTGATGAAGAACAGATTCGGGGATCAAACACAGTAAATTAACAAACAAAGAACAAGAAATAAGGTAATAATAATAAAGTTAAATCATAGGGGCCTAATTTTATGAGATCCCAGGCCTGTTCGTGCTTGGCCTGAAAATGTCTTCATTGCCTCTGTTCATTCAAATGTGTGTCCATCCTCTTTCATCGTCTCAGTGTCACGTTGCAACACTCCTTCTCGCAATGCAGATAAAAACAACACATACTGCAACGTAATCTTTCTAACAGCTTTTTTGCCAGACTATAATATGCACTGTCTGTTGAAAATGGAAGAAGACTCTAGCATGAGAAAGGCTAAAGGTTGCCCAGATGGCTACTATTATTTGGATATGTAGGAGATCTGCAAAAGATCTCTTACATATCACGTTTAGAACTGCATGTGTCAGTGCATGTCCGAGTACATTCAAGTTTTCCAGGGTAACATTTGATTGCAGGGTCTTTAAAACAATTCCTTTTTTTTCTTTTAATCAATGCAGCCAGGTGGGACTGCGGAAATAAAAACAAAAACCCCATAGTTTTTATATCACACAGTACTGTATTTCCTTTGAAATAAATGACCTTTGAAGCATCTATCAGTGCACTTGAACAAATTGGAAAAATGGGGAGAAGAGTATTTTGACCGGCAGTGATATCTTATAAATAAAAAAAAAGAACAACAAAGATAAAAAAAAAGGTCATTTAAAACAACTCCTTTTGAATTTAGTGGAAAGTTCGACCATGATTCTAGAAAATTGGGGGACAGAAAATCTGAATTAAAATGCATTTTTATCCACTGTCATTCTGCAAACGTCTGAGTTTATTAAGATAAAGTTTGACAGCTGGTGTGCGAATCTCCCCAATGCACTCTATGTTTGTGGCATGTTTTCATATGGTGTTTTTCTTCTGTGAGTGGAAGTTCAAGTCACATGCTTCATGTATTACATAATTTATTCGCCAAGTCTGTTTCTATTTCACTTTGCTTTTATGTTTTCCACCTCGCCCAGTTGTAAAATCATTTTCACTGTATTTTCTTTTCCTCTTCTCAGGCTTATCAGCTGTTATCCAAGAGATGGCTCCACATGCTTGATTTTGTGTATGGTAGTAATTGGTGCATTGCTTAGTTAATTTGCTTTATGTAGCTGATGCTGATATTTGACCTCCCTCGCGGAGTCTGCTGCAATCAGCGAAAATAGAAAAATGCTAAATAAGTAGTCCTGAATAACAAACCAGCTTTTTAATGTAGTGTAAGCTATTTATTTAGTGTTTCTCAGGACAATAAAAATAAGACTGTTATTGTGAATAGCACCCGGTTGTTGTATGTCAAACTAGCCAAATCTTCTTATACTTCTTAAATTGACTCTTGAAACATGTATCACCTCTTTCTCGTTCACAAACTACCACAAATTAAACCTGCCAATGACATTGCATTAAACGAGAGGAACATATGCAGTATTTGAGTGTTTTCGCACTTTGGAATTAGGCCACAGTAAACTAAACATATTCACTTGAATCACAGTGAAGCAATGCAGCACTGTTGACTGGCAGGAGCTGCTCAGGTGGGTTAGTGTCAGAATTGATAAAATTCATAAGAAAGACTCTTTTTTGCGAGTCAAAGCTTAAACTATGGAAGCCTTTTGCACTGATAAAATCAGTTACTCACTTACTTACTCGCAACGTTAGAAAGCTTTAAGTTATGAGTGGATGGGTCTCGGTCTTCCTTGAGGGTTCTCTTTATAAGTGTGGAATCACACACACAGACACAATCTCACCTCATTTAATTTCATCCCAGCTTTGGTTGGCTGAACAAGGACAGTTGCGAGTCGTTTTACTCCCTCACTCAGAATTCAGAAATGCACCGAAGAGCGTGAAATTGTTTTATTTATTCACGATCTGCCTCGTTGTCCCTGAAAATGAATGTGACTTACAACTTGGAATGGCATGAGAGAGACTTTAAACAATGCAAGAAACACAGAAGTGATGACGAGAGGAGAGGAAGGAAGGGTGAAAGAAGGTAAAAGTAATATGACAGAGGAACGTGCAAGGCAAAGAGGGACCACAGCCACACAAATTTAGTTAAATTTGAAAACATTTTCTCTCTTTTTGACAGCCATCTTACTTAGTAAACAACAAAAGTATAGAGAGAGATAACTCAAGGCCAACAACTTTAGGGGCAGCCAGAAAGCTAAAGTCTACCCATGTATGTTCCACAAAGTGATGGCTAGTCATCGTTTTATTTTCTGATGGAAGGAGAAAGAAAGCTTAAAAGGAAAATTTGCATAATCAATGTGATCAATTTTGTGTGGACGGAGGACATCTGTTACTTAAATAGCATTTTATTTAAAAAGATTTGCCTGATGATAGCATAAAAGAAAAAAAAAAGAAAAAGCAAAACAGAAGGGAATGGAGGAAAGTACAAAGTCACAAGAAGGGCATACAGGAATGAGCAAGAAAGCACAGGAAAAGAAAAGAGCAGTGGGGTATTTTGCTATCACCAATAGTGGAAGGATATTTCCTCAGCCAAGGCGCTAATCCGGCTAGCATTAGCATTTTCATGAGTCCTGTGTCCAGGGCTTGGCAGAGCAAGTCACTGCCTCATTTGGTTACTTAGGTACACACACACACACACACACACACACACACACACACACTCGCTCTCTCTCTTTTTCAATACCTCATCCTCTCAACCAACACAATCGCACACAGACCCATTGGTGTCTGCGTGTGTTTATGCATCATGCACATCCATATCACGCTCTGAGCAATACAACAGAGCTGAGGACTGCTGGCAGCACTTTCCTTATCTATCAAAGTGCTCCTCGTTCCTTCTTTAAAATGAATTTCTCCTCTTCACTGCTTTCCAGTCTGAGTTGCTTATGAATTCTAAGAGTCTTGGGGTTATTGTGTGGCCGTCTGCACACTGAGTGAATAAAAACTTCACAAGCCAAAGTGCTTTTTTTTTCTTTCAATGTATTTGTCACATGAGAGTAAAATTGTGTGACTTCAAATTGGCCAATGAAGAGACTAACTTTTGAGGACTCAAATGTGCTTATGTGGCAGCTGGTGTTTGGGATATCTGGCACGTTTCAGTGAGAAACCCGACCATTGATTTATGGCTGTCAAATTCTGGCCAAGCCTCAATTAAATACTGTTTGCTGCAGAAAAGGTTCAGAGGTAGCGTGTTTATTATCCAGAGCCTTTGGTAATGACATGGGTGCACAGTCAGTGGGTTTCTCACTAATGGACTAAGCTGTTTGTTAAAGAAAAAAAAAGAGCTTTGCAGCCTCCTTTCAGCTGGGTGACATTTATTTGGCCATTGAAATTTCAGTTTTCTTTGTCTTTCTGGCACTGATCATTGCTATGTGTGCAACAAATCTCAGAAGGGAACCAGGAGTGAATGAAATCAGTCATCTGTGGTCAAACAAATGCATTAACATTGCTCTGGGGTTGGCATCCTCAAAGAGATGCCTTGACGTTCGACATTTTGCTCCTATTTTTACTTTGCCAAATATTTGTCAATCTGTGTGGGAAAGGTCTTAGATTTGTCCTTGAACCCCCCGCCCCCCAAAAAATAAAAACGTGTGTGTTAATATCCAATCGCCTGAAAGAGAATGAAAATTTTCAAAATGTCAGTGTGTCCCACTCGAACGCTGTCAGCTTAGAACGGTAATAAAACAATTCCTTTTATGGAACTTTCATCATACACGCAAGCCTAACAGTGATATGAATTTGAATTCAGTCTGGTCAGGTTGGAATTAGTTTTCATGATGTCTGAATGCCTGCCATTTCACAACCACCTGCAGTCACAGAGTAAATCTGTGGCAAAGAAAAGATTGTGACATGAGAGAGCGTGGCATGTCATCTGCTGTATCTTACCTATGGTGGACTCCTCAAAAGAAATGGTGGTGAAGGCTTTCCCCAAGGCATTGACTGCTGTTACGTTGACTTTGTAGGGGAAGCTGGAGAAGACCTCAGGAAACCGCACGTGACAGCGGTTCTTGTGGACTGAGTCTTTCTGCACCTCCAGCGAACGCTGGTTATGCCTTTACGAGAAAAGGCGGAGATGGATTTAGACACAGTAACTAAAGTGCTTCACACACACAATGTAGACAGAGAAAAAGAAACTGTTTCTCTCTTGTTGAACTTCAGGGTTCTGCATCAAAGCGGCAGGTTAGTTTTATTTCAAACACTAAAAAACACTGACTTCACCTCCAGCCACACAGATCAGGAAAGATTAAGTTTCAGCTTAGTTTTACTATCTTTGCTGTCGGCACATCTTTTAGTTTGGTTTATATCTGTAAATGTGCTTTATTGTAAATTTGCATGTGGGCTAAAGGCCCTTTTAAATATTGGCTGTTTAAATTACTCCATGCTGTAGCTTAGAATAAGAAAAAATCACATCACATCATTTTTAGGGTTTATCTTCTTTATCAAAAAGTTGCACAAAAAGTTATTATAAAAAGTTAGGCTGATAAATATTCAACTACATTGATCTATCTTTCTCTAACCAGCCATTTGTCCACTACCTTTGGGCTTAAGGATGAGGGGAATGATGGACTCCAACTAGCACTCAGTTCAACCAGCTTAGTTCTGAACATTGAGAGTTATACAAATTATGTGTGTACGTTGATTTTAGCTTTTAATCTCAGCCCCCATATCTCCAGTCGATATATTGTGCCAAAGTATCATCTATCTGAATTATTCATATTTATTTTAACATTCCAAAGTGAGCTAACACTGAGGACAATCAATTTCCCAACCTCATTGTGAGTTATACTAACATTGGAAATCTGTGACACGGTGTGAAATGTTTAGTGACTTGCTCTCAGTAATGTTTATGGATATAAAATGTATAAAAGTCTGCTGTTCAGATGTTGTCCAGTGAGCTGAACACAGTTAACCAGGCAATAAATCATGAGCACAGATGACTTAATTAGTTCTCTTCATTTAGTCATTTGTTGTCTCGATTTACTAATGTGTGTGCTCACTTTAGTTTCTCTATAATTTCTTTCTACTCTAAAAATGTTTTCCTATCTTGTGTCCACTCTTGTCTTGTGAACTGAGGGTTTTCAAATTCCCACACTTTCCCCTTTAATTATGTCATTTTTGTTTACCTATATCCACACATTGCACACACATCTATAGACAAGAACAACATCCAGCTGCACTTACTGTACGTCGACTTCAAAGGTAGTGGGGATATATGTCTGGTGTAGTTGGTGCCAGCTGCAGTAGAAGCCTTTAGGGTAGGTGTTGGATCGACAGGTGACTGCGGGCCCCTGAGGGGGAACTAAAGAAAGATAAGAACAACAAACAAGAAACGACTCAAGAACTGTGCTGAGAAGAACAGACAGACCTAAGAGCGAGCATAAGACTTGTGACAGTAAAATGGATTGGATTAATAAAGTGCAAAGCAGCTGTAGATCATTACACATTTCCTTAGTGAATGATTCATTCCTTATTCAATATATCATTAAACATTTTTTTTAATTTAAAACTTTGTGTCTTTGCGGGTTTTTTAAATTAGATATGCTTTTAATTAAGGTTTTACAGTGTCACTTTTACACACCTACAGTAAAAGTGCTAACACGTTTGACACATCCATTTGTTTCGAGAGAAATAATTGTATTAATAATAATAATTTTAGGTCATGTTCCCGTTCGTGTCAGTCACTGTGCATGAGTCTGCATCTAATGCCTCAAGTTTTCATTTAACAGAACTTTTTCAAACGCTGAAAATGTTCCTGACATAGACATCGAGTCAATCAGTTAGCTCGACAGCTGCTCTAGAATATGTTGATTGATTTTATAATCCAATTAAGCTAGAGAGGAAGGTACCAGATAGTAGATTTGGAGAAATGTATGTGGAAGTGGTTGTGAAATGAATAAAGAAGCTGGGAGAGAATTTGAACAGACTTTGGTGTCTGTGCAGAGGAAACACAGAAAGTGGACCAGACCAAATGCCAACTTTAGCCTGCGACTAGATTAGTCTTCTCTTCACAGCTAGTCAACTGTACCAACAGCTACTGCCTCTTTGTCACTACAGCTTCATTACTTTCACCTGTCTCTATAGCACCTAGCGATAAAGCATCTTTTTATTTCAAGTGGTGTTCCATTAGATATGATTGCTGCATTATATTACGTAAACGCCCTGATCAATGGCAGGAATGTTAATCTAGATGGAGATAAACAATGTGGAATGGGAAGTAACATTATGTTATATATGATGTATGATTACAGGCAGTGAAATAGATAACCTTATACCTGAAAAATCAAGATTGAAACCAACCTGCATAATAGCTCTACTTGCTCAATATCACTTACATCTTTTGATTCGTCAGTTGACTGAGAACCGTGGAGCTGATTTATGTAAAAGCAAATGAATCTGTCCATGAACCATCAGTTGATCGACACAATATTACAACACTCTTCATCTTAATGTTATCCGATCTCCTTTATGTCCAAAATAATAACAACTGTATTTAAAAAATAGCCATCCTAGAATTCGTTTGATGTTTTAGTGGTAAAAGCTGAGCCTCATCTAAATACGAGTTATAAACACAACCCACAAAAATGGACAAACAGACAAATGCATCTTTAAATGTGTGTCACATTTGGCTGGATCTGGTAGGCAGAGGAAATAAAACCTTATACGGAGGACCTAAATGCTGTTAGACATGGTGAAGCCAGTAGCCTGAATCTGAGGACCAAGGTTTCGGGGAAAAAGAAGAGAAACGTAAAGCAAATTTAACCAAAGCCATGCAGAACAGAGGGAAACGGCAGGTAAGAGTGAGGAAATGAGTGAGACAGCAGGTGAATAGAGAGGAAGTGTGTGCATGTGAAAAGGAGAGAGCGCCAGCGTAGCGTTATCTCTGCTGAACAGACAGTTTATGACCAGGATTATAAAACTCCTGGCCTAAGTTACATGGCGTGAGTAAATTAATGACTGATAGAGTGTATGGCATTTTGCTGGCAAGTGGCCACTGCATAAGCGGGACAATACCCTCCAAGTTTGTATGTTTGGAATTGTAATGGATTCCACAGAGGCAAACCGGAGAAGGCTCTCAGCCCCTGCACCAACCATGCCGATCCCAGAACATACAACTTTATAGGTACAGTATGTGTACACCTTTGTTGGCCTTCTTTCACTTCTGGGTTCTGTGTAATTATTTTGTAATCTTTTATTTTAGTGGACTTTGCTTTAACGTCCTCTGTGAAGATGTATTTGATCAAACACACACAAAGGCAACGACACAGACGCACAAACACATCCACAAGCAAGTCGTTGCAGGTTTGCCTGGCTAACATGGGTCATTTCACTGTCACACACAATCAGCTGTGTTTAAGCGGTCACCACGGCAACTAATTAGCCTGTCAATAACGTCAACAATGAGGTGCCAGGGACACCGTCCAATCACAGTCAATTAATCACGCGGACTAATTGGGGCCATCTCAATCAATTGGCTTCTCATCTGAGAGCTTCAGTGTTGAGACACAAACATGCCCACACTCACACTCAGTCATCGTCGGTAGGAACAAGCACACACGTTTCCTGAGAAGCAGGCACTCGTGTGGGCTTTGCAGAATTAGCCATAACCAATTAAACTAGCCTATTAAGAATTAAGAAAGACGAGAACTAAAGATGACTGTTGTAAAGAAAGCAGTGAGAGGAAAGCTAAGAGACAGATAAAGGAAATCCGGCATCAGTGGGATGAGCACACTTGTGTGTGCATGTCAGCCATGTTTGGAGTGGCTTATTTGAACTCTGGTGTGTTTACTCCTTTCATTTTGTTTATTCTGCCAGGCACCAGTGACGTCAATCAAACCACCGCTGCGACACCTGAAAGGACAGTTCACGCTGTGGGGCGCCTCCAAGGGGACAGACGGGGGGAGTTGGGAAGGTGAGCGTGATCTGAACGACTGATTCTAAATGACCTCGGAACCTGACACTCCATGTGTGCAAGGAGACAGGAGCTGTCACCGATGCCAGCGGCTCATTCAAGATTTGGATGACAAGGATAGCGGACGACAAATCAAAAACATTCCTTATTTCGATTGCTTCACAGCTGGCAGTACAACAATGAACAATGGATTAAGTGCTACTTAAGGCAGTGCTGCACTGTTTTTAACAAGTAGTTCCCGTAATAAAATGAAAGAAATACCAAAAGCTGAATGGAACATTTCCACAATAGCTAAGAGCAAATAAAATGGTTGTTGGGTCACTGGCAATGTATGAAATGCCAGAGGATAGACAAAAACAGCAACGAAAAGGTAGAGAACAGGCGTATTTAGTGGCAAGGATGAAAAGGAACAAAAAAGAATTATTATGAGCTACAACAATTTTATAAATTGCACAGGGGGACATATGAAAATGTAGAGGGAAGGAGAACAGACAGAGATCTGTTATCAGATTTTTCTAATGAGCCCATATACGTTACAAACACACAGACGTGTAAAAAAGTTGCTGCTCCACAGCCTCGGTAATAATGAAACATCAAAAGCTTTGTGTGCATTGAAGGAACATAGAGGTTGAAACGAAGAAGAAGAAAGAACAAGAGATAATGTACCTGTAGAAAAAAAAAAAACAAAAAACAAGAAACAGAGAACAAAGTCTAAACATGAAAGCAGATAAACAATATTTCAAGTGAAAATGAGATTGTATGTGTAAGGTTCTTGTTGTGTGAACGCACCACCTGAGATAGCATCTAACTCAAAGGGACACAGGACAGTGCTCATGAATAAATGTTATTTGAATTAGTGCGCTTTCATCATTTTGTTTGAATTGTTAAACACTGAAGATGCTTTTTGTTAGCCTGTGAAAAAAAAAACACGCACAACCGCGCGTGCACACATACTGTATGTGCAATCATCATCACCATAAGGCACTATTAAATGATAACACATGTACAAGCCAAAATGAAGCACCAAAAGTCACAGTTCACACGTTGTTAGGGGCATTTTTAGCAACATTTCGTCTGAGTGAAGCAGAAATATACAGATGGTCCAAATTTCTAAAGAGGGTAGATTTAATATTTCAGGGATTTTATCATTCAGATGTGCGTATGACTGAGTCTCTGGAGAACCACAGTTTTGGAGGATTTTTTTTTTGCTTCCACCCACACTTCTGTCATACGCAGCGTTAGATCAGAACCGGAGCGAAGGGAGAAGCTTTCAAACCTCCTTCCAAAACCAAGTGAGGCTGACTCAGGTTTATATGGTGGGGCCTATTGTTTTAAATGAATCGATAAGAGAAGCCGCCGTCTCGTTGCATCTCATTCACTTGCTCTCGTACCGTCTCTTCCTTTCTCACACTATTCTAAACCTGTCACACAAACATTTTTTCTCGCAAAAAAAAGGATCTTTGTCACAGGAGGGTCCACACACACACACACACACACACACACACACAGAGATGTGATGAGGGACAATGACATCCAGTGGCCTGGTTGCTAGGCTGCAGATGCTGTGGTAATTGCTATTTAGTTGTGTTAGTAGCCTCCCTGTTGCTTCACGTGTGTGTGTGTGTGTGTGTGTGTGTGTGTGTGTGTGTGTTTCTGTGTCCACTTACATTCTTTTTATGTGTGCATGTCTTTCCTTGTGTATATTTGTAGAACGTTCTCTTGTTACATAGATCAATGCCTTTCTTTTCCTTGTTGCAGTTGCTCCATTCATACACTTTTTTAATGACAAAAAAGGAGATAAAGTCCAGACTTATGATGTTCAAACAGCCCAATGCATGTTTGGCCTCAGTGAAAATACAAAATTACCAACTTTCAGTCTCTGCTAACCGCAGTTCATACCAAGGGTCTTAGAATAGCTAACACACTCATGCAGCCATCCGTCTATCTGTCATGCATCTGGTTCAAAATCACGTTTTTCATATTAGAAATCCGACAGGGAAGAACCAGATTGCTCTTGGAGATTGTGCTGCCCTGAATGGCCTAACTCATTTGGGCAGATGGCTTTGGTCTCTGTTTGACTCCGCCTGCCAACGCTAGGCTCACTGCATTTTAGATTAGCTTAGTCATGTGTCATGGGAGAAGGAGGAATGTAAATAAACCTATGGCACAGTGTCATAGAGAGACAGGGAGGCTGCGGTGCCTTTTTGTCCAGACCAGCTACCATGGCGAACGGTAATGCAATTGTGGTGTAATATTTTAACCCAGTGCTCTGAAGCTATCCCACTGTACGCAGATGTTAGTGTGTATGTGTCTGTATGCAATTAAAGTAGGACTACTTTTGTCTACTGTGCACATTGAGTTATATGTATACTGTATATAGCTAAATTAAAATGGCATACATTTGCATTCACAGCATGTGCACTCGGATGTCTCTTTAAAAGTTGTATGTCTGAGTGCCGAGTTTGTAGTGTACTTAAACACTTATGCCTTCTTTCAAGCATGTTAAGTTCAGCTCGTGCACAGTTTCTTGAAATTCATCTTATTTTGAAAACTTCTGTATGTAAATGTAAAATGAAGCTCAGCTAAAACAGAGCAATAAAACACAGAGATTATAAAGGAAAGAGCAACAGTTTGCATTCATTTTGGTGGAGTGGTTGTGTCCTTTATTGCAATGCAATTTGATTATACACAACCTTGAGTCTACTTTATGCAATTATTAGTGAGATTAACTTACTGACTCTGGGCATAAGAGTTGAATTACATGCATACGCTACACTCGTTCTTCTCCTCTGCTTCTATTCTACTCTTATTCTTTATCTATCTTTATTAACACCCTCCTAGCCCCTCTGCCGCTTTCTAATAGTTCCTGGTACCGAGCTAGTGCACACACACATACACATACTGCACCTGGAATTCCAGGAATGGATGTGGTCCAATTGGAAACAGGCGCGTATGAGAGATGAATGAACAACTGAAAGAAGGATGAACAACTTTCTAGAGCATCGGGAGTTGATAAGTGAGAGAGAGAGAGAGAGAGAGATAGAGCACAAGGTGAAGAGAGAAACAAGGAGAGAAGTAAGGAGAGAGATGTTGAAAGGTTTCCATTGACCTCCGCAGCTCTGTGGTCAGACACAGGAAGATGACCATTATCCTCAGACACTTAGAATCCCCCTCCAGCCTGTCTCTCACTCTGTCTCCCTCTCAGACACACACACACTCACTTAGCCACCTGACATCACAAATCTTGCTCAGACCTTGGAAATAATGGCCTATGTTTCACAGGAAAAAAGGAAAAATTGTCAAGGAGCTATGAACAATCATTCTAAG
The DNA here is from genome assembly GCA_032270685.1 of Microctenopoma stevenorrisi. NCBI lineage: Eukaryota > Metazoa > Chordata > Actinopteri > Anabantiformes > Anabantidae > Microctenopoma > Microctenopoma stevenorrisi. The sequence continues at coordinate 13,118,044 of JAUMTR010000014.1, read as the reverse complement.
AAGCTTCTATGGAATTGTTTTGACTTTTCAGCTGCTCCCTTCCTTTCATATGATGAAGACTGCTATTATGAGATGACCAAACATGTTTCATCATCATAGATTCAAAAATTCACACAGTACTTGGAATCTGACAGTGAGTCAGACTCATTTGAGACTCACGGATTTAAAACAACCATTACATTTCAGCACGAGAGCAAATTCTCTCACTACCCACGGTTCGCTGGTAGCGCTCTGCCTTTTCTCCACCCCTTTTTACTATTTCCATTTTATTTATATTTGTATGACTTAGTCTTTGAGTGTTCTTAAGTCACTGCAGATCTCTGCCCTGAGAAGCATCATCGGGCCCAGGACTTCACAGAGGCCAGGCATTCCTTTCATGCTACTTCATTCTTACTGTACTGCAGTATTATTTATCTTGACAATGTGGTGAAGCCTGTCAGGAAAGTTGGTTAGTCTCCTTGGAAAGTTTCTGGATCTTTATCCACACTTTTATTTCAATCTATTTTAACCGCTGCATTATTGACATAGGAAATATATATTGTATGATATTAAATACACAATACTTCTGTTTTTCCATCCCTTCCCTTTGGGAATTGAACGGTCTTGCTCCTAGAACTGAACATCAGGATACGGCCTGTCTAGAAATGAATTGCCTTTCTACCAGGAGCACTAAAGTAGGTCAAACACTTTGGCTAACCGTCCAGCCTGTGACACTGTACGTAATACAGGGTGACACTCAAACTAAAATATCAATAGTGATCATCGTTCACTTTCCCAGAAAGGAGATGGAGGCCAGACCAATTATTTTTCTTCCCTCGCCACACGTCACCAACTTGTCAATCACTTTTGTCAGGCTTGTATCAAATCCTTAACACTTTACACATTGGCCTTTATTGTATTTAACAGAAGAGATACACACTCGCGCTTCTATACCACCACTTCCACAACAACATTAGCAACACTTCTGTTTTTTTTCCTGACACACAGTGAAGGGTAAAGTACAAATCCCACTGATGGCTGACAGGACACTCGGAGAAAGTTGTAGGTGAAAAGAAGGAATGAGGACTGAAGCTACTGAGGTCAACATAATTCCAGCACTCTGAAACTAAAAATCCCATCAGTACTACTAAGCAGTTGGCAGCGTTTTGCCGTGCAAAATAGAAATCTGAGTTAAGTTTATATGTCTCTCGCTAAGAGGCAAAGCTCTATGTCACAATGGCAATCATAGCCCAGGGCTCTGTCATTGCTGCCGCAATTGCCTCTTAGTTGCAGTGTCCGTGATGGCGAAATGAGTGACAGGCTGGGATTGACCAATCAGAGCTGTCAGGCTGCTAAATGCACAAACAGCTAACTGCCATCACTCATAGAGATGGAGAAATGAGACAGGCAGGTACCACCCGAATCCCCAAAAGTCTGAATCCAAGCAGCTGAGTCCCTTAAATTTAGCTGTCAGATTCAAAGTCAGAAAGGACAGACACACAGGAAGACAGGCAAAGAGACAGCGAGATATCAAAAGTCTCTGGTCTGTAAAGCTTGAGGCCATCATTGTGAATTCAGCCAGCTGCTTTGTGGAGGAGCACTCTGTGGTGTCTTTTTACATACACCATGTTCTCTTTATGGAGTTATGAAAGGTGTCACATTACTGTGGAGGCACAGAGGCTCATTTTACCCCGTCTGAAACCTTTAGTTACACAGAAAGTGATAGAGAAAGCGCAAAGGGGCAGCTACACACACACACACACACACTGACTGGCTGAAAACAAAATGGCATGCATGCAATACACAACCAACAAAACCGTACAAAGAAAAGGGAAGCAGCACTGAACAACCTTGAGCCCATTATAACAACGCTGCTTGGTAATAGGGTAATAGGGTAATGCTATTCTAATGGAATGTTTGCACAGGGACTTTGAGCTACATGGTTTCAATCAGGTCCTCCTCACACCAGCTGTGCACTAGCCCGTCTAAGCCAGGCTAACTGTCAGCGGAGCTGCGAGATCTTAGCTCTCTGCAACATATGCTGAGAATATAACAAACATAATATTTCAGTAGCACTGCATCTACAAGCAATGGCTAATATCAGTGCTGCTTACATAATGTCGCTGTCAGCTTAGTTAGCGATTTTGATCATGTCGGGGAGGCAATAAGACGTCGCTGTTTGCTTGATAATGACATTTGAGACAGATCTATACGGAAGGCGACACAGTTTGCCTGGTTCGGAAAGTATCTCAGTAGTCAACAGATCATCTTGTCTAGAACTGGGTCAAGTCAACTCGTGATTTTTTAGTGATGTCATACTTTTGTTGCTGGTCACGATAATGATTTCCACCAAATGACAAAGAAAACAAATTAAATTAATTCCTAAAGCCTATATTTTAAACATTGTAAGTGGTGTAATCATCAATAATACATGTAACTAAGTAAAAAAAATACTAAAATAGACTTTATTTGTAGTGCAACTTCCCACTCATGCTAAAGTTGGCATCTGTCGTCTGAATATAGTTGGTATTAAATTCTTTACTTCATGCTGCAAATGGATTATAATTCATAGTGATGCTTCACAGTTTATGATGGAGAAATCTGACGTGACCTTTTCCCTCAGCCGTTGTTCAGTTCACTTCAGATGAGAGAACAATGACCTGGTCACCAATCTTCACAGATATGATTTATTGCTTGTCAACTAAGTGCATGCTTCAAAGCAAGGTAATGATAGCGTGACGAATCGAGGACGCATCCCATATAATATGCTGCAACGTGTCTCATTGTGTAAATTCCAGAGCAGATAGCATTATCATAAAACTCAATTCCCTCATCATTTAGAGAACGATCCTTAAGTTTCCAGACTCAGAGGCAAGAACAGGCAAGGAGAAGGGCTAAATTAAAGGAATAAAGCCACAAGAGGTTAGTCTGCATGGTTCAGTGGAGGAACAAACAGTGATCTCATCCCCCTCAGCAGCATTTTGGCTCAGGCACAACCACAAAAGGATGCTCTTATCGCACCTATCCTCATTCCTTTGAGTCTTGTTTGGATTCAACCACAAAGAAACAAAAACACGAGCCGAAGCCCAGAGTTTGTCGCGTAACCGCGAATCAGAGGGTGGGACAGAAGCGATGCATACTTTTCCTAAATGATTTTTCCCTTCTTTCGTTCCTCTAAGGCTTCAGCCAAATCCGCGTCCTGCAAAGTTTGTTGAAAAAGTTTTTATAAAAGCAGTCGACAAATTATGACACCAAATGCAGTTTTCTTTTCTACTGTGCAATCACCTACCGTTATCACTGTAGATGTAAAATGCTTGGAGTCAATGAGTTTAGAGAACTCAGGTGTTTGTGTTGTATTTTTTTCAAAGCACAGAAAACTGATTATACCACATGAACATGAGCAGTTCCTGTCTCTCAGAGTTACAGAGAGCACATTGTGCACCTTGTTGTCCTTTATTCTCTTAATGTGTCCCTTTTCTGTTCTTCCCGCACCTGTTTTCTTTTTTTTCTTTTACTCCTCAATCATACTTTCTCATCACTTCTCCTCTCTAGTCCCTCTCTCGCCCAGCTTTTTTTGTGATGAGTGCAGATCATGGGTATCAACCAACCTCAACTCTCATGACCTACCATTAGCTGATTACAAACAGGCTTGATTGGTACTCAACATTCCTACTATATTATAGAGCTTAGAGACAGCAATCTATCATTATATTTTATCAGCCAAGCTGTTTTTAATGATGCTGGGTTGCTGAATCATGTTGGATGACAAGAGTGTGTGTGCCTTGAACGTAGGCCAACAGTTTTCATGCCATATTCATTTCTATTTTAATAGAGACAGTTCGACTCTATATGGGAACTAAGCCATTAAGTGAACGGCAAGGCGGAATGTGTGTTTGTGTGTGAAGGAGGGGTCAGAGATTAAAAGCAAGTAACGGGGCAAGAAAAGAAAGTTAGAGGGCAGGAGATGAAAAAAGAAATGACACTCATTGTTCCTTCTTCCCTCTTCTCCTTCTGTCAGTTGTCAGTAATGCTAATCATTAGGCTAATCTGACAGGATGCACACACACACACACACACTCACACACCAGCCCCCCTCCCCCAGGTTGAATTCCAGTGCCCAGTATCAATGAGAGGGAACCGCCACATTACATGGCTGTTTGTTCTCTTTGTATGCTCGCCTGCAATGCTATTGTACTGGTGTGTGTGTCTGTGTGTGTGTGTGCACGTTTAGACCAAACTGTCTTTATTTCTATGTTTTTGCTTAATTTATGATCAATAACGTGTGTTGAAATGGATTTTTTCCAAAGGATGGAAGGAAACTGTACTAAACTCTCCAGGTTTACTGACAACATGTACTTTTTGTTTCCATGCATAAGCTGCAGCTGCAGTTGCTCTATCCCCACAATTTGATTAGAAGCAGACTGAAATGGGAAAAAAAACCCCGCTCCACTTCTGGCATTGTTTTAATGAAGGAAGTTCTTAGATTTAAACCACATTTTTAATTCTGAGATGCGCTATACTTACTAAGTGTGACACAGGGCCTTGACTAAGCATAGATTTCACTTTCCTTAACAGTTGTGGTTTGTAAACATGAACTGACCTTTTTATTTCAATTTTACTTGGCTATAATTCAAATTTCCTGCCTTGGAAAACCATTGGGTTTTACTCTGGCCTTGAAGGGGCGCTCTCAGTGCACTGCTGTTTAGCTTTAAAAGCAAAGGAACTGAGAACAGTTGCTGTTCTTTGTAATTAACACAAGATATACAATATTTACTCTGTGGTGTCCAAAAGTTAGAGTCAACTTGGATACAATCCTGCAAATCCTCATATATATTTTAAATCTTTACTACAAAGAGTAAATAGAAAAAAAAAGTTCTTAAAAGTGTCCATAGTACCAGATGATTCTCACCTTCAGGGAATGTTGTGGAGGCCACAGAATCTTGGGGTTTAGTGGGATGCAGTATCATTAAAAAAGTGCATGTGTGCATGTGTGTGTGTCCTGAGGGAAAAGAGGGATCTTGGTTTAGAATAGGTAACAGTGGAATGTAATTGAGCTGAAAATTGAAAAGCAGAGCCGTAGCAAAGGCAGGCTGCTGTGTGTTTGTGTGAATGTGTGTTTATGCACGTATCCTTCAGAATGCCTCTGTGTATGGAGCGCAAGATTTTGAGTGTGCGTTAGTGTACCTGTGTTTGTTTGTGTTTTAAAACCCAGAGTGGGATGCCAGTGTAATCCTCGCACAGCCGGACCCCCAAGGATAACCGAATTTACTGCCGAGTGGGTGAGCCACACAGGCATGCATACGAGAGCAGGCCCACACACACGTGCAGCCAAACAACACACACGCAGCCCCATGCCAACTACCTGAGAGAGTAAAGAAGAGCGAGGATGAGTGCATGCTGAGTCTCCCTCGCTTTCTCCCCAGAAACACTCAATTAGAAAATTGGAAAGAGCTTTGGTTGTCTCCTTTGGGCATCACTCATGATGGTTCATTTTTCATGTAGGATATACTGTGCATGGAAACAGGTGATATATGCTGTTACTTTAAAGTATAAAGTAATTTGTTATTACGCTTCCCTGCTGATTCACTTTAGGTTTCTGTGACTTCAAATTAGGATGTGATTCACCTCTTCTCAACCCCCTGGTTTTTGGGATGAAATAATGCTTTGCCTTAAAAGAAACCGGATTCTACAAATAAACGTGCTGCAGTAAATGAGTTTGACTGAGTCGAGTAACTAACAAGTAAAATTCACTCACTACTTGTTAAAAATAATCACTCAATCAATTATTTTTCTTCATTTAGAACCGTCAAACAAGGTCAGCCACTTGATGACCAATAAGACGACCTTTAACGTAGCAACACGTTTCAGCCCACGGCCTTCAAACCACTTCACCACGTGAGACCCTTGTTGGTAAAGTAGCCACCTGCTGCTTGCTGCGGTTGTAACTGGTCGACCTGCTCCCCAGAACCTCCTGTTGCTGACTTCATCCATCGCGCTACCTTTTACTGAAAACCTTACCAACAAGGGAACAATGCATTTGCTTTATCTCAGGACTTAGCATTTCATATTCATTTGGCTCATCTACAGAACACCGCTAGTGTTTAGATGACACGACTTAACTAAGAAACGGCGTGTGTGTGTGTGCGTTGGTTTGGCATCAGTACACATTTCAGCTTACCAGGCCAGAGACGTCACAGTCTCTGTCCTTCTCCTTTTTCATCCACATGAAACAGAATTACTGAGTTCGTTTGGCAATGCTACCAGAAAGAACAAAATAGCCCCGACGTCTCATCATCTTCCACCTGTTCTGCTGTTCCATCCATGTGAGTACGTGTTTGTATCTGCGGAGCTTCGTGCCTGTGTGTGTGTGTGTGTGTGTGGTCTACAGAGAGGGGTACCTGACTGCCTGATAAGCGAGACACACAGGCACTGACAGCTTCATCCATCAGCATGTCTGACTGATGGACAGGCCTCTGCAGAGAGGTCACGCTCCACGTGCGTGCGTGTGTGTGTGTGGTCAAACATAAATATTCCCCTTTTGGGACGCACACATAGCGAAGGCCTTAGTCAGAATATGAATGTGATGCCCTGCTCCCCCCCTGACATTACCATTTCTCTCTCTGCCTTAAGCTGGTTGTTTTTTTCCTTTTATTGTCCTTGCACTTCTCTTTGCTCTCCTCTCTCATTTCAACATGATTTATCTCTTTCCAGCACTTTGAAAGTTAATTTTCCTTCCTTTTAACCTTAAGAGGGATTGAGAGAAACACAGATAACATGTTCACATGTCTATATCATACAGATATCACTGACTAGCGATGCACTTCATTCATTCAAAGCTTGACAATCTTGGGAACTTTGCTAAGTTACTTCGCTATGACAACGCCGGTATGTGAGAACATGCATACCAGCGCAGCAGCAGAAGAAAGAGCGCTGTCATTCAGTTCCCTCAAAGATCAAATTAGTTCCCGAACACACAACAAGAAAGATGCTCCATGGAAACAGAAGCAGTAAAAGAAAGTTAAGAGGAAACTGACCCCGACATTTTGGACATTTTGACCCTAAATTTTTTAATCTTTCAAAGCATTTTTATACAACTTTCTTATAGGAAAAGTTCAGCATTGTCAGCACGAGTGAATTTCTCAGAATACAACACTTATTAGAACAGAGACAGAAACTAGAGACACGCGATGGTAGCTTAATGGGATAAACGTCAAACTGGGATGCAAAAGGTTGCAGGTTCAAAACCGTCTAACTAGTCCTTCCCCTACCAGGTGTGTCCCTGAGCCAGACACCCAGCGCTAGCCCTCTGCTTTGGATAAAAGCGTCTGCCAAGCAAAGCAAAGTAAAGTACAATCAGTCAAGGGTTAGAACCCTAACGCTCAAATGCAACTCATCTGAGTAACGGAGAATTTTTAAATATGTGCTATTTCTCTGCATCAGAATTCACTGATTTCCGACTCCGAGAACGAGTAAGATCTTCGAAGCAAAACGCTGCAATCGAGGGCTGAAGATTTCACAGTACGTTAACGAGCTGTGTGTGCTGACTGTGTTGGTTAGGGAGTCAAATCACTGGTTCCAAACACAACAGCTTCCCGTTGCTTTCAGAACAACACTATACACCTGGCGCTTTCACTTCGTGCTGCGTTTTCGTGCCTGCAGCTTTCCCTCTAAACATGATGATCATCATCCTAACTATTTTCATGTCTCTTCAATGCGGCTTCATTAACTGGAAATATGGTGCATACCATTTCAAATTGGGGGATATTTGACATCCTTTAGACATTCATAACTGTGCTGACATTTTCATGACATCTGATGTTTTATCTTCCAGTTTCCCTCCCTTTTTTGACTCTTTCTCATCTGCTTTCCCCCCCCCCCCCCTCGCTGTCTTCACCCTTTCTCTTTCCGTCAGTCTCACATTCCAGGCAAGCTTGGGTTCTTTGTCCTGAATGACATCACAGACATAAGCCCGTGACAGGCAAGACAGGAGGAATGCAGGAGAGAGAGGATAACCAGATGATTTAGAGAGAGAGAGAGAGGGGGGGGTTGTGAAGGAATGAGAAATTGTGAAAGAAAAGGGGAAAAGCAGAGAGAGGGAGAAAGAATTCCATTGATTCAGCAGGGCATGAATGGACTTCACTGAAGACTCCTCAACCAACCAACACACACACGCACCTCCCACTACACAACACTTCTACCCGTCCACTCCCACCCTCGCAGCCTCTCTCTCATCCCACCGTCTGTCCCCTTCTTTTCTGTTTGTAGTCCTTTCATTAATCTCCTTTAGAGGAATCAGACAACAGCAGCAACCCCCTCCACAACCCCAGAGGGAGAAAGTTTCCACACAAGTCACACTCTGTCACACAGAGGACAAGATTTAACAAAATAGTACTGATAGGTTTGATAAAAGCTGCTATTCTGCTGAAAAAAAAATACATGTGTTGGAGATCTTAATCACAGAGTTCAACTGCAGATGGGAAAAAATCACAGTCCATGCTGTGAAAATAACATAATTGGACTTGTGAGTGCAATTCACCTAATGAGCTCATTAGCTGCTTCAACAATAACTTTGATTTTCATTGTTTAAGTAATTCATCAAACAGAAACACACTGGTTAAAGTTTTACAAATGTGAGAATAAATAGGGTGTTTGTGGGCTACTGACAAATAAAAGCAATCTCATACATTCACTGATTTATTGACCTTAGTCCTCGTTCTTATCTTCTGGATTGTGAGCATGCGCAAATGCATAAAACCCTTTGCTTTGGTCAAAATACTGAAATTGTAAAAAAAAATCTCAAGCTTCTTGTCCACAAACACACTTTCTTATAATCACTAAAAAACACAACACAACAATTAACAAAGTTCGACACATGTTAGGAATTAAAGCAAAACGTTATTTAAACTACTGCAATGGTCTAAAAATGATGCTGGGCAACTGTGGCTGTTACAAGACTGTGTAAAGATAATAGCATTAATCACAGCAAGCCTACGAAATGCTTCTACAAAACACACAAGGTCAAGGTGGTACCTGCCATCAAATGTCAACTAGTGAATTTAGGGGCCTTGGTAAAATCAACATTCTTACAAAAAAAAAAAGGTACCATAAAAAGATGCACACATAAAAGTCTACAATTCAAAAACAAATTAAAAGCCCACACTGAATGGTTTGAGCAACTTTTACGATGGAAATTACTTTAATTTTTCTAAGTGCCTTATGCAATGCAGTTCTGCTACCTCCTTACTTCACCCTCATGAGAATTCATTTGGAAACAGCTGTGGTAATCATAGCCGATTGCTGCAGGATATGGTGGCCTTCCACAGCGGTTACATGGTAAAGAGTAGGAAAGTGGGATAGACGCAGGATGTGGGGACTTCTACAATGGCTAACACTGTATGAAACTTTAACTTCTGACCACAAAATCACACAGGACAGATTGCTTTCTCTTGGATATCTCAGCACAACCACATCACAGGCAAAATCTGCCATTCTAAAAAAGAGGGAGAATGACATAAAAAGAGAAAAGTCAGAGGAGTGAAACTGGAGCCTAGAGGGGCTACGGAAAGTTAGAATTAAACAAAGTGAACAGGAGAAAGAAACACGTCACATGCCAACCATCGGCCAGATTTCCATGGTTACAAGTTCATTTACCGTCAGATCAATAAGTCATTATAACATTCAAAACGGGACTGCACGCTGTGCAAAAAGACAATGGAGCCAACACGAATGTATACACAAATACACACACACACACAGATTTAGAGTGGACACACACAAAAAGTCCCAAAGTTGAGCTTTTGAGATATATCGAGTGGTTGGATGAACTTTTCCAAACCTCTCTGCTGATGCGGTGAATTAATTTCACCCCCTTAAAAAGAGCAGAGCAGCTTTGTCCAAGCTAATTACAGAGAATTATGTCAAACGCAAGCAAAAAAGAAAGTGGTAAATAAGACAGCACGCTTGTGCGTGCGTGTGTGTGTGTGTGTGTGTAACCACAGATTAGGTTAACATACAGGGGTAGTACGTCATCTGCAGATGAAATTAAGAACCGACACTGTCCATGAAATTCAGAATCATCCACAATAATCTAAACCAGATTCCCCTCGTGTTATCAATCAATACCACTTTGAGTCCATAATAATCTCAATAAAGGGTTTGGTGACACAAAACAAAGCAGTTGTAGACACAGCTGTCGGGTGGCACATTGATGGCTGTTAATCAGATCGATTAGATCAAAGGCAATAATAATTACACAGGAAATAGGAGTGACAATACCAATCTGTCAATCACACCATTAGTTATTAGATTAGACATGCTAAGGCTAGCCATGAAATCAATCCTAATCATATATGGTCATGGATATCAGCCTCAGCTGTTCGTCAGAAGATTAAAAAATGAGCCACCCCAGGTGGTAAAATGGTTTAAGGTTCCTAAATGTTCCATATTAATACATAAGAAAAATGTATATGTGACTTATTGAAAGCTAAATCTGGCACAGCAGTCCCAATTAACACTTAAATGTACAGTCAAAATAAAACTCTTACACACATAAATGGATCTGGACCCTGCAAAGAGATTAAAAATCAAGCGTGCACAGCCGCACACACAGGAAAACACTGAGCTAGCGAGTCATTAGCGTGTGAGTGATGGTGTGTTGTGTTTGAGCTGACTTTGGGCTACATCAGGGCTTAGATGCAATGACAGCAAGAACTGATCACCTAGACAATCGCTAATAGCCTCTCTTTTGTGCCTCTGTGCTTGCTTCTTTCTCCACATTTCTTTTTCACATTTTTCAGCTTTTCCATATTTTTTTTTCTCCTCTCCACAAAATGCAATATCCATGTGTTATTTCTGACTCACTTATTTCCTCTCTTTTTGCTAATTGCTTTGCTGCTCCCTCTCACATTACATGTTTTCTGCGCTTTGTAAACCGTTCAATGCAATTCTCTCTCTTGCTTTCATCCTCCTTTGCAATCTGCCTCGTTGTCATGGTTCTCTCATTCTCGTTTCCCATCCGTCTTTCTCTTTACGTCCCCATGATTTTCTTAATCTCTGTCTCCCTCCTGTAGACAGACAGCTGTTCCATTTAGGGCATTTGATGAATTGTGATTTACCAAAACACGACCCCTAAATGCTGCACACATGTGAGCCAAGTTAAAGAAGTAAGAGTATAGAGCACGAGAGAACACGTCACATTCATTGAACGAAGAGCTTGCCTGTTTAAGGTTACAATTTGAAATATTTAATATTTGGTTTACAATAATGTTAAGTGGCCTGGGCCTGAGTTATGGTGCCGCGGTGGCTTCTCTGTTTGTTTCGTTGATCGTGGCTTTGAAATATTAATCTTTTCTTGTAGACTAATAAGGCTAAGTGGTCTGAATGAATGAATTATGGTCTGGACATTGGCGGCTTTTTGAAGCTTGAGCACATTTACATGCTCACATGTTCATGTTCTGTGTCAGGTCATATTTGAGACAAGCTGTCAGAACTGAGAACAAAATTTGAGTCAATCCCAGCATAGACGCGAGGGGATATTTATGATTAAAAAAAGTGGCGCTCGGTTCTATGTCCTCTCTGTTGTATCCGTTTGAGAGAATTAATTTATTTTTCTGTTGCTGCTGAGATGTTTATGTGGCATTTACTACAAATCCTTCTGCCCTGTCATAATTTAGCAAACAACCTCAATGATAAACAGAGGACTAGCACGCACATTGTAACACCAGGTAAACCCAGCATGACAAGAGAAACAAAACTCACCTTGGAGACAGATTTTAGGAAAATCAAGAATTAAAAACGCTTTTTCTCACAACAAGAAAAAACATCTGTTTACAGCTTTGTTAATGCCCACTCAACATTTAAGTGTTGAGTTACAAACAGTAACAGGATTTGGGCTGGTATATAAACTGGTAAGGTGGTTGGAAGTATGTCTTTTCCCACTCAAAACTTTAATCAAATTGGATGTGGTGGTGACAGAAATTGTAGGAAGGAAAAATGTACCCTTAAACCACACACTATTAAATATAATCCTACAACCATTTAAGGCAATGTTTTACTCCCTCAGGGATAAAATACTTGCAGTTGTAAACCTCTTAGTTGGTTAGTGGTAAGTGGTAATCCCAAAAGCTACAGTAAACACCACAATTATCTTTGACTGTGTTTTAGAGATATTTCAGCCTTGCATTGGAGTTCACCACATCACTCAATCAAAGTTGAAATAAAATGAATCCAGTCCTAGTTTTCTGCAGTTTGAGCCCTGGGCCCTGATGAACACACTTCTGCCTTCACCTCCTTAACTGTCTGCAGGGCTCACACTGACTGTTCCAAATCAAATCCTACATCCTACATTCTGAAATGCAAAACTGAAAACTTTATGTATACTAAATGGTTCCACTCTTGTAATCTATTCCTAGCAACTAAAATGCCCCATAAACAGCGGCTACAAGTTTGTATCTGAGTTCACTTTTTTATACCTTTGTGTCTGTGCTAACTGGCACGAGCTGGGTCCTGTACACATGGGTGGTGTAAGTCTCTCGGTGGTGGTGGGGGATTATAACTGGGTAGAATAATGGATGTGTGATAATTAATAGGATTAACAGATTAGTCAGAAGATTACGCGAGAGCTGTCTCCATTGCTGCTCTAGACTAGAAAGACTGAATGAAAAAAGGAGAAAGGAAGATGAGATATGATAAGTGAGAGAAAGAAAGCAAGGCTAGTTGTGTCAAAGACAACAAGACATGATTCGTTACCTAGCACAAAATGATCATAACATTTTTATTATTAAGTCTGCCTCTTTTACTTTTTATTTTTTTTTATATTATATATTATATTATATACCTAATAAAAGATAGAAAAAAGAGGAAGGCTGGAAACAGGTGATTTGGTTAGGGTCAGGAAGAGATCATGGTTTGGGTATTAACAAAGCTGTAACATTCACTGAAGTCACAAAGTCGGGTTTTGTCACTTGTCCATTTATGCCCACTTCTTCCTTGTCATTTTTAAAGATATTACCTTATCTGTCACCCTTCTATTCTCTCTTTCTTACTTTGACTAGACTCTAGATGTTGACCAATACATCTTGTCAACATCTAGAGTCACTGAACCAGTACTATGAATAAGACTGGTAACTAACCAACTCAGTACCATGATTAATGTATAATTTAATTTAATTGAATTCATTTTAATTTATACAACTATGATTTTGTTTCTGCAATCATGCCCTGCCTTTAGAGACAGAATTTTGAAAGCTTGTTTTAATACCTTCAACTGTACGTAATCATGGACGATACTTCCTTTACTGACCTGTATTATTTAACGTCTTATAATTGTAGGTGTGGGGTTTCACAGCTGGTGTGGACCCCGCGGGACCTCACCGGAATGTGATTGAAGTGAAGCCTGACCGCAGTTTTGAATGAGACCCGAGACATCTTCTCTACACAGCACCTGGCTTTGACAACACCTGTCACACTTCACCAAGTGTACAGAACCCTCAGTTCAAAAGCCGAGGTCTGGAAATAAAAATCTTTGTGGTCCAAGTACAACACAGAATTTTCCCGACAGACGGACCGCTTCAGTCATTTAGTACAGATCAAAGTCAAATTTAATGCCATGTAAATATTGTTCATGTTGTAAATTTCAGTTGATCTGTTTTTCCCACCTCACTTGTTCTGTGACTCAAAATGTTATATTATTGCAATCAAACCATGCAGGATGTGCGCTTGTGTATTTTCACTATGCTAACCCTTCATTAGATTTGTATTTTTGTATGTATGCGTGTATGTTGCTGAAGTACTACAGCTTCCCAGAGTTTTATGGTTTCAGTGCCTCCGTGGTTCAGCACTATCTGCTGTTGTTAACAAACACTACAGCTAGATTACACACTTACACATGCACACGCGCACACACACACACACACACACATACAAATACACCGTATGATGAATTTCCCCACACAGTGGCAAACTGGACAAGGCCACGGACAGAGCCGGATGAGGCCACAGGTCTGTAGATTGCTTGTCATAACACTGCAACCTCCTGACTGGTTTCACAGAGGAAATGTGTGGTTTTCCTGATTTCTTTCTCTCAGTTTAAACAAATGATAGGCTGTAGTTGACAGAGAAACAAAAAAGTCCACTTGTCCTTGGGTTATTCAGTAACACCGAAATTTAAAAAATGTAGACTTTGGTGCTCTGTCAAATATGGGAGACACCATTTTATAAAGTATAAAGTACAAGTAAGCAAACAAACTATTCAGTACTTCTGTCCATAGTTTCTGTCCTCACGCAGAATTAAATGTTTAGTTCACTTTATTACAAAGACTCCTTTGCAAAATGTTGTGCATGGGAGTATTAAAGAAATTAGTGCATTAAGAGCACCAACACTAATGATTCACTCTGAATTTCATTCATTGTGAAATTAGTCATAATACATTTGTTCCTCATTATAAACACATTAGTGTGCTTCTGACAGGTTGAGAGCTGCTCTGTGTCTGCTCTCCATTACACGAAAACTCAAAAAAAAAAAACGAGAGGAGCTCAATCTCAGGAGCTCCGGTCGACTCATTTGCAGAGAGAATATATTCAAGGAGGACTCAGGCAAATATCTAAATATTCTTTTGCAAAGTTTAAAACAGACACTGAACAAGAGGTTCAAAATAAGGAAAAGGGTGAGAAACCTTGAGAGGGAAAGTGTGGGTGATGTTACAAATGTCGTATGGATGTTATTTACGTTATTATCTTAAAGGTCCTGCATTTCTTCCATAATATTCAACACAAATGAGATGACTTACATCTGCCTAAAGTATTACTCAAACAGAAAAAGAAATCAAGATTAGTGATTTCTATCTTGCAGTGTTAACATGTAGTCTGGAACTAATGCATAATATACAAAGAAACGCACAATGCCCTACTTTATCGTGTGTGTTACAGAGAATCAAAAGGCTGTGGTGTTAGCTGGACATGGATGGAATGTGACACGGCTAACTGCTCCATGCTGGGGCTGACAAATACTGCTAAAGTCACCTGTGAAATGTCTGTCTCTGCGCTGTCTGCGAACGCGCGCGCATAATGAAGCGCAGGGAACAATCTGAAAGCTGTGGAGAGTCCTCGGTCGGGACTGCGCTGCTGTTGATTGTGCGGTTACTTTGATGTGCAATTTCATCTGGCTGACGGAAACGTGTGTGCACGCAAGTGTGTGAAGAAGAGTGTGTGTTTACTTAACACCAGGGGGTCAGTCACCTGGGGTGTTAGGGGAATTTTCTATGAAAATATTCCTGTGTAATTGTAGAACGCTGCGTATGTGTGTGTCCATTCACACAAACGATCATTTTGTCTGCATAACCCGCCTCGTCTGAGTGTCTCTATGGGTTCTGTGTGTGTGTGTGTGTGTGTGCTGTAGGCTGTCATGAAGCCAAAGTGAATAGATGCCTTGTTAGTATTTTACATGCCTTCTTGGGTTTGACAGGACATGCACAGGCATACACATATGCCAATGAGGTGTGTGTCTGTGAGTGTGTGGGAGAGACTGTGTTTGCATTTACTGCAGAGTAACCCGGTGAGTATCATCTACAGGTTCTCCTGTCCTCTCAGTATGTGCCTGTCTGTACATTGTGAAAGAGAGGCAGCAGATGTTGCACATTTCACAAACCTAAGGTTACAATCGATGTTTCTGAAATAAGAAGTTCAAAAACACACATTTCTCAAAATGTAACTCTGAAACTCTAAATAATACAGCATTGAAATCAACATTGCTGATCATTATCGGTGAGAATATAAATGACAAAAGCACAATTCAAACAGAGAGAGTCTTGGAGTGACTGTGCAGCTAATAGCATTGACCTTTTATTAAACATAAAATAGGTATATTGTGGGTTTGGTGCATTTTTTTACAATTTCTTTGGGTGATGTGCAGTAGAAGAAGTAAAGTTCACTCATGTTTAAAAGCTCGTTGTATTTTCCAGAATAAAACCTAGCAGAGAATCTTCTCCAAAGTTACTGTGGCTTTCAGTCACAAACAAATCTTTAAAGTTATGTTTCAATTTAATATCGATTCTTCAAAAGTAAGAAATGTTTGCATACAAAAGCAGAAATGCAATTCCACTGAAAACAAGGTGATAAACTGAATATGACACAGGGAAGGTTAAGAGGTGACTTTTTCCAATATAACTGCTTGTAGAATATATGAAAGCTTTCCCTTTTCAGTGCCCTCCATGTGAAAATTTAATGAAAAGAAGGAAGTGTGTGCATATATTCAAAGCAGCACCTCATTCTGTGTTACGTTCCCAATTCAGCGTTGCGTAACCAGCACAATAAGGACATTCGTGCATGATGTCATGTGCATGTGGCTAAATAGGGAGGCTGGTATAATAACAATGATTCATTGTAAATCCCTGATCCCTTACAACCATGGACTTGGATCCCACAATCTCCAAAAACATAGATTTTGTTTCATGCCAGACATTAGACACTGTCACCAAAGTCAATGTGCATTCCACTGTCAAATTGTGTCTCTGGGTATTCGCCAGGCTAACATCACTCGTGTTACCTCCCGATGAAGGCTCAGTCATGAACCACTAGATGATGAATTTGTGGAAAACACAAAATAGTTGGTGTCCTTGCATTGCTTTACAGACGGAGAGAAAATGATGTGAATGAACAATACACAATAGGAAAAAAATGAAATGAGTTAAGACAGAAGTAAAAGCGTGAACTGGATCAAATATATTAGACACAAGGACGAGAGCGTAAGAAAAATATGGAGATGAAACCAAACAAGACCAGCAGGAGATAAGGGCAAAAGTGGTGTAGATCCACACACGAGTGAAAGCGGGGGAAAGTTGTGAAGATTGGATAATGTGAAACAGCAGAAAAGGCAGAGAACACAGCGTGTCAGGAAAGCTGCAGGACAGACATGAAAAGAGAAAGGGAGCATGGGAAAGAGGCAAAGAAGTGCTGAGAGAAAAGCAGGAGTGTTTGAGGGAGCTTTATGCAGCGCTTGGTTCATGGAATCATGAATGACCCCCCGCCGTGGATCACTCTCCCCACTCACACACACACACACACACACACAGGCACGAATGAAAACAGATTTCCGACAAACAAACACAAAGGCTCGAACATATTCTTACAAATGTATGCGTCTCCTTTTTTTTGTGCAGTTTGATCAGAAACACACACAAACCATACAACACCGAAATCCCGTCTCCAACACCATCCCTCGCTCTCCCACTGATCGCATGTCTTTTTTCCTCCCCTCATGCATAGCTTCATTCTCTCCCCTTCCTCACCTTTCACTTTCCTCCCCTCTCTATCGCTCCTCACGTAAATATAAGGTGACAGCCCGTAGCCAGAGAGGGATAGATCGAAGCAGAAGGAGAGAGAGAGAGAGAAAAGAGTAGAGACAGGAGGACCACAGGGTGAACAACTTCTAGACAAGAGGAGAGGGAACGGGATAAAGAATGAGAGGTTTTAGTCTGATAGGCCGCTATTGGAAATGCTAATTTAAATCTATATTTTCATCAGTTTCAATTCCCATGTGTGGGTTCTAATTTAGTATTTATACAGAGGATAAAATGCCGAATGCTGCTGGCATGTCCCCTGTTTGGGACTAAGGAGCCAATCCATGAACAACAGAACTGGTCGGGGGTGCTGTGGACTCCAGATACCTCGACACATATATTGTATCTTAACTACTAGATGTCCACCATAAGACTGTGCACTATTGTCATTTCTGCACGACGAACTGGCCAACGGTTGACGAGGTGATGCGGGGTGAAATGAAGATAACTGCACAGCTCCTCGCTGTTACAATGGAGTTCATTTTGCAGCAACTTTCAACACTACTACAGAGAAATCCATCATGGCAGAGAGAGAGATTTCAATTTCTTCACTGACAATGTGGCTGCAAAACTGCTTTCGCGTTTTGAATAACAGACTCGCAGCTTCTGCACTGGATAACCTCAGCTCATTCTATCGCTTTACCAGCTCAAACATCAAATCATCTGCTAAACGGAATAACTTTGCACATTTTGCACAAGGACCTGTGTAGAGGCATTCTGGGAAACATAAGAAAGCAGTGGTCAAACTAGGAGAGGATTAAGAAGGTTGCAGGCCAGGAAAAAACTCTGATGTTGTGCCAGGTACACTGTCTCGTCGCTAATAACATGGCTATGAATTCATAAAACAGATGGAATATTCAATTACAGAGTGAATCGGAGGTGAAATTAGAGAGGGGCGAGGAAGGGAAGCGATGAGCAGGATGCTGACCGATGCTGTCACAGGATGAAGAAGCGGGAGACTTTGCTCATAGGGAATCATGCAAAAAGCTGATAAATGCTGCGTTTTCTCCGATGCCAGCTACTGAGCTTATGGCCTCTTACATTTTCAAGAATGATTAAGATGTGAGATTTCCTGACAGGCTGCATTATCGCTAAGAGCATCCTGCAGCTGTGTGCTGCTGCAAACCAAAAGTTCTGAGGATTTTCATAAAAAATCTCGATGCGCAGTCTTGAGTGAGCTTGGGGGCTCGTTTGGTGGGCTGACATGCTCACGTCGACAGGAAACGATTTGTTATTGAATTAGGGAGTACACAGGAAGTTAAGTAAGAGCACATTCAAGACTCAGAAAGTTTATACTAAACCCTAAACACACGTATCCGTATTTTAATGCACCGCAGTACATGTTATTGTCTCAACACGTTATCTAAGCAACAAATGATTTGTTTCCGAGATATGAACCAAAATGCTTTTCTCTTGTTTGTGAGAAATCATTTTAAAATTCCTTTCATACAGCTAATCTATTCAAAGGACCAAACATATGAGAGTGCAATATAAAAACAACTTATAACGTGCGTTTTATGTCTCCACAGTCGCCTTATAAAACAGCAATCGTGTTCACCTCATTTAAACCCGGCAAATTCTTTCCGTGCAATCCCTGAAGAAAACCATAAATAAATAAATTAAAAGTGACAAGGCAAAGTGGGATGAAGGTAAAAAGTGAACAGTAAATATGGGGCTTATAGTATGTGTAAAGTATTGTCGCTTTAAACCTCTCAAATCCTCTTATCAGACACACACAGAGGACAAAACTGCTCTTTATGATGTACAAACAACAGCCTGCGAGGTTAGACAACAGCGGCGCAATACGCTGTCATCGCTGTGAAGTTTACTGAGCCGTTTTTATCTTGTTCTCAGGCTTGCCCGAGATATTTTAACGTATTTACATTCAACTTATTTTACTGTGGGGTCAAATGCCTCTTTAAGGGACTTGCTTATGATCTAAGCTTTAAAACAAAGGTAATTTGACTCCTAAACTGTGAAAGTGAGGCCGCGTTATACGATTTTATATGGAAGAAATATAAATAATCTTCCTTGCTACCATATTATCTTAAAAACATGTCAAAGATTCCTTGTGTAAACGTGCACTGCAGCTGAAGGGAGAGGTTACAACAGACGGACAGAGAAAAAGAAATTGTTGTAATGTCAACTTAAATGAACTATTTTCATCCACTGGTAAACACATTTAGCGCTCTTTGTTTGCTTATCTGCCGTTAAAATGAAATGAGTTCATAATTCAGTTGGTTTAAGCTTATTTGAGACAATGTTATTTCAGGAATTCAAAGGTTTTCCACATCGCTCATTATCTGGATGTGATGACAGTAAACAAAATTCTGTGGTCCCATTTCAAGGTGTCTGAACCTTAATTACATTTTTAATAAGCTCCCTGGCATGCATGCTATGACTCTGTGTGTGTTTATGAAGGGTAATTTGTGGACACACTGGCACAGCAACATCCTGACCGACACACATACTGTACTGTACACAGAAACAAACACACATATACTGTACCGGGCCAGATGCTCCGTGGCCGGTACCTGGTGATCTCCAACGCACACTGAAACGGAAGCTTCTAATAGCCATCATTAATCACGTGCTGCTAAATCACTTTAGAGAGAGAAAGGGAGAGAAGGAAGGAAATTAAATGCATAATATGAGGGGGGCAAAGTAAAACAAATTGAAAATGAGTCTGAAAAATAACTCAAAGTCAAAGTTGATGTAATGTTTGTCAGCGCTTATTTTTGTAGCGGGGGCTGCTAACTGGGATTCTTTTGCTGTAGGAGTAACTTTTTTTACTGGCAGGTTTTGAGCAACTGCTCTCTGTCTGGCGCCCAGTATGTCCCTAAGTTTACTGCCTTAAGAACTGACTTACTGTGCCACCGCTACACCATCATAACCATCAGTCTGTCTCAGTGTGACGCCTACCATGTGGTCTCTGACCAGATGGACATGCCTGAAAAACCTCCAAAAGAAAGCACCCAGGATATATCTAGACTGCTCAAACCACCTCAACTGGCTTGTTTGTGAAGGGTCATTGGCTCTACTCTCTCTCTCCTCACAGATGTGTGTGGACCCCATACCTTAGCTTTTGGGCCTAATTTTAGCCGCCTGTCTTCTTGATGTGATTATTTCAGCCACTATGCAGAACTCATGACCACAGGTGAGGCTTGGAACACAGTCAGACTGATCAACAAAGAGCTGAGCATTTTGGCACGACAACGGTTCAAAACAACGTCTGCATTACTGCTGCACCAATCTGTCTTTCAATCTCCCACAACGCTTCAACCTCTCTGAAAAACAAGACCCCGAGATAATTAAACTCGATTTAATGCACCGATAATTAAACTTAACTGTTCACTCGGGACAGCAACTCATTCCTAGTTTGGACGCTCTCCTGAACCTGGCAGAACACCACACCCTCAGACGTGCTGACTCTCACCCCTGCCACTTTGCACTCGATTGCAAACCATCCTATGCACTACATTTGCAGTGCTCTGCGGCGCTTCTGGAAGTGATATCTTTGGGCAACTGAAGTTTGATGTCTTCATTCTTTCTGTCACATCGAGTTCATGATTTGGCCACGCTCCACTGCACCAATGCACTTGCTACGTTTAGGCCTCCCGATGTTGTGTTGCCCCCGGCTTCTTTTACTCCCTTTTTAAACTGCTCATTATGATTCACACTTTGTGAACTTCAAACACAGCACAATGTAATGAATATCCTGATATTATATCACAGTGAGTTCATGCATGAGACAAAGAAACACATTCTCTCCTTCCCTTGTATCCAACATGTGGTTGGCTATTTGTGTGTCAAGACCAAAGACATATGAAGACGCACCACTGCGGTCGACAACACTCAGGACAAAACACTTTAGCCTTGAATATGAACCAAAACCCCCAAAGTACACATCAGCAGTGTGTTCAGTCTGTCTGTGTGTGTCTGTGAACACATCATTTAGCCACCGTGTGAGGAGTATATCACTGGTTTTGATACTGTCTGGGGAAATTCCTGAGTATGATTATATACAGATCAATTTTCATGTGGGTTTAGGGGTAGTCAGATGTTGCTCTGCATTCATTATTGGATGTGCATTAGAACACACACAAGTGTGTACATACAGTGACTACCACAAGTGATATATCAACACAGACGTTAAACTAAATAAATTCTTCACTTTAAAAGTCTGAGCAATACGTTGTGTCATTGAAAACATTTATATGCTTCACCTCCATTTCTGAAGGAAATCAATAAGCTAAGTAAGCATGATTATTTTGACCAATTCCACTGTGTAACTTTGTGCTTGTTGACATTCATTGATGATACCTAGTGTGTAACATTACCAAAGCGAAGTAGGAATGAATGCTTTTTGTTGGCAGTTACCTGCTTTGCATTTCACATTAGCATTTTATGCATTTAGCAAATGCTCTCACTGGAGGCTGATTCACAATGAGTGTAACACGGAGGCCAGGGAGGAAAATGTTTTTCCTTTTGAGACAAGAGCAAGGTCAGGTGCAGGTAGAAACGGATGGTAGGGTAAAACAATTCTCCAGGGACTGTATTCTCTATTCATGAGGGAAGACAGAATCTGATTGGAGCAGCCCGGTTGTTCCCCTGCAGGAGAACAGAACATGGGAGAAAGGGAAGTTATGACACCAATGCCCTAAGAAAGGGAGACACAAGTGTACTCAGGCTGCACAACAAAGCTTTGATGCATTACACTGCTGCAAGTTAGACAGCTCGCACGCTCGCATACAATTCGACACGAGAAAGGTCGGCAGCAGCCGTCGGAGGGAGGCAGTAATGGTTGATAATATGGCACGGTTTGGGAAAGGCAAATACGCTGTGCCATCAGTGACGTATTGTTGGAAGAGGGCTGAATACATGGATGGTCAAACCTGCTGCCAGGCCGGCTCAGCAGCCAACTGCAGCAGCAGAAATAAATACCTAATATTAAAAGATTTAATATTTAGCACTAGTCGTTGTGGCGGTTATAAAAATCAAAATGTCTCTTAGTGCCTTTCGTAAATAAAGTTTCAAGTCGAACATTAACTGCATGGAACATCTGCAATGTTGTGGAGAAAAGTCTGAAAAGCCATAACAACATCACGCTGCTTTCAGCCTATGATACCAGTATGCAACTGAATAAATGATGTTCCATTTACACACAAGACCATTAATCCCAATTTAATAGCTTAGTTTTGCATCAGAATCCAGTCTGAATAGCCTGTAATACTGTCTACCGACTGATAAGTCATTTATGTTGCTTCTCACATGTGTTTCAGAAGCCGTACACATCGCCCTTGACACTGCTATATTCCACACTTTGAATTTGATAATAGGTGACTGCCCATTTTCCTAAATCCAACGGATTTCTGAAGATATGAAACACTGTTGTCATGTAGTATCCTCAAATGAATAATTCATTTTTTTCAAACTGCAATGAACAGCAGACAGTGTCTCCCAGGAAATGTGTCCTGAACCTTGAAACATTAAGATTGAATTCTGTAATGACACTACTGGTCCGATCTAATAAGCTCTAATACTCTTTCTAAAAGGCTATTTGATGCTAGAGGTTTTTGATGTTAGCCTGTCATTAACCGGGAGGTCACAGGATGTAGATGGTGAGGACAGAGCAAGAATCTTCTGCACATGACAGGGTTTAAATTAAAATGGTCAAAGTGAAAATAGACTTTTTTTTCAGTTGCCACTGAATTTATTTCTCAGCTACTTTGTTGATTAGAGTTTGAATATAATATGTATTTGTATGCATTACAAGGACACTATCCAACTGTGTAAAACCAAAAAGAAATTGCTGCACCTTGTCTTTAACTACATTAAAAAGCTAAATTCATGCTCAGAGGGTTTATGATGTATGCGCAGACATAACATTAAGAAATAGGTAATCTTAAATGTATTTATCTTCAAAGAAGTATCGCATTTCAAAGTCAAATATTAAGTCGGTGCCTTTCATTTAGTACAAAATGAATGGCACACCCACCTGTAATTAGCTTTAATGTCTAACTCCTGGAGACTAATGCATGTTTGCGTGTACACAGTGAGGATGGCTTTCAGTGAATCAGTTTTATGTATGTACTTATATGTCAAAGTGATTTTTTTCATATCTGTTTGAACCCTTGTGCACTTTGCATTCGTGCAGCTCGCATACTCCGGGTGACAGTTCTCTGTTGTGTGAGTGTACTGTGAGAGTGAGTGCGTGTCTCCCTGGGAGTGTTATGCATCTAATTGCTGTACGCTTTAATAATTTACGTTCCCTACTCTCTGATGCCCATCATTAAGAAATGAGGGAATTACCCCCAGCTGCACAACTGCGTGCGCGTGGGGGTGTGTTTGTGTGCATATAATTTGATGTACACATACATCCTTTAGAGAGCATGTATTTGAGTGTGCGCACATAACTGGGAAAGTTTATGTGCATATGCCTGAGCATATCACAGCATGCCACGGTGTACCACTGAATGTGTGTGGGCATGCGTGGCCTTGGTGTGTGTGTGTTTTCTAAACCTCTTCCGACCATTACAGTAAGTGTACATTATTCATTGTGGCCTGCCAAGATCATTATCAACAGACAGCAAAGATGGGCAGACGGAAATGGTAGGCTGACTGGAGAATCAACGGAAGCACGTTTTGTCCTGGTAGATAAATGGCACAACATTTTACCTGCAGTCATTGGACCTGGCTTAATCATACAACTCTACGTGATTTTAATATCCCCCTTAGATTCAACCTCGAGAGGCTTCGGGGTGAGATAAAACACTTTGCCAGAATTTGACATGACAGGTTTTTCTCAGGTTATTTCGTTTAACAGATTAGTCGAAGCAAAAGCATCACTAACAAGAACTTTAATGCAAATAAACACACACATTTACTTCAATTCCTCTGATAACTGGTTTGGCATATTTGGCATTTGTGTTAAATGCTGGATCTGGACCTCATTAGAGTGGCTAATGAAGGCTGCTACTGTTGTCTATTCGATTACAGTGACTGAATGAGACCATGCACAGTTTACTTATTCTATTTTAGTACTGTAAAAAACTTTCCTGAGCAACTGCTCACTAATTTTTTGAATAATTTCCTGGAAATAACAATTATTATATTATTAATGAAGATCAATGCACCTTTAGTAAAGACAAAAGAACCCCACAAGCAACATGACATTAGAACAGTATTAAACACATGATTGTATAATGATTGATGTTTTTTGTCAGTAAGTTTATTGCTGTTTATTGTGATGTACTTTTTTGTTTAAACATTTATCTTTGCCTCAGTATGTAAAAGAACAACTAAGAACAGTTTTAAATCACTCTTTGGTAATTATCCTGTAATGAGTTGCACGCTCTGCACGGCAACGCAATGTTATTATTAATTTTGTCTTCATCTCCCAAAAGCATTTTCACTATGTCAACTATCTCTCTTTTCATTGTAAGTCAAGACTATAAAATACCACTGGAAAACTCTGCCTAAAGCAATAGTGAATTAGGTTAATTAATTCTTAATAAGCTTTCGAAAGATAATACCTCAGGACTGCATAGGCAGCGTAGTGCTTTTCAATTTAATGTTTCAGGGGAAAATATTTAAATACATACAATATGATTTGGACTGTGAAACAGATGAGAAGGGGGAACACAAGGCAGGAGGTGTGAGTTGAGGCAATTTAGAGATGTATGTAGGATAACGGAGTGAGGGATAAAACCATAGAGACATACAATACATGTACACAAAGAGCCTAGAGCCAACAAATCCAATTTGTGTTTCAAATCTTATCTTAAATGCTGAACGTCCATGTTGTAATTTTGCAAATGAGCACACTGAAATTTGTGTGATTACACAAACTGAACATCTGCTGTCATCACAGCTTTTGTTGGCACAGAAGCAACGGAGGACTAGAAAGGCTGAGTAAGGGGTTCCTCTAGGAACACCCCGTAAGAATGGACTCATCTTGATTGAGCGTGGGAAGGAAGCACTTTTAACAATGTCAACAACAGAACCTGCTGCTTTTCTCCTGTTGATTTCATTTTCGTGAATTATGAAGTTGAATGGGCAGCACAGTGGTGTAGTTACCAAGAAGCACGAAGGACTGGGGTTAGATCCCTAGGTTGGCCGGGTGCCTCTCTGTATGGAGCTTGTTCTTCCCGCGTTCTTCCCGCGTACTCCGGCTTCCTCCCAAAATCCAATGACACATGCAAATTAGCTTAATTGGTAACTCTAAAAATGTCCTTAGATGTGAATGTGAGCGTACGTGTTTCTATATATGTCAGATGGAATCAAAGCCTAAAATACTCATTAGAAATAAAAAAACAAGGGGGAAAATATACAGAAAGGACACTCAGAATAAGAGGAATGTGTAAACAGACGATGGCTTGGAGGAACAGAGAAGAAAAGAAAGTTAAATAAAGAGGGAGGAGACAGAGAGAGAGAGCATAGGGATGGTGAAATAAGAAAAGCAGCCTGAGCACAGAGATGCAGGCAGATGTGGTATTTCATCTTTCTCTACGATTACCACTCAATAATCGTTCCAATCGCGCACACACATCGACAGTCACGTCTGTTTCAAAGAAAGAGCTTTGAAACATACACATTCGTGTTCCAAAGATAGTATTATGCCAGGACCAACTTCTAAACATGTCTGCACACATGTTAGTTATCATTCTCCCCCTTTAAGTAGGTATTGCGGGAACCCATCACATTAGTTGTGTTATGGCAGGTAATTTCATGGTGGATCCATGCAAGCTAAACTAACTCAACAGAGTGAACTAGAAAAACACTCGGAGATGTTACATTAGCCAACGTTGCACGTCACAATTTCAATGTTGTGATTAGAGAAAATGTATTTAAGTGACTAAAATAAGTCCAGTTGCCATTGGTAAAACATTTTCTGAGATAACCATGACCTGAGGATCTTCTAGTTAATTATAGAAAATGTTTTAGTATTCAGATGTTTGAATAACAGCTACATACTGTGGACGTTTGGATTTGTTCAAGTATGCACTGTACCAACTTTGGATGACATCTACCATAGGACAAAGGTATTTTGGGAATTTGTAATGTATTACACCCCGTTAGTTGAAATCAGTCCTGATTTCTATTCATTGTCCCATCCTGCACCTGCAGCAATAACACATGCAAATATCCATTCTGGCAGTGAATCCAAGACTAGTTTCACACTTTAGATGAATGAGAAACTTACTTGTACGATATTGTTACATTAGTGTGTATTAGAACATTGTTTATGTAAATGTACATACTGTACATTCCTCTGTCATTTGAATATGTGCAAATCTTTTGAACAAGTATCTAAAGCCAGAGAAAATGAAAGCAATCAAAGTCTGGCTAAATACTTGTTATATTTCAATCAAACACAGAAGCAATCAGACTTTTTTACAGTTTCTGGGGTGTCAATCAAATCTGTGAAGTTATCACCTCACAGCGGTGTTGTATTTGATCAAATCCTGTGCAATTTGCCCGCCCAATTACAAAGCTATCAAAGCAGATGAAGGCACATGAAATGGACAGGTACATTAAGATAAAAAAAAACACCAGAAGGATGAATTATAAAAGGTTTTTGAGTTGTAAGAGAAACATAATGAGAATGAGACAGAGCAGAGTGAAAGGAATGATTAGAAGAGAAAGGAAGATGAGGTGTACACACACACACACACACACACACTGTTTATTATATGTACGACTCGACATGTGCCAAAAACAGCTGGATTCACACTTCCCCACACTGTGACATAGATCATTAGACTTGTTATGAGTGTGCTTTGTGTGGCTGCCTGCATGTGCGTGCGTGCGTGTGTACGCTTGCTGTTTGAATAGAAGCCTGCACAAATAACTAGCTAAAGTCTGAGCTTTCCCCGGCGAACACACATGCACGACACACGCCCGCAACACCAATACGGTGCGTATTTTTTGTCCGTCCAAGACCAACATTTCTGTGTTTGCACATGTTAAGAGTGGCCCATTCGACACAGGAGCTGTGTTTGTGTGAGAGTCCTTTCATCCGCCCACCGCAACATGTGTGCATCTGTATGTGTATGTGTGTGTGTGTGTGTGTGCGTTAGTTTGTTTATCAGAACATCTAGAAGGCAGTGTTTGTTTATCCTTCACGCAAACAGATTTTTCTACTTTCCATATCTCTTACTATCAAGACTTTTCTTTTCCATACTATGCGTCCACTGCAAATTCTAGATTTTTAGTCATGAAACATTTCTGATCAATTGCATTCAGTTGCAATTGCAATTCACAAACAGTCATTTATTTATTTTCTGACACTAGTGTCAGCCCCAATACTCATTTTAACCTCATGGTTTGTACTGTACTGGTACTGCACCTATAGTCTGTCTTCTCTTTCACCTGCTCCTGTCATTTCCTATGATGTTGAGTTCTGTGAGTATATCTGTCTTTTGGTGGCATCCTATTTGACCACAGTCCAGGCTCACAGCTGCTTATTCCCCAGAGAGAGTGAACTGAGACATCCCTAAGAGGGCAGCGGTACTGCAGCCTCGTATTAATACATGAATTATTGCACAATCAAAGAGAAAAGATGTCACTGCTGATGTCCTCCTTTATTCCCAGTATAGCAAGGTGCAGCAGAATTGCGTCTAAAAGATCTCGCCTGCATGTATATTATAATCGGTTTAATACCTCAACGAGTGAGTGAGAAGCAATCTCCTTTGCAAAATGCAGATTAATTTGCTGCATCAAATGAAAATAGGCTGAATAGACTAAATGGAGAGATTACTTTTACCCCGGGGTGTGATCATGTTAAAGCCCAGTCCATTACACACATACAGTATAAGGATATCCATTCATCCATCTTTTATCTTAGCCGCTCGTCCTCCTAAGGGCTGCAGGGGTGCTGGAACCTATCCCAGCTGTCATTGGGCAAGAAGCGGAGTACACCCTGGAAAGGCCACCAGTTTACCACAAGATTGACTTGGAGAGACAGACAACCATCTATGTGCAACTTAAAACCCATTAACCTAACACACATGCCTTTGAATGGTGGGAGGGAACCGGGGAACCTAGAGAAATCTCATGCAGACATAGGGAGAACATACAAAACAAACTCCACACAGAAAGGCGCCCGACCAGCCCTTTGGCATAAACCTGGGCTCTTCATGCTGTGAGGCAACAACGCTCACCACTGCACCAACAGGCCACCGTGAATTCAAGCAACCAAATAAAAAACAAGACATGACCCCTCACATCTTAAGCGAACAAGGCTTAAATGCACTGGCTGGATGTTTATCCTGTGCAAGGGCAGGTTTTTTCCAGGTTGAAATATATAACCAAATAACTGCGGACCTTAGTTGAGTGTATTGACTGCCGGTTAGTGCTCCTTAGTTAAAGCTCCTAAGTTTGGGTTAGAATATTATTGTGTTTTTAGTTTAGTATAGCAGTTGAGTGTCAAGTGACTGCTGAAATGACTCAACGGTTTCTGACTGAACAGTTGTGGTATGCGAGGCATTTTGGTCGAGTTCTGCTTTCAGATTTTGGACACATCAAACTGAACGCATCTGACAGGACCTACTGAAACGGTCAGCAGAAGAGAACATTTTTAAATCTCCAAACATTTGACATTTGAATCTCTTTTGCAGCCACATACACACATTCAAAAAAGGCAGACGAACAAATGTTTTCATGGATATGTGGCCATTCTTCAGTTGCTTGACGTCAATGGAGCAAATTGCTCAACCTCACTGCTGGACACTGTGCCAGGGGCAATACTTTCTGGTCAAAGTCTTGCTTTTTCTCTGTCCTTCACTCACTCAGTCTCTCACACACGCACACACAGGATTGTAAAAGGGCCGAGACAGCCCAGAAATTGCTATTTCACCGGACACTAATCAAGAGGGAACAGGCCTTTACCTTCTTGGCACAGACACAAAACACACAGTGACAGCCACTGATGCAAACAGAAACACACACACACACACACACACACACACACACACATACACACACACATATAAATGCAGCTGCAAATTTTGGCACAAACAAAGATGAGTACGTACACCCACAAGGACAGAATGACAAATTAATATGAAGCACACAAAACGGCACCCACAAGCCGCAACACCTACATACACGTCCCACATATACAACCCGCGTATGTACACACAAAGCACAGGCATGCCGCATGTCAACCGTGAGAAACCGTAGCAAACAGAGGAGACAAGATAATAATAAAGTCAGTCAGTTTATTTCAGTCCTTCTGGATGGGTAATTAGAGTGAGAACGGTAGAGAGACACAGGCGGAGAGAAAAAACAATGAACTCTGGGTCACTTCAATTTACAGAGAACTGTTTTTATGAGAAACAGGGTGATCAAAAGTCACTTTTCCAATCAAACACAACCGGGGTCATTTAAACCTGTTAACGAAATGATGAGTAACCAAAAAGAAAAATCAGTCTTCTGAAAATTACGAGAGAAAACGCAGAGAAGGGGTGGGAGGAGGAGAAGTGGAAAAAGCAGTGCAACGGATTGGAAATTCAGAAAATTCAGAATCTTCATACAGGGTGTGTCATGAAAACGTAAGCACAGAACAAGAAGGTTTAACACGGCAACAACACTCATGCACTGCCAATTACTAGATATTCACTTCCATGGCTTTGTTTCATGTAGAGCACTTGAGTGGAACAGAACTGGAGCGTTGAAAATTTAATTGGGGCAAGGAGCAGCATTTGAGGAGGCTAGAAGTGACGCTCCGACTGCTCTACTTCATCTGCTCGAGTCGGCTCACTTTTGGCTTTAAGGCCACCAAAATATGAAACTCTTTCCAGAACGTTCCAGGTTTGCCA
Organism: Microctenopoma stevenorrisi; assembly: GCA_032270685.1. Classification (NCBI taxonomy): domain Eukaryota; kingdom Metazoa; phylum Chordata; class Actinopteri; order Anabantiformes; family Anabantidae; genus Microctenopoma; species Microctenopoma stevenorrisi. Next base: position 13,087,908 of record JAUMTR010000014.1, on the reverse strand, counting down.
CGTCTTGACTTTGTGTTACATAGACACTAAAAGCTACACCTCGAGGCACTGATGTGCTCACATTCACTGCATTATCAATTAGCAGCAAGTGAATGTGTCCCCAGTCTGTCGCTCATTTTTTATTTCACTAGTCACACTTCCCCACGGTAGCGCTGGAAGGACAGAGTCAATGCATTTGCTTTACACTGACATTTGGATTTACAAATTTCAGCTTTTACTTCTTGGTATTTACATTTAGATATATTAAACAACACAGAGCAAATCACACTTTCTGACAAATTAACATTTAGTTGATCAAAGGAACTTTTTACTAGATTTAAGTTTTCATAACCATTTTTCTACACCTAACCTGTTAGATTTAATTAGCTAGACAACTCCCAATACTCTGTTCTGAAGTAAGATTAAAGCATTGTTTCTCACAAGTTTAGGGGCAGTGCTGTCATACAGTAAAGCAGCATATTCAATTCTAGATTTCAGACACAACACATATACACATACACAAAATAATCATTCTGAAGTGAGGCTTTCAGTGAAAGCGTATATATATATACCGAACTTCACAGAGAGCGACGACAAGAGAAGAAGAAGGTAACGGGCGATATGGGAAAGACCTGGGTGTCCAATAAGAGGATTAGTAGAGGAGAAAGAGAGAAACAGAGTAAGAGTTTTAAGATCTGAGAAGAAGTCAGATAAGGAGAATGATGGATGGACAGAGTCGTGAAGGTTAGGGGTAGAGAGAAAGATTAAAAACACAAGCTTGAGTGTAATAATAATTTTAATGTATATAAAATTAATGTTTCAGCGATATTTCTTTTAGTTTAGAACTCCAACTATGAAGAGTATTTTCCTTTGGCCTAATCATTTTTGACACACCACCTTTATTTAAAACAGCAGAGAAAAAACAATCTTTCTTTCTAAATCATTCCTGATAACCAGCAGATACAAGGAGGCCAAAGCCTGTAAGGTTTGAGTTTCCCTCACGGTTTTCCATTGACTTTGTAAACCGGGTCCCTTTTACCATTTGTTATGGTTGTCTGCTATAATAAAAATGGTGGGATTTGCTGTTGTCCTGCAAATAGAGCAAAAAATGGAGAGGCAAAAAAAAATTGGTGATGTGGAGCGGAACAAAAGCAGAGATACAGTTAAGGAGAGAGAGAAAAAGGAGTGAGAGAAACTCATGACATGATGCTACGGATGAATGTTAAGATGTTTAGTTTGGCATTTAAGACACAGAAGTCTTATCAAAGTCTTTACAAACATTTGGAAACTGAAAGAAATGACCTTCGGAGGTAAACTCAATCGACCTTCCATTTCTGAGCAGGTAATGAACAGTACAGGTAAACCAGGAATAATACTTAGCGTTTACATTTTCAAGTCAAGACATTTGCACCATGTTATCAGGATTTACTTTTCCTGAATCTGACTCTTTCAATATAAAACTCTCACCTTTTCGTGTATGTTACTACCCTGCAATCATTTGAAGTTCAAAGAGTAGAGCGTACTAATTTCGCAGCGCTCCGGCAGCTTCTCTCCCTGACAGGAACAAAACTCCAGAGACCAACTGAGGTGGACAAACTGCTGAATTCAGTTCTAAGACCGTGCAAATCCACCACATTTCTATTTAATATAACTGACCGTGTACTGGGACAAACAGGGAGAGTAATTAAAATGGAAGCTGAGTAGTTCAAGCAGTGGCTTTACATGTGGGGCCAAATACTTCCCAGTTTAAACAGGAAGTCCCGGAGGAGATCTACGGCCAGAGCTCTACGCGAGCTCTTCACCCTCCTCCATACTGATCTGTCTGAAAGGAGACAAGACAATTCCATTACCCAGCCATGTAGCACGAGTCCCCAGAGTGCGCGCGCGCGTGTGTGGAAACACACGAAAACAAGCTGCCCAGGGAAAGGAAATATATATCAATTGGAATGTTTGTGGAAATAAACTGCCTGAGGGAATCACCAGAACTCACTCCTCCTTCACGTCGTCTTCTGCCAGTGTACAGTAATTTTATTTAAACTGTTACGGTTGAAGGTCAAAAGCTGTATCTTCTGCTTATGATGAAACCTTAACAGTTACTCCTGGATTCCATGGACTTTTTTGGAGATAGTTGCCTAAGATGCCTGATTTTGATGCAGTTGTTACTAAAAGAAAGTGAAATGTGTGCTACGATGGATTTGGATGTTCTGTTGCAATGAGATTGTAGGAGCAAGTTACAGTCTTTAAAATAGTTGCTGACATCGCTGTGCTGGGTGTTTTTATAGTTGACCAGAGTGCTCCAAGTGACAAAAACATATGTACTCGCATGAGCACGCGGCTGTCACGCAAACAGGAAGGCGGCATCACTCGCATCACTTTGATTTACACAACGCTAACATCACCACCAACCATGCCTCTGCGGTCTAACCCACTGCGGTTTGTCAGCATGTCACGTGATGTGGATCCAACATGATGATCACATTTAAGCCATTCCAGGTGAATTTTGCAGGCAGAAGGTTTCATGCACAATATTTAGAATTGCGATGTGATTAGCAGTGAGTTTGATGTATAAGTCTCAAACTCAATTGGATATGGCTTCTTTCTTCATTTGAGAGAGAGCAAGATGAGTTAAGATGCAAGATGAGCAAGATGTTAGAAATTTTGAAAAAAGTTACATTTTGTACCTAAAGTTACATTTTCCTAACACACACACACCTTAATGAAAATGGCCTTGTAACCCAGCCTACACCACAACACTGACAGTTAAGATTTCTTTTGGACTTTATCAGTAAGAAAAAAAGTCAAGTCTACACCACAACTGTGTTTACAGAATCACGTTGCTATGATGTGAGAGCAGCTCCGACTGGATTGTTTACAAGACTGAGTCGGTGCCAAACTTAGAACCCCTTTTCTTGTGTGATGATTTATAGTGCAAATTCATTACTAAACAGACACCGCTCTTGCTCACAGCATAAATGTTTCTTCTTCATTATGGATGTTTAAAAATTCGTCATTACAGCAATGGGAGTGCTATGTCTGGAGTGCGTTTGATTGTCCCATGAATTATCTGTCAAGAATTTGAGGAAGAGTAAAAAAAAAAAGAAACAAGTATCACTTCTTGTCTAGTGTCAGCTGGCAGGCTGAGTGTCTGACTTGCACGCTGAGTGGCTGAGTAGCTGGCTAATAGGCTCTAAAGATGGGGAGTGATCAGTGACAGAGCTTTTAGATATGCATGGCCTGATGTTTGGAGGGCCATTGCAATTTCACAGCTCTAGACCAAATCATTGCATTTAGGATGAAATGCCTAACACTGAAGAGGACACCCCTGAGGCAGTATCAGTTTTCTCTCTACCGTATTGAGGCTTTCTCCACAACTACTAATCACTGTCATTAAAGATTCACAAACCTTTAAAGAAAAAAAAAGGCAAGTCGGCAGCTGTGAAAAGTGTATGTTAGATTTAAGAAGGCGCTCTGGAATGGAGGGGTGAAACGCCGTCTAGGAGCTAAAACAGTTCAGTTGCTATTGGATTAACCTTTTTTTGAGAAAGTGTCTGCCTAACACCACCACTAATCATATGAAATAATGCCAATTGTACTGTAGAGCACAATAAAGATCACTAAAGACAAAGAAATGCTTCCTGCGTCTTCTAACTATAGCAAAACAATATTAAAATGTACACGTTTTCATGGTGTGTTACAGGCCGACAGGTTACCACTCGTGACTAGCTGGATATATGAGTGCAGTTAACGCTGTGTTAGCTGGGGAGGTGCGGCTATAAATTCTTTAGCTGACAGCCACTGAAGACAGCAATAGACAGGCGAATGGACAAAACCAGAGAGAAAGCAGAACAGCAGTAAACCTCCTCGTTGTGGCAGCAAACAGAAAGGATGTTGTTTTTCACCAAAGAGTTTTTACCCCTTATTCAGTTATAAGGCTCTTTTACTGTGAATTATCGTACTATATTTTGTTATTAGGCTGTTAATATATCTCTCTCTCTACTATTGTAAATCAATTCGCATGATGAAGATAAGTAGTCTAACACCTGGCATCCAAAGAGACAAAATGTACATATCCTACTACAACTACAAAAAGAGCATCAGCGTTACAAAAGAGATCACAAACTTTTGGCATGAAGGTGGAGCAAGCACGCATGGAAATGGATGGGTTCAGAGACTTTGTGTGGCGCCCTCTATTCTTAATTCAAACCAGCGTAAACACACCACTAGCAGATGGCTCAAACTAAGCGCCAGAATACAGCGACTGACAGACACAGACGGAGACAGAACGGTAGAAGACGGTTGGAGGACACAGAGACAGAAAAGCAGAGGCACAGAAGCAAGAATGGATGGTGGAAAGAAAAAGAAAAAATGGTATAAAAAGGATATGTACACAAGCAACTTGACATCTAATCACAAAGTTAGAGGAAAAGAAACAAAGAATAAGGAAAAATTCCAAAAGACCACAGACAGATGGCTTTGTGCTATTCTCCTGACAACACTTCTATCTGTTTAAAATGTAACAAGCCCCGGGTGTAAGTCATAAACACTGCATAATATCAAACTTTCATCACGATGGTAATCACAACAAGTGTAGCATGTCATGATGTCATTATCGCCGTGTCTAAAAGTTTTGTAGTTGACAGTTAACATAATGAAAAACGCAGACAAAAAAAATGGGAAGAAAGACGATAAGTACATAAATAGCAGGAAACAGCTTTTAAAAAAAGGCAAACAAGAAATAAGATCATTTAAAGAGAGCGGGTGAGAAGCAGTGTGTGCCTGTAGGTGGTGTACAGCCTGAAAGGTAGAATTAAAGTCGATGTTGCCCCAGTGTGTGCCTTGAACATGTCATAAAATCACCAACTGTTATCATGGCAATTATATCCACTGCCAGGGCAGACCACGAGAGTACTGTTTTCACAAACTTGTAATTCAGCCCTGATGAATAGTTACACAATGTAACTGTGTTTCTCCCTCGCACGCACACACACACACTGTTCGAGACCACCGAGGTGTCATTATGATGCACAAAATCACCACTGGTGAAGAAGAAACTCGTGCGCACACACGCACTGGGTTACACACAGACATGCAGGGAGCGTTTCTCAATCTTCTTTCTCCTCGACACACACACACACACACACACACACACACACACACACATTATAGTCTGTTTATGCATTGCATTATTCACCCTGCTGACATAATCTACCATAACATAAAACTCTCATTAATCCAGTCTTATTTCAGCCTTCAGTAATTCATCATTGCCGATATGATTAACCAAACTGTCACACTGCCATACTGTCTCATTCATCAAACGTTTGCATGGAAATGTTACGTGTAACATCAGCTCGGAAGAAAGTCTCGACGGGTGAAGTGCTCGACGTGCTACTGGCTCTGCTGACAAGTGGACCGAATCATTCAGGTGCGGCTGCCCACTTCGCTGACTGTGACGTGCTCATGTTGTTATCGTGATGGTGATGTCCTGAGACTGCTTTGTTTTATGCAGTATTCAAGACCAACACCACATTTACTTTAGTTTATGTCCTGTAGGTGATACATCAAGGTGTTTCTCTCTTTGGCCATATTCTGAAGTGGGCAGTCATGATACCAAAGATATACCCAATTTCCCCCGTGACCCATCTAGCAGCTGCCATACAATTGCTTTCATACCTTAGACTACAAACAGCCTCTAATACAGGGAGACGTGAGGAGATGCTGTCCAGCAGAGATAATGAACAAGTGCATTCCTGTTTTTTTTTCTACATTCCTTTAGCCTAAAAAATGTTTCTCTTCCACCAATCATTTAAGAAAAGGGAGGCAGCCATCAATCATGGAGCATTACCGCGGAGACAGATGTATTGAACAACCAAACTGAAGGAGAAAAGAGGGAGTTCATGTGTTGATTAGAAGAGGCGGTTGTCATAATAAATCTGAGATATCGGTGAACGGAATATACATAAATCCGAGAGCACACCTGCTCTGTTTTTGCCTTAGATAGACACAATGGTGCTTGCTTGAATATTTATGGTGGAGCCCATGAGCACAGTATCAACAGTGCTTTTTAGGTGCAACTGTAAATTCACATACACACTCCCACATTCTTACAGCAGCACAAGTATTATTATTACTGATGAAAAACAACTTTGAATCAATGACCAAATAAGCCCTTCACTGCCTGAGTACTGTTCATTTTGCTTAAATATGCACTTTAAAAAGTTAATCCATGCATGAATAAAGATATTCCACTTGAGCTAAATGCCACATTTAACAAAGGTGTTCACATCATTATCCTCTGGGGTTCTTGTCATTTACAAGTCTATCCTATCTCAACATCTTTATTATGCACAGACCCAGTGTATAAAACCTTCACCATCAGTATAATAAATCTCAAAGGAAGCCATAGCCAGCTGACTGGCCACGGTGACATGCCGCTAAGTTGACACCTATTTAGCTTTTGTATGATTATTAAAATGCACAGCTATAACCAGAAGATGACCAATGTCCTTTTAACAACTCGTCATTAGAGCTAGTCAGCTGGCAGCGGCTCCTACTGTATGAACATGACAATTCAAGTTAAACATTAGCATTTAACATGGAACTGAAAAAGGCATTCAAATATTATAACCCACCAATAAAATGTATCGGAAGGGTTTCAGTTAAAGGGAACACTAATTATTGTCAATCGTTTTTATGCTTGCAAGTTGGTAATTTGGTTGCCAGCTGCGTGCAGTTTAATCATTCTATCATTATTTTGTGCAAAAGAGCATCGATATTAATGTTGTTAACACAAGGTCCTAATGTCAGCACTTGACATTATGTGCAGATCTATTCAACCCTGTTGTAGCAATAATTGGGTGGCAATGTGATTAATCTCTTGAATAATTTGTGTTGGTATTTACGTTACCACAGCGGTGACCGCCTCCACAGGTGAACCAGCATGCTGCCGTTTAACGGTATGTAAAGATGCTGCATACCTCATAATGGTTGTGCCTTCACAAATCTACTAGAATGAAGGAGCGACGTTCGAGAACCCCTCGGTCCATTTCAGTGGCCAGCTTGATCAACAGCTCAATATGAAGCTGCCGATACTAATTTTGTGTAACACACGTTACTCTACCACCTCAGTAATGTCAGTTTTGTTATTTGGGGGTTTTCCACACACATATTGTCATCATAAGCATTTAGGGGCGTCAGTGGTCCCAACTAACTAGCGACGTGTGTGTATGGTGCATATTTTGAGCTTCATCTTAACCCTTAAACCAAAGTTGTAAGAGTGTCATAAAATCTGATTGGGGTATGAGTTTGTGTCCCCTTTTCAGGATTACTACTTCTTTCGACTGATAATGAATTATAATACAAAACCCAAAAAGACAGAATTGAAATTTACATGGTAATATACATGTACATTTTGAGTGACAGGATAGGTTTGAAAGGGTTAACTCTGCAGAAAGATGTATGTTGCGTCTCCTTTGCCGTCACAATATTCAAAAGGCCACAACTGTACCGATAAACATTGCTCTTAATTACAGCTGTGGGTCATGTTTTTATATTCAAGTGTGCTGTTATGAATTCATATATTTCTTTTGGAGTTTTAAAGGTCATTTGATGAATTGTACCACATGTTTTCTCCTTTTTTCAAGTATTTTTGGAAATAGCATTAAGCAAACTACTTACCTCCAATGTGGAGATAGATGGTGTCACGCCTCTCTCCGTTGGGGTTCTGGAAGCAGCTATAGAGCCCGTTGTGGCTCAGGTCCACTTGGGTCAGGATCAGTCTGGGACCTTCTAGACGGTGCTGGGCCTTCACATCTGTGCCGTTCACCTTCCATGACACTGACGCGTCATTGTCCAAGAAGCCGCACTGCATGGTGACATCACTGCTCATTCGCTCATACTGGTTCCTAGCGACTGGAGACAGAATGAAAGGTAAAGTGTTAGTGACACAGGCTAGTACCGAGTCAAACATCTGCATGATGCATCTGGGTACATAAACAACTTATACAACAAGCACATATTTTTTTGAGGCAAATGCAGTTTTCAAGTGAAGTAATAAAAAGAATAGGGATTGCTTGGCCATTGATTTAAAGCAACAGGGATGGACTAGGTTTTTGTACTGATCATGAATAGGTCTTCCAAATGTTACTGAAGGGGGGAAAGAAAAGCCAATTTTTGTTCCGTACAGCAAACCAGATTGCAGGGCACAGGGAAGATGCTGTGTTTACAGTAGAAATGTCAGGATTTCAGTAGAAGTTCTGTTCTGTTCAGGCTGTCTTGTGTTTTCCGTGTGGCCTTTATTCTTGCATTAACTACTCCATTGCAATGCTGTCTTTGTCTGCTGGTTCAGAAGAGTTGTTGAGGCCGTGACCCCAAGGGTTAAGGGATATATGTGAGCCTAATGGGAGTCTTAGCCAGAACACTGAGGTTAGCAGCCCCCTTCTGTTAATAAGTCCCATGGGACCTGTCATGGCCACATAGTGAGGACCTGAGATTAACACTTAAACACTGAGGATCAACAGCACAACAAGACACAACAATAAATTATTGATCCCCATCTTAGGGAAAGAAAAGAAAAAAAATGGTGCCCCCACTGGCCTGGGATCAAAAGCTTTCAAGATTCTTTTGTCCTGATGTCTCTCTCTTTCCCTGTCTTTCTTTTTGTCTGCGTCGCCTTCCTTGATTCTTTCTCGTCACATTGCCTCTCATTTTGCGTTCTCGTTTTTCATTTTTTCGCTAGCTTCATTCTCTCCATCACGTCAGATATGCCTCTTAACGTAGATGATACAGATGTTAGCCTAGTATTTCATGTATATTTCATGTCCCATAACGGAGCTATCTATATTTAATAGGACAAGATCTCTGTCCCCAATAACAGTACTCTGACACTGTTTGTTCTCTCTCTGTCTTCGTCTCTGTCACTGCTTCCCAGTTAACCTCCCCAGCCCTTACTCTCTTCTCCTGTCTATCTTTTTTTTTATTTCTTCCTTCCTCTCTATCGTCCTGATCTCTATGCTTGTCACCTCCATTTAAATGAGTTCAAATTATGCGTGTGCATATGCATGTCAGGGGTAAGAAATGCCACTTTCCTTTGATCTCCTTCTCCGTCAAGTTACTTTGAACCGATGTGCGACTTTATTCACCTTAAAAAAAAGTTATTTGCACCTCAGCAAAACCATACAATCTGACTTTAAAGTAAGCTTTGATGGTGATGCTCGTGCCACTGTGCTTTTGGTGACAAGGGAGCTTAGAGAGGAGAAGAGAAGACATTTGCCTGCATTCATGCAGAGTTTCTGAAAATTCATAATTCTACTGGATAAGGTGTAGAAGACTTATTAGAAGAGCTGCCTTTCATAAATACCACCCACTGCCTTTAGGTGGCATTAAGCTATTATCAAAGAGGGAGACCGTCTTCTGACTGGTTGCATGAGAAAGCAGTATACAGTACACACGCGGGGGCTGCCTCATACAATATTTTGCTGAGACAACTGTTTTTGCTGCTTTTTTTGTGAATGTCCTTCACAGTCTCTGTACAGGGTTGATTCTTTGACCCCCCCCCCCATCTCCATTCTGTCACATCACGTTCCTCTTATCCTCTCAGGTTACATCACTCTTTCTTTACCTCTGTCTTTTCCAATATCCATTCATCACCCTTGCCTTTGCTCCATCTCCATCCATCTGTTTCCTCTATGTCCTCTCCTTCCTCTCCTCTTTCAACATACAAAGTTCACTTTCTGCTCCTATCATTCCTCTGGCAGTCAGTCTTGTTTTCGTATCTCTCATTCTCCCCCCATCTCCTTGCTCCTCAATATCTGCCTCTATCCATATCCTTTCTCACCCTATTTCTATTATTTAGTCCAATCTGTTCTCTTTTCTTGATCATTCCCCTTTTATTGTCACCTAGTTACAGTAAAGATCTATAGACACATCATCAGAATTCAAGAAATATTAAAAATATCTTACTTTTGAGATGGTACGTAAATATAAGAGACTCAGTGATCCATTGTATCTACTTCTAAATATCACATACATCTCTTGAAGAAACAATTTGCTCTCAAGCTAACAATGACAGATTGATTCTGATTGGCTTAAATTATTTAAACTACAGAACAGAACATTTCACTCTTCTTATTGAGGAATGATGGTGCTTTCTGTCTTTTTGGTGAGCTTGCACAATAGAAATTTAATGTGAGGAAAATTCTGGCACAAGGGACTGGATATATAAATGACAGGTCCCAGTGGCTAATACTTGTTTCTTATTGGCTGGCAGGAATAAAATCAAAATGCACTAAGTATATTATACTGGTGGTTACCTTGGCAACAGCAATTGATGTTGCCCATCAAATACTAACTTGCCTTAAAAGGGACTGGACATCTTAACAAAGATTTTATGTTCTTTTTCTTAAAAAACTGCTTTAAAAAAAACACAAAAAACATCACAATAAACAATAGAACTTTAATAACTGTGGCACGGAACAAACCCTTCTTGATAATGAAGACTAGATACAATTTTATTTAAAAATGGCAATTCCCTAAGAACAGCTAGGCCACGTGGTGACATGGGAGTAAACGGAGCATTGTTGAGTTTACTAACGAGACTGAAACCTTGAACCAGAGTATGTTTGACCATTTTGCCTAAAAGAGACATTTCTTTATTTTATGAGTCCAAAATCCGCTTTATCAGCAAATCATTACAACTCCACATCTCACCCAGTTCAGCAACGTGCTTAGTCTCCCTGCATGTGTCTCTCTTATCTTGTTTTTACTCAGTGTATCTCTCCTCTCACCTTTCCCCTGTCCCCTCTCCATCACTTTCCCTCCTACTCACCTTGAAACAACTCCCTCAAACTCCCTCTGAAACTTCCACATTCGTAAGTGGTTAAGTATATCACTGATCGTGAGTATTCCGTGCACAGGACACACATGCATAACACTGCATTAGCAGGAACACAAGAAGAAACACTCATGTACTCATTCACACGCATGCACTGACACACTGCTCTGCATAATGTCCTCATGCCTCATCACCATACAGACAAGCAGGCCTAATAACCATAATGACATTCAGCTCAAGTGCTATTGATCTCTTGGTAATAGGCAGGGCATTGTAAGCAGTGTTGGGATACTGTTATTCTGAACCAAATCAGAATAAAAATCATCAATGTCCTTCACAGAGGTTTCATTTTACTATTATTATTCTGCTTATTTGTGTTGATGCCAGCTGCTTCTCATGAATAAACCGTGTGTAACCCCTCTAGAGGTAAAGTAGATCAGATAACATTAATTATTTAGACAGGTTTAATGCGGTGAGATGGAGTACCAGTGTCATTCTCAAAGAATGTATAAAGGGAGTATCTTCAAAACTAGCAGAGAGTTCACTTGGACTCAAAGATGAACTGATTAGACTGGATTTTGTGAAAGATTAAAGTCATTGTGTCCAGAAAATTTCATGACATCTGACACTAATATCGCACACAATGAATGAACTGATTAGAATATGAGTCTAGACTGACATGCTTGTAAAGATGCATACAAGCATGTCGCCATAATTCTTGTTACTGTATTATGAGATTCTATTAATGTACATTTTAATAACTCTGTAATAACTGAGATGGTCGGCCTGCATGAACCTAAAAAAAAAACTTGTGAATGTATAATTTAAAGCCATGTATCCAGTGTAATCTGTTCATACACTCAAAAATGTATTTTGAAAAACAAGCCAAAGACTCAAGGTTTAGAAAACCTTAAACTATGACATATCAAAACCACAGGAATGTTAATTTCAACATTGGTGAAGATTTCATTTTATATTGTGTGTTTTGGTTTGGAATATTATATTGAGTTTTTCATCTTCTCGGAACAAGCTGAATCCTGTATCCACAGTTTACAGTGTGGACAAATACCAGGGATCATTAGGACTCGTGGGGTTACCAGGACGACAGTTTTTACCATCACAGAGAAGTAGAACTTTGTATTCATGGTAAGAATCTGCGGGGCACTCAGAGTGTTGTAGTTTTTATGTAGCCTTGTGGTGTTTCCCCAGAGCGGCGCATTAGCATAAAGTGTCATATTGTCAGGTCGCTGGTGTTAAGACCTGCAGGACATTACCAGCACTGTTCTGTGTACACATGCTATTTAAAGAAAAATGAACTCACACACACACACACACACAAACCCATGGGCACTGAACCACATATATGAGTCCTAAGGCTGTTTACTAAACCGTCAGAAGTGTTGAACCAGGTGAGACATGTAATTGGGTCAGAATCTAAGGCTGTGCTTGTTGAGCATAACAGCGAAGGTCAAGCTAAGAACAATTGTAGTGGGGGGGCCATTAAAAGAGAACAGCTACAAACCAAAGAAAAAAACCAGTGAGATGCACTTGAAATGAGACATGAAGTCAGTGTGATGCTAATAAATTCATGTCTCCATCCTTTGCTCCATGATTAATCGTAATTCAACCAGAAAGATCAATTAAGGTCAAATTACTATTAACAAGTGCAACAAGTGTCTGGGAGGATATTCATGAGCACAAGTATCCCCACTGTTTGATTAGCTGATTAAACACTGCTAGAATTTCTTGTTCAAACATCGAGTGCCACCGCTCAGGACGCTGCTACACCTGTCCACTGCAGCACCCTCATGAAACGTCTTTTGATGAAGTGAGGACATTGATTCGAAGGAAGACATTAGCTTAAAGCGTCTAGGAGTTAGAATGAACTAATCATTCATACCCAGATACATGCATCTGTCTCTTTGGTTCTGTCCTTTACTACCTTATCAGCTCTGAGTGTAATCTCCACCCATTATAGGGTAGACCAGTGTTTTCTGTGTGGCCTTTTTTATTGTTAGGATATGAAGACATCCTTGTGTCACTACAGATTCGCTAGTTTTACCTCTTTGATCAAACACACATTTAAGTATCTACACGTCAGCCTTTAAAGGGATTTTTTCCGACAAGCATCTCTGCAAATGCAAGTTTTTGCATTTTTAAAATCCTGGAAGAAAAGAACATTTACAATACATTTCTCTTCAGCAGGGGGGGGGGGGTGTTCCTCTGGGTTGGTTGAGTACAAACTGTGTCTTCCACTACAACAGCATTAATGCACTCGCATATAAACTCACACAGCTGAACGGGCTCTCACAAAGAACCAGACAGGTATATTCACAGATGCACCTAGCAGCCACGCAATGCAGAAAACAAACACACACGGACAACCGTCCCCTCTTCACTAGATTAGAATACTGATGAGTGTAGATCACAGAGAACCAGCATGTTTACATTTACATAATATCTGTCTCTCACAGAGTGTGGCGCTATCATTGTGCATCTGTGACTCGCTTCATCTGCCCATGCATGTGTTTAGAGTGTGTGTTTAGAGTTCGCGTCTCCGCGTGAGTAACCGGCTGTAAGTTATGATGCGACTCCACGGCAGCAGCGTGAAATGAAATTGAAGTTCAGCGGTGGCATTCTGATGTAGCATCTCAGAGTGTTATATTCCTGGTGTTTGGTGCGTCCAACGCAGTGCACAGTGGCGCGTGTGTTTCTGTGCGATTTCATGAGTGTGCGTGTTTGTGCAGATGTGTAGTTGTGGATTCGTCGGCGCGTACGTATCAGAGCGTGTGACTTTCCAGCCGGGCTGTAACTCACTAGAACTTTTATCTGTGAATCGCATTTGTATGCCTAAAGGGGAGTCGTGCCTTTTTGAAAGTCCAACAGTAAAATATTGTATTGGCTAACACAGAGATAGAGCCCTGATGAATTATCAGTTTAAGTTCAGAAGATCACATTTTTTTTCACACACTTGTAGGATACTCAAACTGATACCCAGAACTTTTTTTTTACCCATCACTTTTTGGCTGTGTGCCAAAAAGTGATGGGTAGAACAGAACTTATCAACGTTGTTTTCTGGTGTGAAATTGAATTTGAAATAGCACTAAAGCCGTTTTTATTTGGTGACTCTTACAGTTAATATTTTCAAAAGAAACAAAATATTTATGGGGTCACACGGGTTATTCACGCCTGATTGAGCTGTTGCTCAGGGCCTCTGATCCATCTCTCCTCCAGCTTTGGCCTTCACTTGTCTTTTCATTGGACCCCTGTGAGCGAAGACAGCTATTTAAATCATTTACAAAATTATTTCATACCATTATGCAGCCTCGAGCCATACATATTTACTATTTCTTTGCAAATAATTTTTGCCGGTTCATTTTTTTTATTAAAGCTCTGAAATAATAAAGTAATACTGAGAAAAGTCTGAAGGTTAGGCTTTTAAGACATTCAAAAAGATCCGTGCATAAAGAGGGTTTCATATTTTTAAAGATTAATTTTGTGGTACAGTACATTTCCTCCAATCATTGGACGGGCAGCAGCCTTGTGTTTGACAAATGTAGCTCGATGTAAAATTAACATGTTTCCTAAACAGAAAAAGCCTCTGCTACCCTGTTGATTTGACAACATGTTTGTTTACAACGTACTCCGTATGGTAGCTACCACTGACTCCTACCGTGCTGTTTCTTTGCTGTGCAAACAAATCTCATAGTTCACTGGGATATTTAAGCTACATGTGTTTTCAGATCCCCATTCACTCAGACTCTATATTTGGTTTGTGTTTCTATATAATAAACAAGCCCAAAGCAATTTTATGCTCTGGTCATTTCATCTTAATCCTTGTATGTGTGACAAACGACTGACAAGTGTCCACTAATCTGAACTAGGTCATGCTGCGTTGGCAATTGATGCTCAGGAGACATGTTGACGATGTTTTATTAGAAAAAGCTTGTGTCAAATAATATTTTTACATAATAGGATGAATGATGGCTGAATTAACTTCAAATGCTTCACTTTATAGTTTACTGGGATATCTGAATATAACTAAATTGCAATTATTTCATTGGGCTCTGGAAATTTGAGATGAATGTGTTTTACATTAAGGATAAATCATAATCATCAGGTAGATGAAAAACGATCTATGGGTTAATTGCTGATGAATGTAATCATTAGCTGGTGCCCTACAGAGAGAGAAATGTTAATTGTGCAGTGATTGTACACATGAGCTAACAGAGATGTGGGCGTCCTTCGAGAGTGTGTGGTCTTTCAACAAAAACAAACACGAGATGGAACGTTAACAACTGCACCGATCTGTTTTCTATTGATTTAAATGTAATAATTTATCTAATAACCACTTTACGCTGATTTATTCATTTTTCTGAACTGAAATATGTGCATATTCTACTGAGGTGAATTTTTTACAGTTACTGTTTCTGATCCTTTTTTTTCCAGCCAGCGTGACTTTTTCCTGCCTCAGTCAGCATGTGGCACAGCTGGTCAGCCAGGTGCCTCAGATGTTTCCGTGAGGTATGACACAGCAAAATGCTGAATGCCCACCGAGCGATTTATAAGACAGAGATTCGATTAACTGCTGTATGACATAATAAGTATCAGCAATAAACTTCTGTTGACACTTTCACTGTGCACGTATTAATTCACTGACACAGATGTGCTGCAGGCTCACTCCTGGTGCACGCTCGCACGCACAGACCACGCGGGCGCCACAAGACAAACACTACTGGACAGAAATATGTAAAAGCGTGCACACTCTTTTCACGAACACACACACTCTCACATTTACACTTCCTGTGCAAACATCTTGGGATTAAGTTATCACTTCATCCTCTCCTGTCTTTCTTTCCCACAGAGAGCGTAACATTCAATCTCTCTCTCTCTCTCTCTCTGTGCATTTGCCTTTTCTTTCATGTAAGCACAGGGGCAGCTGCAGCTGTGTAAGTGTTTCTGTGCGTGTGTATTTCCGTGCGCGCACGTGTGTGTGTGTGTGTGCACGGAAATACACAGGGCATCAGTGCTCAAATAAATCCACTTCCTGTTTCCTGCCATCTTATCTTGGTCCCACCGCACATGGAGACATACAGTGTTCAGTGTGTGTATGTGTGTGTGTGTCTATAAGTCTGATCGTGGCTCTCATCATCTGCCTTGCGGAAGCCACCGGAGAAGACGGAGAGATTTGCAGACACCGTTGTTGAAATTGATACTTCACATTTTAGAGTTTGTTGTTGTGGGAGGAACATGGAAGCGAGCAAGATAAGAGGGAAGCATAAAACACAGAGAAAGAAGTGAAGAGAAAGAGATGGAGTGAAGAGATGAAGAGGAGAGTGTAGCTAGAGGGACGGGGTACATCACAGGAGGGAGGAAGGATTGTTAAGAGCAAGCAGGGCAGTTAATATTTTACAAGCCTGGATTAGAGAGATCATGAAATGAGGAATGGGAGAAGGATTCCTGAGAGTCAGCTACAGGGATAAGGAGTGAAAAGGAGTGGGACAGCTGGATAACACCGCCTTTGATCAGAAACATCTGTACGAGTAGCAGCAGAAGGAGAGCAAAAAAAAAAACGGTGGAGCGGTGGGAGAGAAAAAGGCTGCATCCTGCTCCATCCGTTTGTCTCAACAGGTTTCTCTGACTTACTCTCTCTGGCTTCTTTTTCTGTCTTTATCAGCCTGAGTTTGATTTGCAAAGATCACGCTGGTTTCCCCTGTTGCACTACAACCTTCTGATATGAATCATTTCACTAAGCAAGCTATTTCATTCCCTAATAGCTGGTCTCCATTCCTTCCACCATGATACGAGGGACGACTTGCAGAGGCTTGACACTGGTGATCCATCATGGCGAGCATTTCCTCTCCATGAATTCTTTTGTCATATCAGCAAAGAAGCACATCTAAACATCTCATTTACATTTTGTTGAACCATCAGGATGTTGATAATGTCATCTTTAACCACACTGACTGTCTCAGCTCACAGCAGACTGTAATTGTTCGGTTTCGGGGAGAAACGTGAGCCAAGGCTTCCTAAGAACTGAGGAATTAAATATTCCAACCCATAATTGTTCTGGTGCATTTCCAACGCAAAATAAATATGTAGATTACATTTTAGAGGAAGAAAAGCCAGAAAGAAAAATGATATGAAGTGCATTAGTGGTAGCATTGTAACCTTAGAAAACGAGAGATAAGATTGTTATTATCTGCTGTTATAATGAATCTGGTATCTAATAAATATGTTGTCGGACTCCCCTTGGCAAGACTGTATAATAA
Source organism: Microctenopoma stevenorrisi (assembly GCA_032270685.1). Classification (NCBI taxonomy): domain Eukaryota; kingdom Metazoa; phylum Chordata; class Actinopteri; order Anabantiformes; family Anabantidae; genus Microctenopoma; species Microctenopoma stevenorrisi. The sequence goes on along the minus strand of JAUMTR010000014.1, from coordinate 13,070,826 downwards.
TGATAATCACACATAAGCTGGCAGAAGTCTCCCTCGCAGTTCTAATCTTATTGGTTAATAATATGGGTAACATCACCCAAAGCCTTTCCAGAGAGCCCCACTCTGAAGGTCAGTGTTAATGCCAGGCTGCTCGTTTATTAAACCAAACGGGGGAACGCGGGGCGAGGAAACGGCGAGAGTCAAATGATAAGAAGGGGGAGGAAGTATTATAAGCCAGATAAAGGTAGGCATAGAAACAAATAGAGGAAAAACACAGCAGAGTAAAGGAGTCCAGGACATACAAGAGAGGGAAGAGAGAAAGTTAAAGAGATGAGACGATGTGTGAAGTAATGAGTGAGTAGAAGGAGAGATGGAGGCAGGAAAGATGAGAAATGACCTCTTTAATTAATGGACTGTAATATATGACAATATTCCTGGGTTCCAAGATAACATCGGCAAAAATTACTGCCGCCATCGCGGGCACACTGAGCAAATTTACAGTGACCTTGACAGAGCAACTGAAGTGGCATGGAAGTTTGAAAAAAAACCCTCTAGACAAGAAATAAACGTGTCCTACCCCAATAAAAAAAAAGTTATGATAGCTCAAATTATGAAAGAGGCTCACGAAAAAACGTCGAGTCTTCTTTTTCCCTTTAAAAACGCTGTGATACAGAATTGGGGCCAACTCAATGTCCCGTTTAAGTGCCATCATTCGGCTTGCCAAGTTGACTTTACCACATTTCTGACAGTAACTTAGGTAAAGGTGAGTTCATTTTCAAAATAATTTATATCAATTTCAAGGGGACGATATGCTCCTTAGATTTTTATGCTGAGTCAATTTAGCTTTTTTTTTGGTCAACCCTGGAGTAAGTTCAGGCTTCATCTCGTGTAAATGTCCAGTCAGACACATTTGAATCAATAGAATGTATAAAATGGTTCCTATCATGTGGCTGAATCCTCCTGCATGGTAGCTACCACCATCCAATTTCATCAAGGTGGTGCTGCGGCGGCTGAATCGAGCAGGAACACAACGCTACCACACAGCAGTGGAGCTTCCGCCGTTATTTTTATTGATATTTGAGTCGGAGACCAAGAGACGAGCTTTCTGAGTGAGATTCTATACAATTTCCCTGTTGTCACTGAGGCTCAGTAAAATTCAAGAATAATTTTTCCATGCTTGTGTGCTTCCAGTGTTGAATGTGTGCCTGTTTTCCAAGTACTGGTAGGCAGCGAGGGACTTGCACATGAGTAGTTCTGGAGCTGCAATCAATCATGTGTGACTGTGGAAATGTACCAAACCTGTATTAGTGGCAATCTACACAGGGCATCCGCACACCGACGCGCACGGAATGTACACACACACACACACAACTCGAGCTGTGTTTACGTCCGCCTTCTCTCATTGTGACCGGTCCGTGAGAGAATACACAACGCGCAGGTTGCGACGAGGCTAGAACTCTTGTCGCTTTCAGCGCCAGTGAGACACATTGTCAGATCTTTAAACCAAGCATGTGAGAATGTACAAATTACTATTCCTGCTATTCCTCCCCGTGCTTCTGCTAGCATGCGATGAAGAGCTGAGAAAAAAAAAAGGTGTAAAACAAACAACTTCAGAGGAAGCCCAGCGATGCACACACACACACACACACATACACACAGATCTATTTAAGCTGGAGCAGAGCCCGTAGTGTTGTTGCTCTGTCCTTGATGCTGAAGTTTACTTACACTTTCACGCTTGTCATTTGTCAAAGGAAGACTAATGATGCTGAACAAAGCATTTGCTATGAAAATCATTATCAGTGAATAATTTGCCATGACAATCCACCCTGAACCCTCATGAATACTGTGACTTCAAAGAGCCTTGACATAAAGTGGATGGTACTGTTTCCCCTGCACTGTGAGTACAAAGGAATGTAGGTTAATTGATGCGGTAGGTTCTAATGATGATTAGAAATAATGTTCGTAACAAATAGCAATCACCAGATCAAAGTCAGACCTTTAAACTATACAAAAAGAACATTTTGTTTGTCGGAATCGGATATCAGAGTACATTGTGATAAAAATAGAATAGTTCTGAAACATACATCTGTGTGTGTGTGTGTGTTGTGTTAGTGTATTTAAGCGTGCGTATGCGTATTATTGAAAACCTGCAGCACAAGCATCTCACACACACAAACACACACATCAGCTCAAAAGAAAGTCGTTTTAAGCCCTAAGCACACACAGTCCACACGCACAGTGGGGAGACAGAGACGTCAGAGCAGAAAGTGTGTGTAACGTATCCGTGTGTCTGCCTTCATATACGCAGCGGTGTGTGTGTGTGTGTGTGTGTGTGTGTGTGAGCGCGCAGCAATTCCTGTAGGAAGTCTGTCGATTTGTATTGAGCGGTCAGGCCCGCACACAGACATGCAAATACACATTTTGGAATGCATAAAACACCCATCGCTCTGTCTGAGTTGCATAAGGATGTGCATTCAGAAGAAAATGGCTATTCACGTCCTTATCCCTCTATCTAGGTGGGTTTCAGTAGGTGAGCATAATCTCCTTGTCGGAACCAGAGTGCTATCATCCATAACTTGCATTGCATTGCATACATTTGCATCTCTTTCCTTTCATCAACATACATGGGAATGAATTAAACTACGCTCACTGATGCACTGGGGAGAAGCTGTGCGGTACATAGGAAGCAGCTCTGGTGAAAGTACAGAACAGACGGTCAATAACAAACGGAAAGAACCGGCGAACGCAGACACAGCCAGAATCAATAGACTTCTACCTTAATGACCCGAAAGCCGTTTCTTCTACCGTTCTTTTGTTCATTTCTCTCTCAGGCAGGTGCTTTGGTACGACATGGGTCACAGCCGGTAAAGGTCTGTCTGTCTGTCTATGTTTTGATTGTTAAAAGTGAAGACCGAGGGAGCAGGGAGAGAACAGCATCATCCTCCTCACCTTCATCATTAGTGGCTCAAAATGACGAAGATGCACGATTTCTTTCTCAAATGAACCTTCATTTGTATCCTTCTTATCTCTCTCTCTCTCTCTCTCTCTCTCTGCGCTACAAACATATTCTGGGACACTCTCTCGAGCCAGAGACAGGTCAGTTCTTTTTCGCAGCAGACTGCGAAACCCCAGAAATCCAAAAAAGTCAGCGCTGTAACAACAGGACAGCTGAATGGGAGAAATTAAGGAGCTTTGTTGCTGCTTAGAAGGAATGTCAAAACACATGTTATAAATGAGTGTGAAAAGTGAGGGAGACTGGGGGGGGAGAACGAAAGAGACAGTCAAGCTGTATGTGTGGATACTACTACACAAATAAAAAACACATGAGCATGAGCACGCACGCACACACAGGTTGGTTATAGGCGCCCTCTGCTCCAGCAGTAAGTCTGTCTGAAGTCTAGCTATAACGACATCCAGGTATGTTTGCTCCTTATTTTTACACGGCTCATCACAGCTCCAGACTGAGTATCAGAAACAGGGGGCAGCCTGTGTTTGTGCGCGCGCAGTGTGGTCCTGTATGTTGCTTTAGCCATGCGTGGATGACGCTGCAATGTGTTTGTTGCAACGCAGTGTGCGTGAGCTTGTGAAATCAAATGTACACGTGTGCGTGTGTGTGTGTGTGTCAGCAGAAACCTGCCCACATGGTTAGACAGAGCCTTTTCCCTTGCTTGTTGACATTCCAGTAGCTTGGCCTCTCTGTCTGCTCCGAACTCTCCTCTCACTCAAAACAGACCTCCCTTCTCTCTCTCTCTCACACACACACACACACACACACACACACACTCTCACTCCATTACTATTCTACCTGTTCCCTTCTTATTGAAAATACAAGTGAAATGTGAGGATACATGCTCACCCTGTCCCGCATCAGTGACTGTATGTGTGATGTGTTCATCCTTGAGGGAACAGAGCATACGCTGTACTATATATTAAGGAGACAAACTGCAAGATGTTTCCTGCTACTGTAGCCATGACCGCTATTGTTTAAAAGCAAAAATATAGTTCTACTTACAGGAGTAAGTGGTAGAATGCATGGTTTAAAGAATTTGGTGTCAACAGTATGCACAATGAAAGGGTAAATATCCATGTATAGGTTATGTATGGGATGAACCCCACTTCATGTGCGTTTTCCTGTGTCATCCAGTCCAATCATGTATCTGCCCCGTGTCATCAATTTGAAAGTATATTCATTTGTTTACTTAAATAATTCATGTTAGTCTCATTTTCTGTTGCTGGGTAACATACAGTTGAACTGCAAGGGCTTCAGAGGAATCTTTAAAATAATGTTTTTTAAATGCTATAAATTCCAACCTATTGTTCTACAATCTTTTCAGTCCCTCCACTTGAGATTTTCTTTCTTGTAACCTCCACTCTCACCTGAGACTTTCCCTCAGCCTTTTATATTTCCTATGTGGTTTTGGTTACGTTGCTCTCACCTTTTTCCTGCAGCTGGGGTTCTTAAAAAGACGCTATTTATCTCCTTGTTTTTTGTCAGTGCTGATAACGGTTACACAAATAACCTCTGTGTTGTTCACCTACAGCTAATTTTGGCACATTAATTTGAAAGTGCATACAAACACCTGATTCACAGATGCTAGGTTATGAATATCCAATCCACACCTATGAATTACAATTTTCTGTGGTAAAGATAGATAAAATAATCAGATTAGAAGGTCAGATTTTGGCCAGCGCATGTCCAAACAAACTTATCAGTCATAATAACCAATAGAGAAATTCTGGCAAAACATTTTTCTACTTGCCTTTTTAGGCGCTCATGAGCCTGGGCATGCACATTCAACTGAAAGGTGAGGCATGAGTGTACACGTGTTGACTTTATAGCTGGAGACAGGAGCATTCACGCCTCTTTACAGCTATTCAACATTTACATTCTATTGAGCACATAAGAACCCACATGTTTTACTTTTACTTACTGTGAATGATTCCTGCAAAAAACAAAACATGACAATCACAAGTTGAGTGAAAGTCATACTGCGATGCTCCAACACACCTATGTTTATGTTTGATCATTCCTCAAGTGAGGAAATGAAGATATGCGCGTGGACTACTATGTGGTAGCAGCATGGTAAGCAGGCTGGGTAGTTTTACTACAGTGACCGAAAATAGCCTTTAACCATTCATTTGAGTACTGCTCCGGAGACAAAATCTTCGACCTGTTGTGTGAACTCTTTGCGTTTTGTTTCTATTAGGACTATTGACAGTTCGCGGAGGAAGTTGGCACTGAGAATGTGATGAGTCAAAGCCATCCCACAAATAACAATTTTGCTCTGAGTTACATATTACAGCTGTAGGGTGTAAATGTCAAGTTATCCATAAGAGCTGCTCAACTCCACTATCACAGCTGCATATTGTGTCGCAACTATTATTGTATTTTGGATGGATGTGAGAGTGTGTAAAAGTCAAGGATTAAACCAGGGACATTTCTCCTGAAGGACCCCTTGACCTTCTCTGAGACATGAATATAATGTATGAGAGGGAAAGAAAGGGATGACGGAAGTGGTAAAGGTGGAAGGAGCTGTGCTGCAAGTCAATATGTCAGGGGAAAGAACAAAGCATTTTAGAGCTGGATTTGCACATGAAGGCTGAAGCTGTTACCCCTGTTCACCACAGACCTGATCCTTCAAACAGCTGTATGAAAGAAAAAAAAAGATTAAACTGGAAATGCTACGAATAGCAAACATCTATGGAGACAGGGATGCATCCCTGTTATAATAACAACATGTTCCATTAATTATGACTTAATAATGTACAGTGGATGCAATGATCTGACTTACAGCATGGCAGTCTAAGGACGCCTGTTTCTGTCTTTGAATTCACACCACCGTGACAATGATCAAATGCGCTAACATTAGCGGCTAACAAACTAGCAGGTGTCATTCCATCAGGTATTTTTCTTTTACCTACATAAACGTCTTGAAATGAATGTGTTGTCAGACTGCCTCTGAAGACTTGACAGGAGGGGAGAAGAGAATGAGAAACTCTGGTTTTGTTACAGAAAACCTGCCAGCAATCAGGTTCATTTCACTGATGCAGCGACTGCAGTAACTGATTTAGAGTTTGAGTGATCTCTGCTGAAAGCTCTGTTACCTCAGGGTTAAACATCTCCAAATGTCTGTATACCTGCAAGTTTCTCCCGTTGACATCTCATTTTCTTCTATGGTTACTTGCTTTGAGAAAGGTTTAAAATAGTAATAGTAGTACATAGTAATACTTTAAAACTATTGCCATTACTACTTAACATATTCACCTAAATATATACTGCTAATAATTGAAATCGTATGCTTTTACCATTTTGCTGCTATTGCATTTGTGCATATTTTAACCTTACAATGTACAATTCACAACACTATATCAACAGACTAATGTCAGTTGGCAGATCTTAGCTGTTCTTTTCTATTTTTAATCATGGATTATTTTTTAATTCATTTTGGAATCTAAAACCAAAAAAAAAACAAATGATGGACACATTTTGTTAACCCACAATTAGGCCAGTTCCTTCTCCAGGCATGGAGAAACTGCCTTTTCAACTGCTTTTTTACAGGAAACACATTTTCAAGAACAATAATCTACTTTGTGGACCTACATCATTGATACATTTTACATTTTTACACTTTTGTCTGAATGCTGGTTGGCATCACCATGGGGGAGTAGTCGCTGTCCTCTTACATGTCAAGTTTCCAACAAGAACTCAGTGGAAGACTCTGTAGCGGATGCTAATGGCTACTGCTAGTATGGCAACATCAATATAAAACCAAACAATGTCATTTACTATGAACGTTATGCTGTACATTGGCACCAGCAATCTTTTGTAGTTAGTTGTGGTGGGAGACAGTTATTGAACAAAGTCATACCCAACACCCTAATTAAAAGAAACATATACCTTTTTTAATTAAACCTAGAGTACATCAATCTTAACTTGGTGATGCACCAGCCTTTCTGACAGAAGATATCCATGTTATTTATTAGTAGGTCAACCATGGGATTAATGGACTAATCAAAACACAATTGTTAAAATAATCAATAGAAATGCAATCTTTACTGACACGCCCACAAACATAAAACATGCAAAAGTTGCACAGATGCAATAATGCAGCACAAAAGTTGAGAAATGGCTCGTGATATAATAACCAGGGCTAATAAACCAAGGACTGGACAGACTGAAAAAAAAAGGAAAAATCAATAGGCAGAACTTAAAATGGAGTCACATTAATACTGTATTGTGTCTGTATGCTGGTGTTTCAACTAAGAGTTTACAGCAAAAAATAATCTGTTTCTGTCTTTGTGCATCTGTGTTACATTTACTTTCAAGAAGTTTAGACTCCTACACACATTGAGTCCTTAAATAACTCCTCAGTTTGTCAAAAAACAGATAATTAATACCAAGTAATTGTTTCACTAGTGTCACCAGAGTGGATCATGCTGCCTACATTTCTTTGACACAAGCCAGATGCCCTTCATGAGGAGGATGAGCTTTTCCTTTTTCCACCATAAGAATAAATTCTACCAATACCATATTATGATACAAGTGTACTGTATGAAGGCACCAATAAGTCACTCTAAGGTTCTGTACAAGTGTGCATCACCAAATGTGTGGGGATTGGGTTTTGTGTTCTTTGCTAGTGTACGTTCCACTACAAAATCAATTCTCTGCTCTGGCTTTGTCCTGTTATTAGTTTGGGATTAAAGTTGACCTTTCAGACAAAGTGCTGAAGAGAAACAGGAGCAAAACAATACCAGGGGACCAAGATATGCAGTGTTAAGTTGTGTCATTTCTGGCTTGCACACACACACACACACACACACACACACTTGCAAGATTAGAAAAGTACCTTTGCTGTGTGTGTGAGTGATGCAAGAGCTCTGCCTCAATTCATCAGTGAGTGTGTACCCTGTCTTGACATACATAGGTTTTCGTCCGTGTAGGTTTGTGTAGCGACATTATGGGTGTGTGTAAGAAATAGGAACAGGGAACTTCAGGCACAATGTTAATACTGCCTCTAGTAGATTACCTGAGCTGTGTGCATGTGTGTATATGCGCTGCTGTGATAAATATGGTGTTATCGATTTGACAGCACCAGACTTCATGTTTTCTCGCTAAAGAAATATGCAGGACACACACTGTACGAGCAAGATTACTTGTGCCAGAGAGAGGGAATTTAAAATTTTATGTTGTTATGTTGTATCAGCATGTTGCATGCTTGGGCTGGGTTTTGTTCTGCTTGTTTTCTAATATTTTCTTGGAATTTGTATCCTAAATATTGTAGAAAAAACAAAAAGAAGGTCCACGCTCGTGTTATTTAGCGTGAAAAAGAAATAATTCTTTATAATAAGTACAAGAAAAATTGAGCACCTGATTTTAAATTCCAAATTCATATTCTATACTATGAGCAATATCTAAGATTCTTCTTCCTCATCTTCTTCTTCTAGCGTCATCTCACTCTATCTCTAGCATCCTGCTCTGTTACACCAGCCGTCCTCCTTCAGTGCATCCATGAAGCTCCTCTGAGGTCTTCCTCTGTTGCTCCTCCTGCAGCTCCATACTCAACATCCTTTGTCCAATATATTCACTGTCTCTCCTCTGCACCACAGTCCAAACCAACCAACCAATGGCTAAGATCTTTCCTCTCTACCTTTGTTTTCAAACTGCTCAACATGATCCTGTCCCTCTGATGTACTCATTTCCAACTCTGTCCTTCTTGGTCACTCCCAATCAAAATCTTAACATCTTCAGCTCCAGCATTAAGCATGTTGGTTTTATTGACATTCTCACATGTGAACGAAGAGTTTCTTGTCACTGCCACAATTCTTTATTCTGTAGACTTTCTCAGGCTTGAGAGAGCCCTGTGGAATGAAAGGGTGAAGTCCAGTTGCTTTGGATAAAACCTTTTTGGAGATAACCATGACCTGGATGACTGAGAACCTTCACATATGCTCTGTAGACTTTCAATATCTCTGAGCTATAGTCAGTGTTTTGTCAGCGTGATGGACACAAGAAGGTTTGGGGAATTTGAATATGAAAAGGAGTGCAGAGAGGCTATTGTCCTTAGACAATACAGTATGAGGGTTTGGGGAGCGGATGGTTTTTCATATGTATCTATTCCTCCACAGGAAATCAAGGGGGATAGATCCGTCCTTGCACAAAGTCATTGACAATAAATACACACATGCATACACAATCTTAACGATGGACATGCACACATTTCCCTTATTCTTTACTCTTTTTTGCCTCACCCACTACAAGGACAAACAGCGCTTTCAGAAAAGTTGGATGTTTTCTATCTTTCCTACACAGGTATTGCCTTACAACCCTGTCAAATTCCTAGATTTTCTCTTGTTAGAAAAGTTTCTTAAAGAACTTGAAAAAGTGACAGAGACACAAGCACAAAGTGACAGCACAAGACAAACCTTTGTTATTTTACACTGTGCAAACAACAAAGAAAAACTCTTTGTAGAGAGAAAAGCACTCAAATAAATCAAAGGTATGGATTCCACTCCAGGTTATGTACAACTGATTGACTGTTGTGATAAACCTCCTGTTGTGTTGTTGGATAAATAAACCATTTTAAAACGTCTAAGGGACTTTGTGCTAGTATTTTCTGTATTATCACCTATTATATGCATTTAAGACGTGCTTTAATCTGTGGTCTGTCTAATCTATTACATCCTCATCAGAAAAAAACAGTGAGTCACTTCAGGATTCAGGTTTTTTTCTTTTTTCTTTGATCGTTGGTTTCACCACCCTTTAATAGCTACAACCCAAATACTATAATACTGCCTCTATAAAGTCTTATGCACCAGTTACTTTTAAACTACTTTTGATATTTGATGTTTCATTGTTTTGTCTTAGTTTCTGTCTTGGCTGCCATAGTTTTTTCCATTCTATTCGTGCTTGCACCGCTCCACTTGGAAGGTTTTTTTCTTGTTTTTCATGCACTCGAATTAAGCGGAATGACTTAAGTTGAGAGGAATGGCAATAAAGTTGAGCTGAATTAAATTAAACTGAAGTTCAGTGTGATAAATGGCAATCTTTCGCCCTGCCACTCCAATACGTTCTCCCCACAGTGCATTGCACTGAAGGCCTTTCTGTTAACAATAGATCAAATTAAATGTGTATATTTAGAAGTGTTGCACCACTGAAGGGTCTGAGACCCCTTTTAAGCCTCTGGTGATTCAGTTTCAATGTCTTGGAACAAAGTTTTATTGCAAAGGAACATTAGCCAAACTTCTGCTCATACTGGCTGGAATTATATTAGGTTCCTGGCAACATTAACTTATTGAACAGTTTATCAGGAGGAATTGGGGGAACCAGTGGGGGCTCAGTGATTTTAATGGCACAAGAAAACAAAACTTGAGATTTAATGGTTTGGAATCAACAGAATGACTCTGGAAGCAGAAAATTTATCTTACAAATGGTGACTAAATTCAATAAAGGGAGATTCTGCCCGTCCACAATTGAAATGTCTTTTTTTTTATAACTAAAATGAATTGATTTTTTAAGTTGATTTCTTTTAATGAGCAGGCATCTCTTCTGATTTGCATATCGACATTTCAGAATTCTCACAAATTCTAGTGGCGTATGAGTCTTGTTTCGTTTTAAATGTTTTAAAATAGGCACGCACATCTGTCTAACTATACACATCCCACAGGGAATCGAAATAAAACAGTTGGATGCAAAGAGAACACAGAAATACAAATTGCTTTAATATAGTGAGTAAAAGAATAAAAGGCTTTTCACATTGCATCACTATCTTATATACTTCTACATGATTAACCGTACTGCGAAAGCTAAAGAGCAACACAATAAATAAAGTATACACAAACCATCTGAAACTGTATCACTATGTATATTCAGGAGTGTATTTTACACAGTGTGACATAAACTATGGGCTATTTGAACAGAGCAATAATTGAAAAGGCATTGGAACACCTCAGAGCCAATCACAGACTGTTTGAACCCTGTTTCCTCCAAAGTAAGATTAATAACTTGAAACGGATAATTAGTAGTCTCTTTAAATATTTACCTCTAAATATATTGTTCTATGATTATGCATGGATGCAAACCCACTCATTGGACACTCATTGGCACAACGAGTCCCACAGCCTCTTACTCTAACACTAACAGACGTGATTTAGTGTGTCTCATGAGAATGATTAATAAATAAATCTAAAATAGAAGAATTTACACAATAGTCAAAGTCAAAAAAGCTGCTGAACAACTTAAACCCACGTCTGAGTTCAGCAAACACAAATGAACAGCGTTTGCCATTCCAAAACTTTTGGAGGGGATCGACTATGCACATGCACATGGCAGAGCATGCTCTCGTTTATGTTTACTGGATCGCTCCCACACACTCTGACCAGCACTTCCACAAGAAACGTAGAACACAATGTGTGTCAGGAGTTAGATGTGTTGTGAACCCTGTCACACATACAGTCTGGAGTCAGGCCTATGAAGCGATGGTTAAAGAATTCCTGTTGATGATGATGGTGATGAGAAAGAGTTGGCCTTGAAAATGTAGATACATAGACACACACACGTATCCCCTTCCTTTAACTAGGCAAACAAGGCAAAGCACTCTCCATATGTGTGCATTTTTGTGTGTCTTTACATTTCAAAGCAAAACACCAAGTAACAAAATGTATTGTTTCAGCTCTAAAATGCTAAATACTGTCTGACCCTTAAGCCTTCACAGTACTCTGCTCACTATTTATTTGTCATTAAACACTGGCCAACTGTGACCTGCTGTACGCCTCATTAGAATACACTTCCATTAATGGCCCGCATTAGGCAGCGCACACGCGCGCACACACCAGCAAATTCATATTATTTGGTTCTTTTAATGAATTGCACTAGTCAAGGCGACAGTGTATGCGCTGGCTGATGCAGCACAGTGTTGCTCACCTGCGCGTCCTTCTCGTCCTGCCTCTACTTTCATCTCAAGAGTGCGTTTTGAAAGAGGCAGAGAGAAAGAAAGACACAAAGGACGAAATAGAAACTCTTCAGCTCTCCACTTTCAGCTGTTGAAAGTCAAAGATCAAAGAAGTTGTTTTTGTCTGTTAATGAAGGAGAAGTGGAGAGGTAGGACAGAGGGACGATGAAGACTAAAGCCATAGAATGTGAAGAAATGAAGAAGAGAAAAACAACTTGTTTCTCTGTTATGCTGTCACAGTGACTTTGACACTGTCCTGTTCAGCTTTGGGGGGCTACATTAGAGGGACCGTGGAAGGCTTGTATGGGATGTAGACTTGTTCATTTCCTTGGCATGTGAGGGGCTGATTAGTACCAGTATGAATTCTGTGTTGCAGACAGGACAGAGGTTATAGACAGTCTTACACAAGCGTTGCTCGAGTTGCACAAGTTTGTCTTGCCCAAAGAACATCTTAAGTGTGACCAATATAACTTTTCTAAAACTGTTCTATGGCTCAAACAGTATATTTCTTTTGTCCTTGAGAACAGTGAAACTGATGGTAAAGCACTATTTATAGTACTGAAGAAAATATCATTCCCTTGTGAGGCTTTTGGATCATTTGTGTGTTATTTCTGAATACAGTAATGTCTGTAGTCTGTGACCATAACAGATTATGTCATCCTTCTTTTGGTGAGTCATCAATCTCAGTTTCTATTACTGGTTTTGTTTTATCAAACAAACTTTACTTAGAGACACTTTGAGCATTAACATATTTGCCTTTTGATTGAAAAAAAAAACATCCAGTACTGCAGCTAGATTTCTGCTTCCCTACTGTACTTGATTGGAGGCTACAGATGTACTTGTGTGTTTCCTGTTCAGCCTTAGGTTTTTGAAACAAATGGAACTAAAACTGAAATGTTAATGTGCGCAGCGTTTTTAACTACTTGATACTGTTGGGAAGAAGCCATGAGACAGAGAGACTGAATCTTGATCAAAGCTTTACTGGGAATCCCTTCTGAAATATTAATGAGTTAAGAAACTGAACAGGACATGCACCCATACGTATACACAAAGACACACTAACATATAAACACACAGACACCATTGCAAACACACAGCTCAGACAGTGAGATTCTGAGATTCCATATGATTGGTTGGAAATGGTCCATTACCAGACAGATTTTATCAGACAGTCGGGAACCCTACATCTATACTGGACCAATTACAGACCTAAACAATTACAGATGTCATTCAGACCTGAACAGCAATGCATTCTACAGACATTTGTTTTTTATTATTTCCTCATATTTCACATTATGTGTCAATAAAATGTATGACATATGACACACATTGGTGACATGGATGGCTGTGTTGGTCGGATGTTGGTTAACCTAAACCATGAATACTATATATTAATGGTGATGGGGTAATACCCACGCATGCAATTACAAGTGCACTGTGTGTTTTTTGTATCCACAAACAGAGAGTAGTAGACAATCCATGAGATTTTGGTAATGACGACGTCATGACTGAATGGGATGAGACTTACTCTACATCACTGCCAGTCCTCCAGACTGTCAGACTGTAATCTATCCACCAAACCAGCCAGTCAATCAACTGGTTGAGTTCCATCTTCAATTCAATTCCAACCATGTGCCAAACAGGCAAAAATGATTACAGTGAGTGCTACTCAGGATAATGAGCGAGGGCAAGGTTATTTGCCAGCACATGCACAGCAGTACATAATTTTAAAACATACATTCCAACTGACCTTAACATATGAAACAGAAACATTTCCATTCTTATTTATTCATTTTCAGCCTCCCATAAATAATCGATCACATTTACTTGTCTAAATGAGTCTTTTGTAGTTGTAAAATAAAAAAAAAACACAAACAGCAACTGATGTTTCAGATGTTCTCGTCATGAGAGCTTTTATTTTGGCCAGCACGTTGAGAATTACGTGTGAACTTTAAGCTCTTGAAACGTGTTGTCAGTAATACCAAATGAATTTGCTGAACTTACACTGACTTGTTTCCCTCTGTATTTTCTCCATATAGGATTATCATGAAAACCACTTGAATTCTAATTACTGCACAGTGCATCAGTACATGCACAAGTATCACATCATATTTCCCTGTTGTGTTATTGCATTTCTTGACATTTGCAAGACCGTTTTGCATGATCCATTCAAAAGGGAGTGGTTAAATGGGGCTGTATTGAAGCAAAGCACATGACCAAACATGCTGGAAAATAATAACAGCACACGTTGGAACTAGTGTGAGAGCTGACCTCATACTCAGCTCCTTTCTTCCCCTATTCATGCCTTTGTCTATAATAATATGATAAAGTCATTGTGAGGTAAAGATGCTCAGCAAAGGCAGTAAAGAGATGAAGCACCGGTGTACTGTTAGCAGCAAATGATGTCATGGCCGATAAATCTGCTGCTGACCACTTGGGTGATGGATTCAGGGATGGAGGAGGAGGATATGGAGCTAGAAATGGACCAAAGGGAAAAAGAGATCCAGAGAGAGGAAGTGATATAAAGAAATTAGAGAAACAAGAAGGATGTAGGATGTGAAAAAATAAGAGGGCGACAAGTGTGGATGAGCTGCATGATGAAGGGGAAGAAGAGGGTGAAGTATTGAGTGAGAGAGGATGAGGGAGGGGAAATAGAAAGGCATAAAGACGCTGAAGGAGAGAGAGGGAGAGATGAAGGAAATGATTATGAGTGGAAACGTTCGTCTCTCAATCAGGATATGGACTCCAATAAATAACATGCTCTCTCAGTAAACAGAATGATGTCACCACATTCACGTTCTGTCTCTCAAAAAACCCACCCACTTACACACACACACACACACACACACATTACAAATTGGAGATGGGTGGAGGGTGCAGATGTAGCTGCACTGCTGCGGTTTTAAAAAAAAAATCTCTGTTGCACCATATTTTACACATCCTGTGTTTAATTTCTTTATTTACGTTGTTCCCCTCCTCCACCGTCTGTTGACTATTCTTGTAGTTTGATTCATTCATTTTTGGTCGTGCTTGTTCGTAGCATTTTCTGCTCAAGGCAAACCATTAGTGCCACTGTACCAATTTGACAGGATTAAACTGAGACAGAACAGTGTTTGTTTTAGGTACCAGCATCACAGCATGATGCTATGACATAGAGCACACGTGTCTGAAATATGCAGCGCATCACTTTCGAAACATTAATGGTGAATGTGACGAGACGCGATGTGCTATAGTTTTCCACATTTGCGACTCAAATAAGTGTTTGTCGATGATCAGCATCAATTTCCTGCAGTAACTTGTGGGTGATGGAAGTAAAACATCACCAAACTTTCACCATTTTAGACGTCGCTGACCTTGAGGCAGTTTAACCGAGAGTCAACAAGGCATCTTTATTCCAAAACCGTGAGGTGGCATGTTGGTGCAGTAAACCCTCCTCGCAACGGTCAGTGTAAACGGAGTTAAAGAGTGATAGGAGGAGAAGGTGCTAGATTGAGACAAATAGCGAGGGAACGTAAGGTTTATTTCAGCTAGTCTGTGATCAATCTGCTTCTCCATGCTTGAGAGGATTTTACTTTTTATGTAATGTGAGTGATTGTGATCACTGCTGGAACAGAATAATCTGGAAGAAACAGAGACAGCCAGTGCAGCCATGAGTAATGTGTTTTGTTTCAATTGGAAATCCAGTTTTAACTGTATTTATGTCTGAATAAGCAGAGACTGACTGTTTTCATTGCTCATCAAATCATCAGCTGGTAAGTTATTCCTTCTTGTCATCAGAGCACACCAACAGTGCGCTCACCTACTCTGTATCGCTTGGTTGCCTGACATGACACTTTCTAATAGGCAGTGAATGCACGTGTTTGCTTGTCTAAAACGCTAAACCTGATGCAAAACAGGCCCGTCCACAAACAAAGTGCAAAGGAAGAGATTCAAATACGACAGCAGACCTAAAAACGTAAAGTTTGATTCATTTTCTACTACTTACTCACCACCTGCATGCACACAACTTTAAATGCTTCTGTGTATAAAACGAGATCTGCACAATGGAAGATGCAACACACGCTACATGCAACTGGGGCCAGCAAAACTGGCACTTCCCAGTCAAGAAGAAACAAACAGGGCTGCAGGAAATTACCTCTGTCAAAAGGCAAAGACAGACAGAAGACGTGAAATTTATCATGAATAAAATCCTAAAGGTTTTTAAAAGTTATGTGGCTTGAATGATTTTATGAACTTCGCTGTTTAGGCAATTTGATCCTAATGTAGTACTAATAATTACTGCCTGCCTTTGCCAATATTCTGGTTTATTGATACTGAACAATGTTCCTCTGTAATAGGGACAAATGACTATTGGAGAAGCCATGAAATAACACGCATGCTTGCGCTGACACCTTAAGCTACCGGAGTACACATTAAACCCTCGTTGCATAGCTGGGAGAGTTTAGAGCTGTGTAGCATGGGCACCGGTTGAAAGAGCACTTAGTGACAAAAGGAGTCATGTAAAACAATTTCCAAAAGTAAGACCAGAAGAGACAACATGAGCGCAGTAATTCGGTTGGGTCTTTTTTTTACAATACGGTGTCACCATCATCGTGATTACGTCTGACAACTAGCAAATGCTGTTACTGACCTCGTTTCCATAACAGGCTGCCTATAGGCTTGTACAAAAACAATTTACTTCCAGTGAACTTTTGTTCTCTTGGAAGTATCTAGTAATAAAAATTATTTTCATTGATCCTTGACTGTTTTTTTTTTCTTTTTCGTCTCAACCACAGGCAGGTTCAAAGATCAGGGTGAGCAGAGAAGCACAGCATGTCTTGTCCGCTTGTCCGCTAGTTAATATTCAGTGCTTTGCCTCAGAACAGAAAGGAGAACATTTTCTCATATAGATTTTAGGGGTTACGTATGTTGAGTCATTTGCCATGAAACAGTCTGAAGAACTGTTATCAACGTTGTCCGTCTCCAAGTCTCCCACTCCTGCTCTCGCTCTCATCTCTTCATCTCTGCTCAACTTTTTTGTATTCTCGCATGTTTTTTTCCCCTTATCTGCCTCTCCACCCACCCAATGTCTTTGCTATGCCCCCTTTAACAATCTCTTCATTTATTTTTCACTGGCAATCACAATTCAAATTTATATTCAAGGCACCTTAATTGGCATGACCTCCGAGGCTCAGTCTCTTTCTCTCTGCAGGCTTGGCTTTCAATTATTTCCTATTTTCTTTGTTGTTTCAAGTGATGTTTCGTTAAGGGACTGCCATTTCCATTGTTAGAGTTTCCATCAACCCCCCCCGTCAACATAAACAGCATTATAAAAGCTAAATGGAAATGGCCCATTCAGTGAACTTTCCTCAGTATCAGAAAACTCGTATTGATTAAGAAAGTATGCAAGACTGGTGCAAAACTACTGTTACTACTACTTGTCTGTCTTTTTGACATCCCAGAGGTCGCTGGCAAATATTGAGGCAACTGCTGCAACACATTGGTTCCATTGCTTTTTAAAATCTAGATAAATGAAAGGCTCCCTAATATTTGCTTGTGTGTTCCATCTAATGCCTCTTTACACACGGGATTTCACACGAGTTCTTGCTGTGGCTCTCCTATACATGTCTTCCCATTTTTTTTAGCATTTTGTACAAATGGAGTCAGACTTAAGAAGCAGAGTTCATCCCCATTTCTATCCCTCTGTACAGACAGAGTGTGTGTGTGTGTGTGTGTGTGTCTGTGTCTGTTACACGCCCTCTGCCAAGTGGGGCTTACCCCAGGGATTTCTGTCAATCAAACTGGCGAGCAATTTGTCAGAGAAACAAGGCACTTTCCGAGACAGACTGATGTGTAAATGTGTGTCTTTGTGTGCGTATGTGTGTATGTGCTTAAAGTTTGTCAGCAAAGGTGTGTCTGATAGCATCGCTCCTATATGTATATACATATGTGTGCGATGCCATATATCTGAATGTGTATACTGGAGACATGTGCGCTCATGTTGTGTGCACATGTCAGCTGATTCAATGTCGCACATGAACCTCAGCTACACTACAGTGTAAAGACTGAACTGGCAGCCCTCTCTTTCTAATATTCATGTTATCCATTCCTTCCTTCTATTCATATGTGTTGCCTTTTACCTTTACCTCACTTTCTGTATCTATGCTACTTTCTGCTTCTCTGCAGCAGGAAAATAAAACTACACGAGTATCTCAGTACAATATAGCTTCATTTTACATTTTTTTGATGCACAAAGTTTAACTTTATGCCAAAGGTTTCTTCAAGAAATAAGTAGTGAAGTAAAGTGGACAAAATAATAGTCAAGACAATTTGTGAATTTCACCTTCCACACAAGACATGTTTTATCTTTAGGCTTCATCGTGCAGACTTTCCCATCTAACTCAAACAACTTCCCAGCCTCTCTTTCCATGAGCCGGCTTGTCATCTCTTGACTTCTTTCTGTCCTCATCTGTTCTGTTTTGTTATTTTTCCTATATGCCTCTTTCACGTCCCTTCTCTGCTGCATCCACCTAATCCCCAAAGACAACATTCCTATTTCCTAAGCCATTTCTTCTCTGTTTATGTGTGTGTGTGTGTGTGTTTATTCATGTGTGTGAGACCCTCGTGACAATGATGTGCGCCACTGTGGACTTATTGACTTCCTTAAACTCTTGCTTGGGGTCAGCTGACTTAAACAGCCAGAGTGACAAATTGACTTCCCTCTTAAACACACACACATCATTTACTGTACACACGCTGTCTAATTTATGGTTCGTGCATCCTGTGTGAACTCTCAGTCACTGCAGTACATACATCTTCTTAGCTTCTCTTTTCTCACTCAAAACCTCAGCACACAAACCATTTGAAACATGTCCATGTTTGTCAGTTGACCTGACTGCCGTCTTTGTTGAAGACTTATTTGTTATGGACGTAGCCTTGGCAATGTGGCCAAAGTATCAGCACCGCACAGTCAGGCTGATTGATTCGGTCTGAATGTATTGTTTCTCTTTTTGTGACAGGAGAAGTGAATTCCAAATGTACAATTCTTTTTACTGCTGCACCTCTGACCCTACAGCGAGCAACCAGCAATTTTACCTTAAGCTGACCAAACGAAACGCAGCAAAATCTCAGCTGACGCCCGGAAACAGTCAGTAAATCTCACTCTAAGTCCAGTGGTCAGCCAGAGGCAGGTAAAAACAAGCTTGGGTATTTTTTTTTAGATCACCTAAAATCAAGTTAATGCAAAGATGATACAAGTATTTTAAAAGCAGAAACCATTCAGCTAGATAAACGAAGCAAAGAAGATATGAGCTGTTTATTAAGTAAAGCACCGTCCAGCATCAGTGACATACAGCAAAGTTGACAGCGCAGACGGAGAACAGTGCGACGCCGCCTCAACAGTAAGGGAAAAAAATAAAAATAAACAAAATGCATACTCACCAAGCTGACTGCGCCTCTGAGCGTAGGCTACCACCACCGCGGCCAGAACCACGCAGCACAACGATGTCACAAGGTTTGCCATCTGTAGACACACACACACAGCAAAGTCATCAGAGGGAGAGCGTGTGAGAGACGGAGAGCCAGCGGGTGAGTCTGCCTGTCGTCCTGATTGACTGACAGACCCATAGACGCCTACAACACCATGTGAGAGATGGAGAGACGGCAGCTTCCTGTCCTCTATATCTCTTTATCTCCTTTCTCTACTGTGGTCCCTGGAGTGGCCTTTTCTCTTCCCCCTCTGTCCTCTGCAGTTTCTTTGTTTCGGCAAACTGCCTTTAGCTCAAATGTTCTTCATGTCTTTTCTCACTGATGTTAACCTTTCTCTCTCTCTCACACACAGTCTTTCCCTCAGTTCATCAGCCTAATGGGCCCATCCTCTCTGGGATGGGCTATGGCCAGCAGTTCTTAAAGGTATATCACACCATAAACAAATGCAAAGTGTGCAAAACAACAACTTGAGGGCTACATGTCTGTGTTGCCCCACATATAATGTTTAGAGAATCCTCATTACATTTCAGATAAGGTAAAGCTTTTATTTTTATTTCATTTTATTTTCAGTCAGTTTAAACTATTTTCTATGTTTTCTTTTTTGTTTTCTTTTTTTTAAAAGCTACAGTATACGACTGTCAAAGGCTTTGTGACGCAGACATATTGAGCAGCCGGCCTGGTGTCCAGATATTCCCTTGAGTGTTATTGTTGGGTGAGTCTTGTCCTTGCACCCGGGATCAGCACTGCATTTTATTCCCATTCATATGTGCTGGAAGCCGACCGGAACTTGAAGAACTCGCTAATGCGTATGCTTTAAATGTGGAAGTCTGAGGATCGTCTGGGTTTTTTTCATGCCTTCAAAAATGCCTGGAATCCAGAAGAACGGGGACTTTTACAATAGGGACGATGTAGCCTTTGAAAAAAGGCATTTGAATATCATCTTTTGTAAGTCATTTGTGATTAAAAACTAAAAACAGGGAATAACAGCTAATTGCAGATTTACTTGCTATGTTCTTTTTCGGCCCAAACCTGTTGCCTGGCAACCAGCATTAGGCTTTATATTTAGCATAAAGCCATGAGAGAGATGTTGATCTATCATTTAAGTCTTGACAGATCTCATGTGTTTCCCAAACTACTGAGTTTTTCCTTTTTCCAGTAAAAAGGACAGTTCTGTATCTTCACTAAGAAACTTTTTAGTCATATGCTTACATTTCCTAAACACGCAAGATGTGTTAATGAGTCACCTTTAGAGATGAACCCTATTCATAAACGGCCTTTTTAGGAGCTGAAAGGTCAGAGGTCGGGGTCAGCCAACTACACAACTAGAGTTCTGATGAATTCAACATCCTCTTTAAGGACACATACTTGAACAGGCCAGATGCCCGCTAACAAGTAGTAAAATATGGCCTCTGCTCTTTTTCTTTGCTTTGCCCTGTCTTCTGTTCAGCGTGGAGCTCTCTCACAGACACGAGCTGTATGAGACTCTGTGACTAAGGTGCGTATGTCTGCGTGTGGGGAACACTGTGCGCCCTCTAAATAGAGCCAGGAAAATTAAAGTGAACTTTCTTGTTCTTTTGCTACAAGACCCCAACTGTCATCTCCTATTACCTCTTGCTCTTTGTTTAGCTCCAACTAGTTTTTTTTTTCCTGGTACTCCCCTGCTTTCTTTTGCCACCTCACTTTCACCTCACCATTTTCTTTTCTCGCGTAATATTCCTCTCTCCAAAAGCCCCGAAAAAATACCGCATTACAACATGTTCAAGCACTTCAGAAGGAATGAAAAACACATCTATAAGGCATATGTGCATATTTGCCGAGTGACATTAAAAAAACATAAAAAAAGCTTTTACATTTGGACTGGAATGTCAAAAAGCAATAAAAGAGTCGCATACATTCGACGCACGGGTGATGTTTTTATGAACGACCCAACTAATGGCACCTGTAAAGAAGAGCTCTTACAGTGAAAGAGCATAAAAGACTGAGGACACCCCCCCCCAAAAAAAAAAGGTTATACTCATTTATTCATTTGTTTTAATTGCAAAGTGCATTGTGTCTAAAAAAAGCTTTCACATGTCATTTATCTGTTTATTATGTAGGCCTGAGTTTCAAATGTATAATAATGCACAACTTTCTTTTTTGTTGTTCTTATATGATACAGCCAGACAGAGCTTATTACAGAATTACAGAATTACAGAATTACTCTGATTCTCAATGGAAATGATTAAAGTAATGGCATTTATCATGTTTCTCCTAATGTCACATTAGAAATGCAGTTTTCAATCACAGGACACGGCTCAGTGGGCTTGGGTCTGTATTAAGCCCCTCTACTGAAGACCATGACCAAGTGTGTCACTTCAGTGGTGGACACAGCTGAGCTGTGGAGAGCTCGCAGGATTACAGGGGCGACGGATCCATAAATAAGCAGGTAAACTGAGAAATATACTCTGCTCCCCCAAGACAATGTGATGTTTTTAGTGTACCATCTATCTGTATTCTGCTCTCTCCACTCCAGTTGCTGACTGCTGCTCTGGACTCCAGTTTATAATTAGATTTTGAGCTATGCTTTTTTTTTTTTATTGCGTAGCACACTGAAAAAAAATGGTTTTAATAAATTAAATGAGTCTTTGTGTATTTGCACCTGTGGCTTTAAAAAAACAAAGTAAATGAAAGTTTTCATGCATGTGATTGAGAGAGTGCGTGTTTGTGTTTGTGTGCGCGCTTGTGTGTCTATTTGTATGTGCACGTGATTGGCAGCTCATATGTATTTCATCTGAGAAGATATTGAGGAGAGTGACAGGGGGTGAAATTAAAATTGCATCCCTTGTCAGAGCATCACAATCCCCATCTCTGCTCTTCATTTTCTAAGTGCTGGTTTGCCCATCAAAATCCAAATGGTGTGTGTGTGCATGGATTTGGGACCCACTGGGAGCAAAGTGTCTTGTGTGTGTGTGTGTGTGTGTGTGTGCGTGTGCACGTGTGCCTGAAACTGTGAGGGTATTTAGCCCGTCTATCAGCAAACAATACAGTTTTGAAATCTGACAGCTTCAAATCGCTCACATAATGACGGCCCATGGGCGGTTAACGCTGCAATCACACAAACTCAATACAAACCCTCCTCCCAAATCCATCCATCCTTCCCTCCCCTGACTCTCCCATTTATTCCTTTCTTCATCCTCTCTCCCATATTTATTTATTCATTTCTTATTGGAGGGGAAAAGGCTGAATAGGCGTGATTCTTTTGGCTGCTTAATTAAAATATATAATTCATTGCTGCGTCAAATGATTTTGCCTCTGCGTCATTGTGGAGTCCGATTTGGGAACATTTGCATTTAAATTGGAAAGCCAGAAGGGAAATGCACCAGGCGGGCTACAGAGTGTGTGTGTGTGTGTGTGTGTGTGTGTGTGTGTGTGTGTGTGTGAGTGTGTGAATATAGAAGGAATCATTATCTTAAAGAAATGTTCACACTCACACTCTTTGGTCTTCTTTCTTTTTTCTCTCACAATGTAAAATGTCCAGAATCACACAAGTACACTGTTTGACCGAATGGCACAGTAACCGAACTCCGTGTCCGCTCACAGCCACGTGTTCTGCAGCCGAGTTCAGTGGCCTGCTCTTGCTCATTAAAGAGAATACACATTTTACTAAGTCGCTAACGGACTACAAACACATACACACGTTTTACTCTTTGTCTTTCTCTCAGAAACAAAACAGCCAAATTCCTTCTGTCAATGAGCTGTCAAACAAAGAGCAGTTCATTACAAATGTGTCTGCAGAGAAAACAACAGAAGTGTTCTCTTGGGTAATAAATGAGCTGTCTGATTTATAGGAAGAGCCGAGTTTATAGCCCTCAGGAATATCAACCATAGCTATCAAATGTACAGCTGAAGCTCAAAATAGATGACTTGTTGTTCAGGAGGCCATCAGCAGGAAAACCGAGTTTTGCTTCTAAGTGAGATATCTATCATGTGAGGAAAAAAGACACCTGCTCTGACAAAATGTTAAGAGTACAAATCGTTTTATTTTAAAGGTTATAAGTAACTGTCTTACTCAGTAAGTTCTTAGAGGCATGTAGTAAATTGAGATTTATTCATTCATTCATTCAGGCGATTACAGTGCATACGATGCCGAGGTGCATTGTCTGGGTGGGACAGAGCTGGAGGTCAGCTGTTTTAAAGATGCTAAAACCAGTTTGTCTGGCACCACAAAGCACATCAACCCGCTCCAAAATTACACGTCTTCCTGTTTGCTTACTTTATAAAGTGAGTCACAGTAATGCAACTCACCAGCCGAGCCGTGCACGTAACCAGGGAACACAGCCTATTAACACTGCCCCCTGAAAGAGTCCGCCTTTTAAATGCAGTCATGACAAAGTCTTCAATGATTGAAATTCACTGGAAGTGAAATGTGCCTGGGACAAGGAGAAACTGTGAATACCTCCACATACGTTCAGGGAGAATATTCTAATTTCCTCATCATGAAAAGTAAAACCTTGAAACTTGGCAGTAATGTATCCTTTCCAGGGGGTACACTTGTACATCAAAAGGATCCTCACTGCTGAATAAAACCCCTGTCATGTGCAACGCTCAGTGAACTAACTGACTTACTTTTGACATGTTTGCCCTACCTCGGGGCAATGATACACCATCACATACACATACTTTCTTTTTTTAGAAGATGGCATGCAGCATTGTGAGATTCTGGTAAAAGAATTTAAATTAAATTTGAGTTATCTTCAACAGTTAGTTAAACTGAAGCCAAAAAAAAAGCACAAACAAAGAATTAATCATTACAAGTACAAGTCTTTCAAATGATTATAAAAAGGTACTAAAAACTTATAAAAACACTTTTGAATAGGAAATAATCTCACCTTCCATGCATGTTATTATTACTGCTTTAGAAGAGAATCAGCATCTACATGAGCGAGCGAGCGTAAAGTGACTGACAGGTGTTTCTCTACACAGGATTCAGGCATTAATTACTTGTACCTGTGACCCTGACACCCCGGCAGGTGAAGCTTGTCACCTAAACACACACACTTCTGCACGTACACAAACATGTAATCACACCTAAATGATGTCGCTGTAACCTTCAGTGTCATGTTCTCCATTCAATAATACAACTTCCTTGCTCCCACAATGCTTTGCTTTGCTTAGCAACACACAAATTCTCTCATCAATCATACAGGATTGCTGCAGATTACCCACAAATGCTGAGGGGGGCGGCGGGGGTCGAGGCTGATAGTGTGGCTGCTGGCATTTTGGGTAAAGCGTGCACACACACACACACACACACACACACAGACACACGTACACACACAAACACGCAAAGTTGGCATTTGGTGCGGAGTGTTGATAGCCGGATGGCTGTGACCTTTTTCACAGTCATTCTGCCGATAATTGCTCGCTAAAGACAACGCAAATTGCGTCTCAAGAGGTAGCAGGGGTCGAGCCCATAAAAAGAGGCGTACACACAAACACACACGCACACACACACTTGTGCATGTGCATGACAGCTCTTAGCTCTGAGTGACAAATTCAGCTATTGATTACATGTGACTGCTCTCATCTGGCTGAGATTTGGAGGACCCGAATACTTCAGCTACCAGGTATCATGTATCCTCCAGCGCTGCTGCTGCTGCATCGCATAGCTGCGGAATGTAACCTGTGCCGGTACTACACAAGGAGACATGGTGTTCACCTTGCAGTAATAAAGCCTATCAGTACTGAATATTAACCATGGGTTAGTGGGTCGTTAACTTGTCTTGAGTCCAGATCAGCTGCGCTAAACACGAACTGAAACTTCAACGGGACTCGTCGGACTCTGTTAACAGGAGTCTGATGAGCTCGCACAAGCTCGTATCATTTGCTCATTTTCTGCATTCGAGCATGACTGTGAACGTATATAGGAGAGTGTTTTTGTCTCCACCCAGCCATCTGGACCTCCTTGTGTGTGTGAAGCAGCAGATTTAGGTGGTTAGAAAGCTCTGGAAAAACACAGTGTTACCTCCAGCCCTCTCACCTCTGAACTCTATAAGTGTATCAAAGCTAGGACAACAGAGCACTGTGTGCGTGCGTGTGTGTGTGTGTGTGTCAGCATTCTTACGGCCTATAAGGCTTTGAATGATGGGTGTAGACTCCCCTTTGTGAACAGGGAGCCTCTAGGAGCATGTGCAGCATGTGTATGTCTGCGTGTGTGAAGGAGAGTGTGATGTACGGGCTGTGATGTTCTGAACCGAGGTGTTTTTACAGGGAGTTAATCAGATCCAGAGCTGAGGCCTTGCCCACTGTGGATGAAATACACGCACACACACACACACACACACACACACACACACACACAAAGAAAGTCACTGCCCTCCTTTTCCCAAATTCAGTTCTCTTGATCTGCACATAAGTGCATCAGTGTCTCTACCAATATGATAATATTTCATGTATAGTTGGGCATCTGCATCATTTGAGTTATTTATAGATGCTTCAAAACCAATACAAGTATTTTCTTTATTTAGTATGACTTTAAAACAAGACTCGACAAGTTAGAATCTTAGAAAATTATAAAATTAAATATTATGGCTCTAATTCACTCCCATAAGAAAACTGCAATACATTTCTATTTCCCTTCCAAAGTTAAACTCACTGTTGCCATGGAATCACAAGTCAACTCATCAACGCAAAAACTGACCAATGGTGATATTTAACATCTACATAGACATTTGTGAGAAGCTGCATAATAAGCTCTGAACTAGCCAAGTGCAGCATTCCCTGGTCACTGTGATGAAGGATTTATATCCAGCTTGTGCTATATAAAGAATAATTGCCTCTTCCACTGACCAGTGTGCAAACCAGCCTCTTTCTGAAAAAAAATGGAATACCAAAGAATTTCTTTGCTCTATAATAAAGAGAAATTGCAACTGGTTTTATGAGGTCCAGGCTTAAAAGGCCCGGTTCAGCTTTAGTCTTAGAAAATGTCTGTGCAGCGCTGTAGTGAAAACATGTTCATAATTGGTAGCCTCGCTCGCAGTGTATAAGACTCGGCTGGTGAGCAGGAAAAGAAAGGACAGCGCACATGTACTGGTACTCTGCTCTATGATAGTGGACAAACTTACACAACCATTAAGAGATAAGTAGGAGAGTAATGATTCTGAAACATCACAGTTAAATAAACCATACAAACATCCACTGTCTCTTACCCCAACCCCTCCAACATAATTAAGAATTAAAGAAACATTTTACATTTTACTGTGGTATAGTGTGCATCATGTGAAAACTTTGGTCCAATCGATACATAAATGAAATTAGAACTATGGATTTAGAGAATTGTTACAGCCCTAGAAACATGAATGAATCTGAATGCCGCTGTAAGGCCTGCGAGTTAGCCAGCAGGGTCGTAAATCCATCCACAACTGTGCTGCATGCCAACAAATAGTTCACAAAATGATTACAGCTAATTTGTAATTACTTGACCTCGGTTGAAATTGTTTTCCTGCCTCCATATGTAAAACGTTATGCCTTCGTCCAAATGTACAGATTCAAACATGTAGTCATTCAGAACACAGGCCGTCAATCCTGTATACAGCATTACGTGCACGGATGTGAATCAGGATTCAGCACTTCAAAAAAGTGATCTGAGAATCTGCCCCACTGTTTCTCTTCAATAAAATAGCATGCGACATGCTTTTTTCAACATGTAGTAGCTGCAAAAATGAATAGAAAGAGAGTGTGATATGCGTGAAGAGCAAGAACCAGAGGAAGACAAACGTGCATTTTCCATCTGTCTGACTGTTTGCGTTGGTACAGTACGGAGGAAACTAAAAACAGTATGTTGGCTCAAACTGTTTGCCAAACCTCTTTAGTAAATACTGTGGACACAGACGCTGCTTAGACCAGACTTACAAACACCTACACGTACACACGCATAACACACATGTAAGGTGTGTTCGTCTGGCCGCTGGACTTTACCACAGGGGGCTATTTGTAGAGTCGATGCCTACGGCTTTCATGTAGGTCTGTCCATCAGTTAGGTGGCCTTTTTATACGCACACAGAAATGCACTGTGAAGACACGCGTCCTCTCGCATTACGGCAAACACAATATAAAGTATGGATAAACACACTTATGCAACATACACTGTTTATGCACAGGAATAACAGACACACATGCATCAGACTAAGTACGCGAAAACACATTTGCACTCTGAGTCGGGCGGTCAAAAACCTCAATTACCAGATAAACACGAACTATTTGGGAGTATTCACTGAAGCACAGTTAAGTGTCTGTTGCTTTTTTCTGAGTAAATACTATACATGACTGAAATAGTCTTGTGTGCTTACATTCAAGTACATCTGCATCCTTGACTCACAAAAGTACTAAAGACAGAAAAGAAACTTCACATAGAACCTGTTTACACCGTCCGACGTAGATTTCTGCTGTTAAGGTTATGTGTATAAATATTCTATCCAAAATCTTTTACTCTTCAGATCATTAAATAATAGGAATAATGTTCAGGAGGATTACAACACACGATCTTTGCTCTGGTTAGAAAACAGATGACAGAGAAACAAACGTGTGTGTGTGTGTGTGTGTGTGTGTGTGTGTGTGTGTGTGTGTTCTTGGATTATCTGTGTTCTTGTCTGTGCAGGTATCACTTCGGTTGTTTCAGCAGCACTTGCTTGGATATTGTGTGTGCAGCATGGTCAATGACGTCAAAGCCTAAGATGCGTCGACGTCAACCCATTTTTTTTTTGGGGGGGGGCAGATTATGTTAGGAAGTTAAACTTAATGTGCACCGTGGAACATGATGAGTGCACTGCACACATCTAACCCTGCTGAGCACACAGGACGTCATCTTACATCACACTTGTGCGATTAGTAGACGCAGAAACAGTCATCCTCCGCTGAACAGCACTATTCTAAAGGACCACAAGTCATTGCTGACTTAACACTGATGTCATTATCTAAGCTCATGCTGCTTCTCCTTGTTTGTGTGTGTGTGTGTGTGTGTGTGTGTGTGTGGCTCGCCGTGAACCAGAGTCGTTCATTACCTCAGTCAACTCCCTCTGCTTCCTACAAGCCCTATAGGCAAACCTTTAGTCATCCAGCCATTCTCTTACTTGCTCTCACTCTCTGTGATGCTATAATTCAACATTTTAACTTGAGCTGTCTCTTTCTCCCTCAATCTGTGTCTCTCGTTCCACCTTTTCTATTTCCAACTGCTCTCGTATTTGTCATCGTCTCCAGCTCTTCCCTGCCTTTCTTGGTTCAGCTTTATCATATGCTCTATCATTCACCCTCTGCCTTTACAGTACTAGTTCTCTACCTCTCTCTTTATGTTTTCCCTCCTTCCTTTCTCTCTCTCTCTCTCTCTGCCTCTCTCTCTTTCTTTCCATCTCTCTCTCATGTGTCCTCCAGTAAATGCTGATGACAGCATTTCCTATTTTCACACAGCAGAGAGCCCTGAACTTCCCAGAGGAATTGCTGTTACGATGATACACCAATGAGTAAGCGCGGATGGTGACGACCTCTGAATTTAAATCTGTTTTCATATACAGTAGACGCAGAGTGATCTTGAGCTTTGGCATGAGCCATGAAGCACCACTTAGCAATACAAATATTACGTTTTGGATTTGTGAGCAGGTTTAACATGAGAACTGGCAATTAATAATAATAATAATGAGTACTTTGTTGATCCCCTTGGGGAAATTGAGTCTTGTTCAGGACACCTCAACATGTAACCTGGTGGGACTGGGAATCCAACTCACTCACCCTTGGGTTTGAGGATGACTGCTCTACCCACTGAGCTATCATGCCGCCCCGAATTCAGGTTACATGTGGGTGGAAAATACAAATGAGTAACAGCCTCCCCTACTACGACAAAGTACTTGTAAGTAAGATGTCCTTGAGCAAGGCATTGAGCCTCCAATGGAGCTGCCCCATGGACAACATCAAATAGCTGTATTCACAAGGCAGCTCACCGTTGTTAATATGCGCAGCGGTGTTAATCAGAGCACTGCTGACAGACACACAAGCACAGGCAACGTTAGCTTAATATATAAATGGTAAAATACACATTTTAATTTCCTTCAGCCTCAGGTGATTTAAGCAATCATCTGAAGTCTTATTATATTTTTGAAATTGGCCCTACCTGCACAGCGCATAATTACAGAAAGCAACACATTTATTTATTTATTGTGAGAGTGAGAGTAGTAAGTGGCTGTGTAATTTCAAATAAGAGGCTATTTTCATACGGCCCATTACTCATGCAAAGAAAGGAGATTAGAGTTCAATGAAAAAGGTGGATTGTGAAAAGAAACACGAAGCAGAGGAATAAATGCCAAAGTCAAGGAACACCACAGGAACAAGCTCTGGATCTGACTGAAGCTGAACATACGATATGTGTGCACGAGCACCACTATTAGCATTCTCTTCCTCACAGGCTCATTCACATACAAACCTTCATGCCCCTTCATTGTGGCAATGCAATTCATTATACAGGTTTTGACCAGTCATTGGTGCTGCTTGTTCCCTATGTGATCCACCGTGGTGGAAAAACCCTGTTATTGCGGTCTCATAGGTTGGGGTCATGCTTCTCAAAGCAAAATAAATCCCAAACAAAACAGAAGAAACAATTTTTAAAAAGTAAATACATAGATAAAGAATGAGCAGGGGTGTGAGGAAGTGTTAGGACAACAGGAGCAAGAAGAGTAGGAGGAAGAGGAGCTGAACAACCGAATGAAAGAGAAGTGGAAAGCGAGCATCATGAGAAATCCTATTTTCCCACTCTAGACTCCACATGTGCTGCAGCAAGTGCACAATCACACAGCGGTTGGAGCATATTCACAAGCGCAGCTGCGTACGCAAATACTGTTGGTTCAGAAAAGCAAACGCACTAATGCACACAGGTAGATGTTTGTGCGCGGTTTATGTAACCGTCTTCGTCTTCTGATTATCATGAATTCCTTTAAGAGTGTTATGCAAGATTTTCAGCGTTTGCAACTTTAGTTATTTTCTTCGCCTCAAACAGGATTTTGAAACTCGGGTCTCCTGCGTTGCTCAGCCAAATAGCTAACCACCCAAGCTGAAGGACTTCCCTAAACTGGAAAAAAAAGAAACTTAAATAATGATCACAGCAGTTGTATTTTATCTCTTCAGAGCAGCTGAGTGTTTTTACATCTGTGGGTGGGTATTATTCACATGAAAATGTCAAAACAAGATATAAAAAAATACGTTGTTAATATCCTGGGGGTTTATTCTTTCTTTCCATATCTCATTTGAAACCAACAACTAAAACCTGTCACCCACCAATGAAAAATAATGATTTTGGAACTGAGCCAAGTTCATGATATTTATTGTAGGCGAACACAAGAACGTTTACTCATTCAATTCAAACTTATTTTCAGATTCTGCTATTAATTAGTTCATAAGAATAATTTTAGGAAAAAAAACTACTGGTTTCTCCCTTATACATTACTTTAAAGTAAAAGATGTGAATTCAGAATTTTTATGGCTCGGTTAAAAGTTTCATTTCTATTGTACAATTTCTTCAAATGATGGTAGAATTGCACCATGTCTGTTTCAGAAAAAAAAAAAAAACAAGCTTAGTTGAAGATAAAGAAATGTTTGATGTGAGGAGCCACAATCAAGATTTACAATGGATCGTACATGTGTCAAATTCACTTACAACGATGTCCAACTAAGCAGTGAAAGTCTTGCGGCTAAATCATAAATGCAACAGCAGTTCGTAGTTGGGTTATAACAATCTACAGATCTAGAGTTTGGTTCAGATCTCTGTTTGTGTTTTCTGTTTTCGGGGTCTGTGCCTGTTGAAACACGAATGACTTACACTCCAGCTCTCACTATCCGTAGGACCTGTCAGTTGTATGAGAATTACACATTCACACTAAAGGTCAACTCATACCTTTGTGTTTGATGTGTTGATGATTTCTGGGCCCAAAAGACATAAGCCAGCATCTCATGCACCTCCAGTGGAGCCAGTGATAATTAGTCATGACACACCATTCACTTTTGTAATTAGGTGACTGCTGACTGAGGACAAGTGTCACCTAATTGAACAAAAAACAGTAAAAAACTATTCTTGTTATATGAATTTTTTTGTTTCTGTTGAATTTTTGAAAAAGCAAGCAGAATCGTAATCAGCAATTAAATCGGTAAAATTCCAACATTTGCCAAAACTGTAAAGTAGATGCTTGTTTTGTGTATTCAGCGTTCATTCCAACACGCTGTTCTCCTGCGGTTAAAATTGCCCTTGCACATCATCTATCACAGTACGTAGAATTAAAGCGATGTTCTCATTGCACGTCATTGTTCTACGAGACGATTCTGGTTCAATTTAATCAGTTGAGCAGAGCCGAATTTCACACACATTATGGAGTAAATGAGGTTTAATTGAAAGCTGCTTTAGAGTGACATAAAATAGACAAAATGCAAAATGATGAAATGTTTAAAACCATAATAACAAATGCAATATATCAAGTGTAGGCACAAGCAAGAAAACTGAAGCTCTAAATGGCACCAATACTCTGCTTAACATCACACTTGACTGCGTAAACTCCACCAGACAAAACACTTGCAAATTGTGCTTTAAAGAGGAATGAAACAAACACAAACAGTATTCCAGTTCATGAAAGGTGAATTACAAGGTAATTCTTTGGAAAGAATGGAAACATAAAAGAATGAATAATGACTGAACAAAAGTAATCTCTCCGTGTTGTTAGCCGGCACAATGGGATGACAAACGTTCGCCGGTGTTCGGCAAAGTAGATGTAATGGTTTTTATTGTCTGGAGGTGGCTCAGAAAGAGGTGATGGAGAGATGGATGTTAATCAAATGCTCTCTAGCTCCCGTACATGCACATTTAAAAGAGTGGAAGCATGTGCACTGCTTTTTGGAGCTCAATTTTAAATTCTATTTCGCAGGCCGTGTGAGATGACTGACAATCGCTGTCAGATTCCACTCCATTACTCACGTGCACACTCAGACACTGGCGAATATATCGATTGCTAAAGTCTGCAGCCCGTGGAGTGGAGCCAATGTGGAGCGGGCGAGTGACGGAGAAGGAGCGTGCACACGTGAACACATGATACACAGAGGGGCCGTGCAAGGACGCGTTTTCAAGCGTCTGTCTTCTGCCGACTTAGAAATGCACACAAACACAAACGTGTCCCACCGTTTGAGCCGAACTCCGATTCCACCTGCTTGCTGTTGTCTGGCTTAATTTGTCACTTGAGAGAGGTGGAAAGGAAAACGGTGAAAAAGAGAAGCGAGGAGAAAAGGGGACTTATTCTATTACACTTCCCTTGACTCCGCTCTAAGATGATTAGGGTCAAAGGATTGCTGTAAGAGCAGCAACCCTCTGACTGCTATGTATTTGGAGTTACTCGCAGTGGTGATCTATGGTAAGCTTTTTGGATAAAACCGTCAGCTTAATGTCTCAGATGTAGAAAGGGAACAGTAGACGAGAGAGGAGGACAACGGAGAAAATTCTACCAGAGCGAGTTGAGAGCCAGATCAACGTCGCTGTGAGAAACAACGCGCCAAGATGAGACTGTTATGTCCCCAAAACACTTAAGCGTTTAGCCACAAGTCGTAATGCTTCTGCCACCCAGCAAACCTGTTTTGTTTTTCCACTTTAAAAACCCTTTATTGCGCTTCAGCTCCCCGTTACACATTATCACGACACCCTGCTTTTGTCTACTGTTTCTATCGGCCGTTCCGTTTATGTTGTCTGTTGTTTTGCCGCCTCTGCAGTTGCACTCGGTGTGAAATTGGACCATATTGATCTTTTAATGTCGACGTGCATATGGGCACATGTCTTTCTACGGATCTGTGGGCAACATTTAGTCTGAAACATTGTGAGGCCGCTCCACAACATCAGAGGGTTGTCTGTGGGTAAGGATTTAGCTTTAGGTTAGGGTGACACTTTCTATGGACAGCGATATGAGGGGAAAGAGGATAAAGTCAAATACAACTGACATTAAAGAGACAGCTAAGTAGGACTTTCTCTTACTCTTCTTTCCTGAGGCAATGATACTCAGCACATACTGTATCACCATCTCACAGCCAAAGGAAAGGGTCAAAAACTGAAATATTGGCCACCTTCTTGAAACTTCTTGTTTCTATAAACAAGATTTGTTTTTGTTTTAGCTTATGTCTCAAGCTTTCACGTCCATACTCTTTTTGGTTTAGTCAAGTTTTACTTTCCTTTGCTTGGCAGACGCTTTTATCCAAAGCGACTTACAAGGAGCTGGTAGGGGATGGACTAGGAGTCAGACGGGGATTTGAACCTGTGACCTTCTGCATTCCAGTCTGACGCTTAACCCATTGAGCTCCCAGGCCACCGAGCTTTAGTCTGAATTATCCACGACTATAGTCTCTTTTATAGTAAAGCAATTCTATTTAATACAGTCAATATAGTACAGACAAAAACCAAACTTGTCATTTAGTCAATGAACAACTCAAAGTTTTCTTTGTCGGACAAAAAAAGATGAGTTATGGGTACTGTGGTGGTCAATCCTCCCAGGAAAGATAAAACAGTCACAGTTGTAAAGAACAAGAAACAAATGAAAATTCAGCACAACTCAGCAGCAAAACAAAATGCCCTTAGTTTCCTTAAAATGGACAGAAACCAAAGTTGGTGACCAAAGGGAATGGAGCCTGTTCAGAGTATTACAAAGCTACAGGCCGGGTTTTACCCAGTTTGTTAGGAGTGAAAAATATGAAAAAACAAAAGTCTGGTCCAGAAACTAACAAAAAAGAAGTACACTCATAGTAATGCGATAGTAATGCGATAAAACGCTGCTCCATCTAGCGTTTGTCAGCTCTCTCATCATATTTAGCCCTCGTGCTCGTTTCCTCTTGCTTTCTCTTTTCATCTCTCCTTCCACTCTCCAGTGCGTTCCCTCAATCATGTTCACCTCCTCTCCCCTGCCATTATATCACTTCTTCAATCCTCCCCTTCTTCATCCCTCCTCGCCTTCCTCCCTCCTTCCGCTGTAAGACAATACATTTGTAGCCTGAGTGATGTATTGATCCTCTGAACCCCAGCGCCCTTCACAAAGGTAATTCTTTAAGGGGGTAAGAAGATTAGACAGAGACATAGCACATTTCAAGGTGAAAGGGTCTCTCCATCTTTGCTTTTTTTCTTTTTAAAGCAGATGAGCGAACATGTCGAGTGCTCCACAGACCTTCCTCTCCCATCGTCTCGTCTTTCTCCAACTGGTGTTTGTTTGTTTTTCTCTCACCACATTGTGTGAAGGGTGCGACAGGAGGAGGCGTTGCTTATTTTTAACTTTTTCCAGACAGAGATTGTGTAAATGCACCGAACCCTGGTGAAAACAGGGCGCTCATATTAAACGAATTTGTTTCATATGTTTTTAAGAATCGTCGATCGCTGCTGTGGTGAGTCGTAAGCTACTCAGTAAAATGAGATCACTAAGTGATATCCTGAGTAACCGAGCAGCTGGTGATGTCACCACACAGTAAAGTTCTCTGGCATTAGGCTAAAAACATTTTCTCTAAAACACTGCACTACATGCTGGGATGTTTTGATGCTTTTTTTGCATTTACACTGTGAGAGCTAGTTACCTTCTATCCAAACCACGTTCATATATTTTTTTGAGCCTTTTCTATAATACACACCGTTTGATGAGCGTCGTCCTGGGAGGAAACTTCACATTTGCTTTGCCTGGATTTACCTTTATTTACCTAGCCAGTGGATGCTAGGGCTAGTTCATCAGCAAATGTTCTGTATCCTTTCAACAAAATGTCTCATGTCTGTCTAATGCTCAGTCAGTGGGCTGGCTATAAATGATATGGTTTAAATGGGATGTCCCAAGGGCACAAAGAAAGCCATTCCAGTGGAAGCAAGTGGCTCAGTGACCAGAGACTAATGCAGCTTATCAATGATAATTAGCCATCATGCTGCTTTTATGTAATGACTCAGACGGATGATGGGACATTATTCTGCACCATCAACTGCAGATTAGTTTTATTTATTTATTTGTTCATTTCTTTCTTTATTTTTTATAAAGAAACACTTCAATACATCCAGGGTTTTGCCTCTGTTCAGTGAACATATTATTTCTCAGTAGAATTGTTATGGAACGTTTTGCATTTAATTCATTAAAACATTGAAATAATTAATGTCATATTGTTTGCCTTTATAACAAACAAGCCAAATCATTAGGATTCATATTAGAGAAATGTACTGACATGTGACATGAAATGTATGAAATGCAACAGATTGTTCACTGCATGACAATTTCAATTAAGCTTACTTAATAAAAAAAATCGCAAGCCACAGTTTGCTTTGGCCTAGACTTTGACTCGTCCCATGAGCTGAAAATTGCCTGTATTCGACATTACATTTTCTGGCATAGTCACACCATGATGAGGACACACAAGGTCAGTACTGTTATGTGAAAAAGCCACATGCGCCCACCCCGGAGGCAAACGTATCTAAAACTAGCTCTCTGCCACAGATTTGAGATTTCTGAAAGTTTCATTATCCAAACAATCCTCTCATTATTTAGTAGGTTGGATGAGATCGGACTACACAAAATTACCTTTAGGTAAATGGGGCGAATAAAAAACTTGTCATAAGGTGGATTTTAACATGCAAATCTTTCCTAGGACAGTTTTAGCCGAGCTTTGAGATTCTTTCTCAGTGTATTTCTTCTGTTTATTTCTCTTCTCATCCTCTCTTCACCCCTCTCTTGGGTAGGGGTCTTTAATAAAACAAACAGATCTTTGTGAAAATACTGCACTTATCTGTAATCGCAGGGAAATGTTTTTTGTCAGTGGCCTGATAGCAACCATCTCGGCTGACTATTTTTCTGTTCTCTATGGCTCTATGGCTAAGTAAACACTCGCGGCTTTCATTTCTTTCCCTTTAGTTTTCTCACATTTTTTTCCTCAGTTTGATATTTTCTTTTGTTACCCTCACTCAATTCTCTTTGTTATAACTTCTTTGGAATAAAATGCAAAACATGTGGCAGTTTCTGTCTCTATAACTCCATTTACCCAGAGTTCTTTATTTCTGTTTAGTTTCCTTTCACCTATTTTCACAGTTCTCTCACTGCAACAACTCTACTTCTAAAAATCATCATCCCTGTGATGGATATAACTGCTTAGCTGCTCCACAATGAATGTCATAGCTCACCGCTGCTGTTGAAGCGCCTCGCTACAACCATATGTCCAAATCGACCCAGTGAATGGAGCCACTTTAACATGTGTGTTGTGTTTGTGAGACAAGTGCATTTAATACCCAAGCAAAGGCAGAAACTTTCAGCAGAAGGTCCCATAGACATGTAGAAAGTTTCAGTGTTATGTTCATGCACAAGTTTTCAGATGTTTCGTATTTCTGTCTCTACCAATCATAAAAAAAGGTGGCAAGACTTTTTATTGATGATACTGAGGCATAATTTAAAACAAACATAGTATTGAATATGAGACATAAAAAAATTCTGGGTAGATAGATTTAGAGACAGAAGCAAAAGATAAATTAATAATAATAATGCACCTGTGGGTTTGGTTAAATCATACATAAGGTACAATGTGTGTTAAGCCAACACTTTTAAAGCATTGTAATCTCTGTTTGCACTGTTACCAGCTACAACTCTTTTTCTACCCCGTTATGCAGTCAGGTGCAGTCACTCCTTCAACTGTCATTACTCCATCAATGTGACATGTTCACTCTCTTCTGGGAGTGTAGAACTACCCGCCTTAACAACTCCCCTTCTCAGCGCGCAGCTTTTGCACAGAGCCTAAAAGAGAAAGAGTGATGTGGGTGTCCTAATGTCATTGTTTTACTCCTACCTTTCTATGCCACTCCTCCATTAAAAGCTCACTTTAAAATTCAGGGGGCAACTCCGCTTTGTTAGAACCTGAGTCACAGCCAATCACTAATCAGTGTGTTCTTTATTAATCAAATCAGCTGCATCTGTTACAATCTGCTTCCAGCTCCGTGCACTGATGCCAACATTTAAGTCCTTACCATCACCACTGCCAGCATAAACACTACAGAAGCAGTGACAAGACGGCCAAACTGGGGGTTACCGAGTAATTAGAGGGTTCATCTCAATAATCCAGTGTTTGACTCAAGGTTGTCTTCCAAAAAGCTGGGGAAGCCTATGTCTTGTCAACAATTGTTTTTATTTTAAATCCATGAATTAGAGTGTTTGAAGTCAAGAATGTGCAAGTGAGTACATTCAAACCAAGTCACCTTACTGACAGACTCAGATTCATGCCTATTGATTTCTAATAATTCATGCCTATCATGCCAATTTAGCGTTCCTAGCTCACCCAACAGCGTGCATTTGCACCAGAGTAGATAAAACCTGAGGGAACATGAACAGCAGCATGTTGTCACCATAAATAAACATGATTACTTCTCAACTGACTAGCTGCTTTATTTTCGTTGAATCCAATTACTGTAGCATACAATTACACAAAATCATTGGACACCTTTTACTTTCGTGGTAAAAGTTAGAATAAAAAGCTCTGACGTAACAGCTATCTCTAGGAGGTTGCTGGGTTTTAAAGTCTAGTGGTCTGGGTCGGCACTGCTGTAATTACTTAGATGCCATATGTCTAGTCCAGGACTATTATTACATTATCTAGAGTCTCCCAATTGTGACCTACCTGATAAAACAGACATGGCAGAAAATTGAAATGAGTACACAATTTAGTTAGTGTACTATTTTATTTCACTTTCATTCTACTTCATTTCTCATGTGAAAAATACACGTGTAATCTCTCATGAAACTCTCCCCAAGGATAGTTCGCTAACTGCTATATCTATATACCTCTTGTGGATGTCTCTCTCTCTCTCTCAACTGGCAGCAGTAACGAAGTTCACAGTTTCGCTCGGGGAACTAAATTGGCTCACAGCGCGGATCGAGATAGAGAGGTATTAACAAAGCTTGCTGCGAAGGATGGAGAGAAAGAGATGATGAGACACAGCGTACACAAAAAGGCAGAGGAAGATGAATAAAAACGGAGGCGGGACAGAGGTGGGTTTGGAGAGAATGAGTTTGCATAGAGTGAAACATACACAGAGAGTGAGCGAGCGAGCGCTGGAGAGAAAATGAAAGCAGTAAATTGCCTTATTATAATTGTGGGAAGCAGATACGGCGAAAGTAGTGGCTTGACTGGCAGAAAGGAGGCGAGGGAGAACACGGCCATCTCTTCAGCCCCTACTCGTATTCCTCCACCTCCGTCTCCTCCTCCTCCTCCTCCTTCACGCTAAGTGATAGGAGTTAGTCCCAAATCCCAGAGTCTGCAGGCCGACGGGTGGATTAGCGCCCCTGCTCTTCAGTTCTTCTCACTGCTTGATTCTACCGTGGTTTTACACCCGAGGCAGGAGTCAGGGAGCAGGGGAGCTGATTTCATAGCAGCTTCTGTCGGATTAGACAGGAAGCTAGAGAGCAGTGCCAAGAGAGGTGGGGACACCTTTCACCCTGTCCCTCTTACTGTCACTGGTATTTATGTTCTCCATGTCTGTGCGCTGCATCTCCTGTGCGCTGTATTCTGCTGGTGTCAGTTCTACCCCGTGACAGTCTTGCATGGCTTTGACTTGTCTTGTCTTTAAGAAGCATCACTGTCTTCAGCCTCAGAATGAAGATCATCATTTCATTTTATTACAAAATTTGTATTATCTACTGTCTTTACGAAAGAAGACTAAACAGTAGGATCATTACTAACTCAGGGCACTGTGAACTCTACTGAAAATGACTTAATTACGTGCTTTTCTCCAGGTGTTTCGTGACCTGCAGTATCTGATCAGCATTTGTCTATTCAGTCACTGAAAACCAACCTCGTCACCTATCTGTACAAGCACCCCCACCTCTCTCCTCTGCTCAGCCGATCCTACAGTGTTCAAGTGACTAAGCGCTGTAGTGATTGTTTGAGAAAGTTAGGTAAACCAATGTACAGAGACACCCGTCGATAGCGACGTTGCATATGTGTGGTTCTTATCTGACCACCCATCATTCGGTATAGACATACCGGTTAATGTGTTTAATTTCTTCTTTATTGTCCTTCAGTCCAGCTTTAAAGAGCACGTTTGGCTCGATGTAGTGTAGCTAAGATAATTAAATTGCTATCATATAAGAGGTGAGATCCCATATTTTACAGTAGATATAGTATATATACTATTTATATTCTATCGCTGACTCTAGCAAACAAAGAATATTTAACTAACTGTATTTATCTTAATTTGTAGTTGATCCCTCAGCATTAGGTAAAATATAATCTCTATACTTTTAACACCAAAGTTACTGTGAGTTTCTTTCTGTACACATACAGACATTTATTTGCTTGCTCCATACACCCTTTATGAATCAGACGAGTCTTGCCTGAGACCTTGTAAGCTTAAAATCTCCCTTGGCAGGGCTGGATTTCACCTTTGGCTGACTCGTACTTGTTTAACTTCCCACATGAGAGAATTTGGTTTGAAATATGGTCTTCTACACTTACAGAAAGCACAAAGAAGAGTAATAGGGTAGAACGGAGATGTTTAAAACAAAAGACTTGATACATAGCACATAAATACATTGCTGCCTAAACTATAGGTTTAATCCCCGGATGTTTTATTTTTATTATTGGAAAGGAACCCATTACCTAAAGTGGATAACTTAGCATAGCCGGAGGATCTAGGGCAAGGCTGTAAACATTATTGATGTTGACAACAGACTTCTACTGCCACTGTTCATTAAAATGTGCCGTGTATAATTCATTTCCTTTCTGTGCTTTCAAAAGTGAGTAGGTGTCACTTTGTTCAAATGATATCTAATTTTCAAGAAAAACTATAGGAAAGGAAAAAAAACATTTGTCACATGTAAGAAGTTCTACATCATGTGGTCGCAGTTCAAAACAGACGTTTTTGCAACTTGCATATTTCTGAGTAACAATTAAGAGCAACAATAAGGATAATATCTTATTTCTCATGTAATGGTTTCAAAATGCTGTGTAGGTTCAAAAAGCGCAAACCACAGTCAGAAAATTTAATCTGGTAGAATTCGATTTGCATTAGAGACAAACTACTTTTGTTGGCTTTTGCAGAATTTTTGTTGGCAGTACTTATGATTTCAGCAACATAGAAATTATGTACATTCCACAACGCTAATTAAATCAGAACAGCTACATAAAGCCACACTAACATTTTGTTTCTTTTTAGAGCAGAATGGTTTTTTTTCCACCAAATTACAGTTTAATTTGCTGTTTTTCTGTGTGATAGGGTCAATGATAAAGTGTGCTTTTCCTGCACAGATGTTTCATATTAAAAAATTCATTCATTCCTCTTTTTCCTGGTAGATTTTCATTGTGAAACAACAGATTTATAGATATATTGTGCAACATCTGCAGTATGCCATGAGTTTTATAAACAAGCATCTTCATATTTCTGCACAGCAACACGATTATTTTTTATTATTATTATTATTACTTGAATTTAATTGTGTGTTATGATAGCTAGGTTTTGTATCAAATCACAACTCCTATACTCGGTAAATCAAATTACTTTGTTCCCCAAAGCTCAGCTCAGCTCCATAAAAAAACCCCCGAAAAAACAAATAAACAAAACAAACAATTTAAACTATATGAGCACGTGGTCACAAAACACACCAGAGGTCAATTTCAATGTAGTTTCTGCATGACTGAAACAATTTAACCTTAGCGTCACATTCACAGCTGAACATGTGCAAGACCCGAAAGAGCTTTCCCTTGTTGATAAACACACACTTGTGTTTGGTTATGTTTTGGCATGATTCACTGTACATTCTCCATAAACAGGCAATCTAATGAATCCAAAATATTACAAACACTGTCAGAATTGTGTAAGACCCAACTCTAGAGCACATCCACACTCATACAAGCAAACACCTATGACCACGTCATAATCTGAGCTCAATGATTCTGTTCTACTGGTAAAAAGCACAGGAATGTACAGAAAAAAAGAAATCCGTGAATAAGACTTTGCATATGCTGTATTTCTCACACACATATTCTATGGCATGGCGCAGCATTACTATGCATCTGTGCATGTGTGTTATTACACAACACCACATCAGTACATCAATATAAACCATTAGCAGCATTGGAGCATGGCTGGGGTTACATGAGGTCACTGTCTGCACCATCCTATAATGGAGCAGTCATCTGAGAGTGGGTTATAAAGTTAAGCATATGACTGATGAAGATGAGGTTGAAAATGATCTGCTTTGGCCTCAGCGTAGGTGTCAGGGTCAGTCTGTTGCTGAGGTGGAGTGTCACTACAATGTGGGTGAGTTAAGGTCAGATCAATGGGGACAGCAGTTCATGGATACAAAGATTTACTGTTGGGCCTTAAACAGGAGCTAATGGTCTGCAGTGACATTCAGGACACACTGTTTTCTGCTACTTTATGGCCAACACGATCTTTTTTTCATTCACATTCGCAGCAGCAGCAGATTAAAGCTGATGTAGTTCGAGGTGAAGCCACTGAAAGTTAAATCTCCAAACCAATGTAACTAAGACCTAAAATATTAGAGCTGATTGTTACCAGAAAAAACGAGAATTGCACCTTTTACAGCTGCAAGCAGCAGACTTCTAGTACTAAAGCAACGATTTGCTGTCTCATCAAATTGTAATATTAATGCTTGAGTTTGAAATCTAAAAAGACACAAGGTTGTGGATTTCTGCACTGAGAGCTTATGCATCTGTATAAAAAAACAGGAGGAAAGGCTGGATCAGAGGGCAGGTTAAACATTATGGTCACTCTTGGTGGACATCTGCACCTAAAGTAAGATACAGACACACAAACCTTCAGCAGAATCATATTATTTCCCCAGGCATCTGTGATGTGTGAAAGTGTTTGTGTGTGTCCATAAGGAATGAGGTAATAGGCTTCAGCGCTGTGGAGTGAGACGGAGGGCATTAGTCAGATTTGACCAACAAAGAGGCAGTGAGCACACAGTCAGGGATTAGACCAACAGCACAGACTTCCACTGGTCTATAGAGAGGAAGAGGAAAAGAAAGAGCAACAGAGAGGTGGAGGGAAAGAGACGGTGGATTACAAAGATAGTGGGGGACTTTCATTAGTTGGAGAAGAGGGAGGAATGCAAAGATGGAAGATGAGCAGTGAGATACAGAGAAATGAAGCGAGGAGACACTGAGAACACTCCATAGCTGGATTAGCCCAATAACACGAGCTTTCATTAAATGCGCAAAGAGGGAAGATGGGTGGAGGAAGATAGGCAATAAAAGAGTCAGAGGAATTACAGGCAGGGAGAAAGCAGAGGAAACAACAAATTGAGAATACATTTATGTGGGCGGTTGGAAAAGGATTAAAAGTCAGTCAAGAAACAGCGTAAGAGGGGAAGAAACTTAGGGATGAAGGGAAGGTAAAAAAAAGATGGAGGTGACAGAGAGAACAGACAGAACCAAACCAGACGTTGGAACTAAAAGAGGAGAAACAGAAAAGGAGAGAAGACAGCCAGAAAGATGAGGAGGTTTTGTTGGAGGGGTGGGTGGGCAGCGGAGTAGAACAACAAGTAGCGAGGATTAACCCCTCCACTGCACCCCCAACACACAAAACACACACACACACACACACACGGACACTGTCGGGGCCTGGGAAGAATGCTGCAGTGCCAAACTAATTAGCTACTAACTCAGCTACAGCTCACACAGATGAACTGCAGCATTTACAATGGAGACCCAGGCCAGGTCTCAGAGGCACGCATGTGTTCTGTGTACGTCTGTGTGTGTGTGTGTGTGTGTGTGTGTGTGTATACGCACATCCATATCGTTGTGTTTTTATGGCTGCAGCTGTGTGCGCTTCGTCCATGCGCATGTGTAAACGTGTTTACACTTCAATGAGAACAAATGAAATGTCTCCGGTGGGCGAGGCAATCAATCTACTCGGGGTTATTTTGCATATTCATCTGCCATTTATCTCAGAACTGATTAAAACATTCATTTAATGCTTTATATTATTTTTATGCAGCTGCAGCGCTCTCACCCATGTTATAATAACTTACTTATTATATTATAGTTATTTAGTATCATTGTTTTTAATGGACTCAATTTGCTATCTACTATAATCTATTATCAGCACATTAAAATCTCTCAAAGGTGTGTTTGTTATGTTTTGATCAACTCATCAATCTACAAACTTTCGACATTAATCGGGGCACTATGACGTGTTCTTGTAAACAAATATAATAGTGTTAATTTTAGTTCTAAGGCACAGGGATTCATTCACTTCACGCCCGCACGTGTTTGAAGTGTTTCTGGATCTTGCGCCATCTAACACATTTGATTACCAAAACTGTCTGCCAGATTTACAACTTCACCTCAAAGTGTGGGAATGACTGTGGTCAACTGGATGTGAGAAATGCTGCCTTCAAAGAATTTCTCTCTCTGGCTTTGCATTGCATTTGAAGAAAGGATTATGAGATTTCAACTAACCCAGTTTTAATTTAACTCAGTGGGGAATGACAGTCACCCGCTGACAAGTCACAATATTTCAAGCTTTAAAGGAAGGAAATGTCACCTATTGTACTGTGTCTTGTTTGAGTTGTACTGACTCAAGTGTCAGTATATTTCTCAGAATTGTTAGATACACCACGAATGTAGTGATCTAGTGATGTCTTTCTCTTTTTTCTTTTATTTTGAGTGACAGTGTATTCTGTCACACTATGTTTGCATACAACCAGTGGCTTATGCTTCTGATACTACTGTAACTATTATAGTTATAAAACATTGGAGAGCCTCACTCGTGGTGTCTCTTATCCAAACTGGACACAACTATTTTATTTGTTATTGTATAACATCTCCTGACCCTTATCTGAGTTTTCAGACTTTCTGATTTGTGGCATTGTGGAATAATTTGAATGCCAGGCATGGTTAGTGATTGTGTTTCCTATATTTCTGTCTCTGATTTGCTGTTCTTGATTTGATATAAGCTTCATTAGAAGCAGCGTGATAGCTCAGGCAGATGTCTTCAAACCAATGCCGAGGTGTCCCTGGCCAACACTCATACCTGACCCTTGGCACCTCACAGGGGCAGCATGTCCACAAAGAATTTCCCCAAGGAGATCAATAAAGTATCATTTATTATTATTGATTGTTATTAATAATACAATATCATGCAACTCACTGCTGTATCCTAGTTATTGGTAACATGTTAACGGGGTCATTTTGTAAACTACATAATTGTTAAGCGTTAAGTAATCCCTGTTG
Source organism: Microctenopoma stevenorrisi (assembly GCA_032270685.1). Taxonomy (NCBI): domain Eukaryota; kingdom Metazoa; phylum Chordata; class Actinopteri; order Anabantiformes; family Anabantidae; genus Microctenopoma; species Microctenopoma stevenorrisi. The sequence goes on along the minus strand of JAUMTR010000014.1, from coordinate 13,026,196 downwards.
CTGACTCGCTACGTGTGTCATGACCAGTCAGACCTGACTATAAGATCTGCCCTCGGAGGCAGTAAGTTGATGACCTTGATAACATGTCATCTGGTCCTGACAATCATCCATGCATGCTCTGACAGGATGCTGCAATGCTCAGCTAACAGCCCTACAGGCCAGAACAGATGCTCTCTTCTGTGTTTTGCCATCAATGAAAATTACCACCAGTTGTTATTGTTTATTTCTGTTTTAATTAACAGTTATTCTAACTCAGGCATATATGCCTAACCAAAGCCAAGATTATTGTATATTCTATGGATATCAGCAAGAACAAAAGTAATGTTTGCCAAGTTTCAAAATTGTTAGCGGAAAAATCCCAAGACAGCAGCCCCATGGTTCATTTACTTACTGATGGGATCATGTTTCATTTGATTTTAAATAATGGCTGCGCTGCTAATCATAAAAAAAGAACAAACACGCAAATCCAGTTTTCAGAAGATCAGAAATTAATGTGACAATGAAACTAATTACACGGTGGTTGTTTCCTCAAAGCAGCGTCAAGCAGTCAAAATGGGATCTTAGTTCAAAACTCGTTTTCCTTTTTTCCGTGTTTGGAATGGAGTTTGGGGGTTTGCGGCAAACCTTTCATCTTCTACGCATGTTCTGCCAGGCTAATGTAGCACCGCACCACTGTTCGGGTGACGCTTTGAATTCACCACCAGATGTTGTCTTTGTCATAATGTGTTTTTAATCACCATTCCTGAAGTCAGATGCCAGCAGGCAGCTTCCAATCCGATTTGCATCACTTGTTTCCCCTCATCTCTCCTTAACAGCTGAGAGGGTTGCGGGCATCAATCACTCTTAACTAGCCATGCTGCCAAACACTTCCTACACTAACTTCTGTAACCTCACAGCCACTTACAGTCTGTGCAACAAGGCCAAGCAGGATGTCACACTACTCCAATCTGTCACATACAATATATACACATTACACATATTCTATATACATAATCTGAAACACTGTGTAGACATTGTTAATGTAAATGATATATTGTTTCCATTATATGAAGGAATATTTACATAGACATACAAACATTAGTGTTGGCATTAAATAGTACATTATGTTTGCTAACGGAAGTTTAACAAATGGAGAGGATCACTGATCATTATACAATGATTTTGCGATAGAACTATAGTAGGATGTTTGATTTGTGTTTTTTTTATATTAATTAGTTCATATTTTATTGTGAAATCTTCACTCAGTGTGCTGTTTGAAATATTCACTCACGCACAAAGTTGACTGGCGCACCAACACCAAGCTGCCTGTATAAGTTTAACACATAGCGGTAAACTTTTTACATAGTGCTAAACGCCACGAGGCTGCCCTTGGTCAGTGTGTGAAGATGTTTGCGTGCATTTTGATGTCCGACAGCGCATTATAAAAGACAATCTGTCTCTTTTTTTCTTCTCTTGCCTTTATCTTCAAGACATGACTGTAGCACTTCAAAGAGGTGCCTCAGCACTTCAATCACGTTGAGGTTGCTCCTTGAGATTCCTGAAGGAGCTCTAGATCTTTGGAAGTATAAAATTGCACAGACCACTGGAAAAACTGTACTGTATTTCAGAGAGCCATCTAATTCTAAATCAAGGCACTGAGCAAACTATGCGCCTGTGCTCACGCAGTATCGGAGAAACACGAGCAACATAAAAAAGTGGCAAAAAAGCAGATGTTGTAAAAACATATGGAAGGAATCCATAAGGACTGAGACGACTAAGAGACTTACACCTACCTAATGATACCTAATGGTACTAACTAGTGACATGTACCTTGATGAGTACATAGACAAAGCAGAAACTTACTATGCTCCTTATTCAATTACTTTCTTCAGTCAAGTCATTCAGCACAGTCTCATTCATTTTCCCTAATGATGATGATACTCTTTTACATGGTCCATCAAAAAATTGATCAAAAGCTTTGCTTAAAGTTAATGATTTTATTCTGAGGTTGACCTTGAGGATCTATTTCATCTTCATTATACAGAAGCTCGGAGTAGGCCTCTTATCCCCATATATCTCTTTTGTCTTTGTTTGGCATTAGTGCATATTTTGCTGCAACATGTTTTCACTGGATATAATATGTTCCACACAATATTTATTGCGTGTTAACTGTTTAATATTAGCAGGATTTTCCGTATGTTGCTTGTAAAGCATTCTTTAAAATATGAAATGTCAGGGTGACTAGTGCTAGTGGGCTGAATACTACTGAGGAAACGTCGCATGAGTCACTTCAGAGAAGTACCTCCATCTATGGGCAGGTAGTAGGTCCTATTCAGGAAGCAAGAGTCCTCAGGAAACACTTAAAGCCCTAACTGGTGCTCTTTAAAACTTGTCATCTTCCAAGAAGGCTCATTTTACAGTGTCAAAGTCCCCTCCTCCTCTTTCTCTCTAGTGTCCTTTCATCTCCGTGTCAGCTTGTAAGGTTGAAACATGATTATCTCCAGCACCTTTTGTATGCCACACCATTCTCCCCCTTTCTTCCTCTCTCTTTTTCTCCCTACTCTTTAACTCATCATCAATTTTGTGCCTCATTTCCTCCCCCCAACGCTATTTCTATTTCCTGCGTTTAAAGCAGTGCCGTGTGCTGTGGTATCTGTAATAACTCTATTACCAAAATAATAGGAAGCCAGTGAGATAGAGGCAGGCTATTAGATACTATAGATACAGTAACTCCTCTTTACCTCGTGATCCTCTTTACCTCTCACCTCTGACCACTCTCCCCTTTTTTCTTCATCTTCAGATTCTCTAACTTATTGCCCTCCCCTCTTCTTTCTCTCATGCCCTCCCCACTGCTCCTTTGCTCAACTGGCCTCTTTAAAAGGTAAGAGGCCGTCAGCGCGACTTCAATAGGAGAACCACACCGAGATCAGACATGTCAGCACCTCCATCTCACACACGCGCACACACACACACACACGAGCAAAAACAGAAGTGAAGTCAGTACCTTCAACACACACACACACACGTCGATAGGGAGGTCCACATGGATCACATAAAAAGCCTGTCCAGCAGGAAGGCGGCGGGCCACAGAAAAAGGAGGGAGGAGGGAGAGGGAGGGAGAAAGAAGAAAGTGTCAGAGCAAAGAGAAAAGAGGGAGGCAACATGGGAATTGCTGAAGCACTAAAGGAGGCAAGGACGATGAGGAAGGCAAAGGAGTGGAGGAGATTGGGCGGGATGTACATTGAAGGTGAATACTGATCAATTATCAATCACCATGGGGTTGATTTGGCCATTACTGAACCTGTGGTGTGTAAGAGTGGATGTGTGTGTTTTCATTAGATTCACCTATTCTCTGCGCCTGCTTATACTTGTGCAGCTCCAACACCTTCAGCCTCTGTCCTGCTTTTCTGTCTCCCTTCATTGTTTCCATTGTTCCGTTTCTTCAGCGTTTCTTCAGCATTTCCTCAAACTCTGTTTCAAAATGTTCTTGTCCAGATATTCCTATCCAATTAAAGCCCCCCCCCCTAAAAGTACCATGAATTGTGTGAAACAATAATAATGGGATTCTGCAGAGAAGTCAAGGGGGTGGCAAAGAGAAAAATGGATGTTTTTTTTGACAGACAGAGATAATATAGAGAGTTTGTGGTAGCAGAGATTCAGACAGCAGGGTGGCAGAAAGCTGGGTTACTAGATACAAGCAGGCAATGAGAAAGAACTACCAGAAATGGCCTAGAGAGAGAAAGTGATAATATAGAGAAAGAGGGGGTGGGAGATCACAGGAAGTCAAAAATTATGTGTGAGAGATTGGAGCGCAGATATGACAAAGAGCACAGAGCGAGGGGGTGAAATAGACAGAAACTGTGTGGGACTGCAGCAAGAGAGAAAGGAGAGGAGAAGCTGAGAAGGAGAGACTCTACACTAGGATCAATGGATGGCCTGTCCTCTGCTGTGTGTGCATTTCCTCTGGCTCACACAATAAGGCTACTCACTACACCAAGGAAACTGTGTGTGAGAATGAGTGTGTATATGTGGGCATGTTTGTGCATGTGTGCAAGGGAGAGAATGTCATTCAGAGAGAAAATGACCCTTTGCACTCTGGTCTTTTCTTAACGTTAGAGGTCGGTGATCTGTAGCCTCTTGCAGGATCCTATGGAAGTGAATCTAATGTGTACAGGGAGGCCTTTATCTCGCTCGGCGTGAAACGTCCATAGGTTTTTATCTGTTGAATGTCACTGTTAAAGTGTTTGTCTGCTGTCTGTCTGTTAGTCCAGCGATACACTCCACAGGCAATGCTTCGCTGCGACACTCAAGAGGAACAAGCTGACAAATGGATGTTGGAATGATTGATCAATTAGTCATTTCGCATCAAATTACCTGTTGATGTTCTCGTGTCATGTTCTCTTCTGCTTAAGGCCACAGCATCTCAATCAGATTTAAATCCCATTTGACTGGACCACTCCAAAACCTTAACTTTTTGAACCATTAAGTGGTGCTGGTGTGATTTGGATCGCTGCTACATAACCCAAGTGCACTTGAGGTTGAGGTCCGAAACTGATGACGTCTCGATGCATGCCCAATAATCCAGGTAAGGAAATCCTTTGATGAAGTTTGATTCTGTTAATCTGGACCAAGTTTTTAAGTGGGAGAGCCTGCAAGAGGCAGTTTACTGACCACTAATCGTCTTTTAAATTAGCATTTTGCATTTCTTGGGTTATCTTCGCAAAATATTAAAATATGTCTGACGATCTGTTTTGTTTTAGTGTGACAAATATGAAGAAAAGCAAATGATTTTAACAGAAGTGTAGAAGCAGAATGCAGATGGAGGCACAGGTGGAGATCAAGGCTTCAGCTGTCTAATGGTTCTCAAACGTTTTTCAGCATTACACCAGTGAATATTGAGTGAAACTTGAGTTTAGAAACTTACATTCATATTTCATTGAAGTAAAATTAAACCTTGAAGTTTATGTTAATTTTATATAACACCAAATAAATTATAGCAAAGTGTGATTTAAAGTTCACTTCTTATTAGAATAGGTCTGCATTTGTCCTATTATGACACAGATTAACCAGCCACATGGTATTATTTTGTGTGTAGAGAGTACCAGATTTCATAATGTTCCAATGGTCCTTTTAGATATTTTGTACAGTAGCATTTACATAATTATGCACTGTATTATAACAAATGTATTTTCATTGTCACAACTGGCATTCTAAATGCCACTGTAACCTAATCGAAACCTCACAGGATGGAACAAATGAAAAACTATTTATCCATCTCTGTGTGAGTGTGCAGCCGTATGATCACATGTATCTGGAAATCACAGCTCGGATACAAACCCGCAGTTCTGGAGTCAGGGCTGAGCTTGTAGGGAGATAAAACTCGCAATTTGGCAGTATCTTTTTTCAGCGTGCATTGTGGTGGGCTGAGCTGGTCCAAAATACCTCAGCCTATTCTTCTGCCTCAGTCCATCCCTGACCACAAATAATACATTTTAAAACCAAAACGGTGGGATAAAAGATTAAATCTGACGGCCCGTAGCCTGCTCTTCAAAGTCAGATCTCCAATTCACTTCTTCTCTCTGTATCGCGCACGGATCTGCACCCCCGATGCGTGCGCACACACCAGTGGGCAGAGTGCATCAGAACAAGCACCCGAAGCACAACAGTATCAGCGCTTCCTAAATGCTCCACGCTCCCTCAGCATTGGTAACCGCACACTGCATGATTCCCACATTTTGACGTAGATTCATTTTTTCTCACAGAGGCTCTGGAGTGTCCCTACGTACCCATGGGTGTACATGTAGACCCATAGGAGACACGCTGGTCTAGAGAAAGGCTGTAAGCACCACTGCAACTACTGGTGGCTGTTCGGATGATCTGATACACTGTGATCTCTCAACACTGTGACAAACACTGGAAACGATGGTGCAGGATGAACATATGATGTCAACTCCACTCATCTGTTCTTCGACTGGTGAAAGATGCTACCACTTTGTGAATTGCTTCAAATATGGATGCAGTTAGACCGAAGATGTTTACTGCAATCAAGTAAGTAACATTCATACCATAATGGCTAAGATATCACATTATCAGATATCACAAGACAATTAGGATACTAATTGAAACTGATCACTATTTTAAACAAAACATGTTTGATGCCTAATATTTTCCTGTTTCCACAAGTTTATGTTTTTGTACTCTAAGTCATTACAACTGTTTTAAAGATTTTGGATTAAAGATAAGAGAAGAAAAGAATTAGAGAAGGACGGGTATGAGAAAAATGATTTTAAAGGCAACCAAATACTCTTTTAAGCTTACAATGTCAAATGTCAAATTAACCTTGCAACCACTAATCAATTTGTCAGACTGATCTTGAATTTAAAAACGCTGCTCTGCTCTGTCAGGTGTGTAGTAATTGTACATGGTTTGAGTTCTTTTTTGGAGAAAAGTGATTTGCCCACAGACAGACAACAGTCTCCTTGAAGGTTCCAAGGGCACAATAGCACGCGGCCACAACCGCGCCAGTGTATCAACGGAGAAAAGGTGTGTGCGGAGGAAAGAAAATGAAAGCGAGCGAGCGATACGGTGAGCCAGTGTGTGACGAGGTGTGTGCATGTGCGTCCTCCAGCAGCCATGATGCATTAGTGTAACCTGATCTCTCCTCTCCCCTGTGAGCCCTAACCTTGAGACAGGCAGAGAGATGCAGGTTGCACAGCCATGTTCAGTTATAGATCAGACAGTTTGTCTTCATCACTGAATTTGTCTAATATTAGATAACCTAGCCTGGAAAAGTGAGTTTGATCTATTAGGCTGCTGTAGTTTAGTGTCATGAGTTAATGTGTGACCAGGCTGAATCTGACACTCTCAATCTCCTTTTACTGTTCGGTGTGCTGGTGTGGGGATGTGAGTCTTAGGAATTAAACACGTTAGTCAATGTTATTTTTCTGTTAACAAGATTTAAAAGAATTTGAATATAAGGCTTGATGGGAAACAAAGTTGTGTCCAAACACAGAGAACATTTGTTTGGTAAGAAAGTATCTTCAGAAGATACTAAATACAACTTTCCTTGACTGTTTTTAGAACTTTAATCAGTGCAGCTAATAAGACAAGATTGCTAAAAGGGAGTGCATCCATTACTTCTGGACTGGACTACTGTAATTCCCCAGCATTAGGATGCACCATAACTCCCTATAATCTCTTTCATTATCTTCTCTCCACTAGCTCTCTGTGCATTTAAAGTCCTCCTTACACACAAAGCTCTTAATGAACCAGGTCCATTGTATCTCAAAGACCTCACAGTGTCATCATTTGCCAACAGACCACTTACTTTCTGACGGTAAGTGCCTTGAAATCTTCTTTGTTTTGATTTGGCTCTGTATAAAACTGAAGTCAAATAAACTGCAGAGTTAAGCTAAATTAAAATTTAAATAAATGGCATTTAAGTTGAATTTAGTAAAATAGCACATATATAAAGTTAGCATTACCTGGATTAATACCAGCATGTTTTACAGGAAATACGGAAACTACCAACACAGTAGTTGTGTGTTCGTTCCATACAACAGTAAGAACATTTAGTTACTTATTTCTGACTCTAGTCCCCTGCACTGATTAACATCAAAAAATCATTAAGTGAAACTCTGTATTAAAACAAAAATCCTCCTTTCCCTAAAGACCAGATAAAACATTAGCGGGGAAAAGGACATTTCATTACATCTTTTTTGCTTCATTGTGAGAAACTGTGTTATGCCTCAGAGTCATTGCTTTCATTAAAAATCCTGGGTCATTATTGGCGCAAGTATAACGAAACTCACAATTGAAATTCTTCATCTCGAATACATTTAATAATAATGGGGTATTACTCCCTATCTTATTCCCCTGCATTAAATAATACTATTCCCAGAGCCCATTAAGAAACTTAATCATTGGGGGCTGAAATACACTGTGGAGAGATAATTACAGTTGATGATTTCACAGATAATTTGCAGATGATCACATGATTCGGTCTCTTTCCTTCTGTCTTTTAGTTTCACTTTTTGCAGCTACCAGGCTCACACCTCATTGCTATCTGTCGTTGTTAACATTTTAAAGTACTGGGAAGCCAACAACTGAAACAAAGTGTCAGACAAAGAAAGAGACGACGATAAAAAAAGAGGTGAAATTGAAATAAAAAAAAGACAAAAGATTTAAAAATAGAGAGGAGGGAGGCGGAACAATAAATCATTTACAGACATATGCAGGCTAAGGTCACCAAGGTTTAAATATTCATTATTGGTGTCAAGTCAAAGCTTTTAGATCTTGTGGGATACAGTTTTACTTCTCTCCTCATTTGATGTTTATGTTCACTGAATTATGCATCAAAATGAATGTTATAAATACACATAGTGTTTATTTGCTTCTGGCATGAGGTATAAGGTAGAAGAAGCTCTTGGGTGGCGCTAGCGCTGCCAGGTTTAAATCTCACCGGTGTCACTCAGATGTAAAAGTGCACGCACTCGAGGAACTGTAAGCTACACTGGGGAAAAAGCACTGAACAGCAGATCTACGTATTTATGCTGTGTCAGTTACTATACAAGAGGGAGACAAAAACACAAAGAAGTGCAGGTTTGACTTTTGGATCATAGCATTACTTTAACTGTATTTATTATTATTCATATTAATATGACATTTAATGGGTACCATTTACAATGGATGACCAAATGGCATTTTACAGGACACTCGACATCTGGATGGTTTATTCTAGGGATCAGAATGATTTCTCACATTGAAAGGTTTAAGCTCCGCTTTGCAGCGATTAGAAAAACAAAGATTCGCTGTCCTGCTCAAAGACACTTCAACATGATTCGGAGTTTAACTGTGTTTGAGATCAAACATGTATAGCTTTAGAATAACTGAACGTAGCAGGAAAATGTTGGTTTATTACAATGTTTTATTTAGGAAATGTGACTCACGTTAAGGGAAATCTGGATCAAGAGTTCAACATTGACTGTGTTTACATTTACTTAAAGAACTGGCTTAAGTAAACTGGTTTCTTAACTGAAGCTGGAAACCTTTCCACACTCAGTGTATGAGAGTTGGGAAATGTTTAATTATTGGCTTTATTCTGACAGTTTCCATAGTGAAAAAACGTTGCCTTCTGCCGGTCTTTGTCACATCGTGTGCTCATACAATGACAACACAGCCCAAGACAACAAAAAAAGCCAAATAGCTGAGTTTCATCTGACCATACAGGTGAAGCGATGGTTCAGAAGACAAGAAAGAAAGACTTGCGTGCATGCACATACCACTTTACAGTAACCAGGTTGGTACAGTGCATGTTAATAACTGAATCACAACTATTTATTGCTTTGTTTACTTACTATACTGGCAGGAAATGTCCGTTTTGGTGTAAGTAAAGTCAGACAGGTGGGGGACACTGTAAAATATACTGTATACCCGTCCACGCCGTGCAGTAGCTTCTAGGCATCATTTCAGAATCTCCAGGGTGCAAATTGTTAGGTTCACTTTGTGTAATATTACATTCTGCTGCATATTCAGCTGTTACAACTCCAGTAGTTGCAATATGCAGCCCTCTCACTGTAGCACTCAGTTTGCCCTTTTTCTCACCCCTAATTTCCTGCAGTTTTTTTTTAATCTGCATCCTTCTTTTCCTCTCCATTCCATCTGTTCATTTATCACCAGCCACATCTACTTTCCCTTCCCATCTCCATTTCCCATCTATCAGTCTTCCCTCTTACTTTTCCACTGGTCATTCCTCTCTCTCTTCCCTCTTCCCTTCCTCTTCTCTTGCTTGTGTGTGTCTCTCTCTCTCACTCTCCCTCTCTCTCTCATTACTCCCCGCCCCCACTCTCTGCTGGGTGTCCTGTTCCCTCTCCTCCTCTCCCCCTCTTTCTCTCTCTCTCTCTGGGAGTAGCAGACCTCCTGACGGCTTAGTATTGATCCTCCCATCTCCCTCGCTAGCCATCTCTCCCTCTCTCTCTCTTTCTCTCTCAGTGTCTTACACGGACACACACGTGCACACACATGCATTAGGATGACAAGATAAAAGGGTTTGCATGGCCCAAGGCAAAGCAGCTAAACATGAGACCAGAGGCTTTCAGCTTCTAGTATATGTAGAAAGAGTAGAAACACACAACAAACACAGGGTTTCAAACACACCCAAATCTCTGACAAAAATTACCATTAGATTTCTTTACAACAAGCTTTTATATCCGCGAGTCATGCACATAAAATAACACGAATCTTGTAGGATGGCTGTGGTCGAAACATTCTCTACATGTTGCCTCAGAAATCCGAAGGCATCGGGCATGCTCTAGTCTCTGTGAAGGAAAATTTCCGGATAATAATGCTATTTATAATCTTTGCCTTGAGGGGGAATACTAGACTCTAACTGGAAGAAGATCCTTGTTTTTCTGTACAAGACTTTTCATGCAAAGCTGTCTGGGAGATTGTGTTCAGGGGCCAGTCTGTAATACACATGTAAACAAATTAAAAAGGAGAAAAAGGAGAAAGTAAAAACTCCAGTTTTATATTTGAGCTACTGCATTCAAATGTGAAGGGCTGAAGTTGCAAAGGGACACTGCACCAGGGGACCTGGGTTTGAATCACGGTTGCTCAGGTGTCCTTCTGTGTAGAGTCAGCATGGAGTCTCCTCATACCTGTGTCATATCTCCAGGTACCCTGGCTTCCTCTGACAGTCCACGCATTTAGACAAATTGGTTATAAATGGCTCATGGGTAAGAAGGTGTGACTTAAAGGCTGTTTCTTTATGCAATCAGCTTTTTGTCAGGTTCGACATCGGGCTGTACGGTTAGCTGACACTGCTAGCCTGCGAGGGTTTCTGTAAGAATGTCGACCTCTGCTGAAAACCTGCACCAGTGATGGTTACCACAGCAGCTAGGTTCACAGAACTTCACAAAGAACCCTGGTAGTCTGAAAGGCTGAAGGGTGTTTCAGCTGGGTATAGTCACTGTCAACGCCAGAGAATCTTTTTTTAGCTTGAAAATGATATAATCTTCTTTCAATCAAGACCCTGAATAAAATATAAACAATAACTGAAGCACAATATGACCAAAAGCAGGTAGGATACTGGGTTTTTATTTACTCTTTGTGTGATACACAGATAAAGGGTACAACTCTTGTCCCAACCAGATTTTATTTGGCCTAAAGAGAAAAAAAGATTCAGGTTTGTTGCTGTTTTGATCTGTCACTCTCCCTGATAAAGCTCCATAAACCTTTTAGATTTGACTGACACTGTAATTGGGTCCAGAAAACTGTTTGCAAGCCTGTCTCTTTTTTCTTGCTGCTATGCTCAGAATTTGCACGACAGTTTCGTTCACAACACCTTTCAGCAGAGCAACTGCATACATTTTAGATGGGGATACATGGGCCCAGAGCATGGCATTGTTAGCACCATGCCCCATCCACTGTGTCCCAAAGCTAACGAGAGGTTGTCGGGAATCAATACCTGGAATGAAAAACGATGTGACTCTCAGCTGCTGTGGCCACATCAATCACACTATTACCATTAGCTCATCTCTCGACACCAACTTGGACTTCTCCCTACTGCCCCTCCCATTCTCTCTCCACTCTTATATCACTGTTTTCCCTCTCCTCCTCCACCACTCTCTCACCCTCCTTCCCTTTTTCTCTGCCAGCTCAGCGGATGCCCCTTGTCACAGCTCCTATTTCAGCCTTCTGAAGTTTCCTAATTGATCGCAATTAGAGCCCCCACAGAGCGAAAGGGGCTCTGGGGGTGTGGGGGGCAAAGAAAGTGCATATGTGTATGTATGTTTGAGTATAGGACAGAGAGAGTGAGGAGGAGATTAAAATCAATGAGCCTGGTTGGGGAGTGGTTATATTAGCAACTGGACTACATTTGACCACAGTCTGCTGAGGAAATGACACGACAGACAAGAGGAGTGACAAGAGACAGACAGTGGGGGACACCGAGAGATAGCGAGTCACAGGTTTATCAAGTTTGTTTAACCCATGTGTAAAATTAGGTTGAGTCATAGTTAGATTGAATTTAGGCAACCTGGCGAGGGCCTGGTCAGGGCACTGGAAAAATGAAAACACACTTCCTAAATTTAGTTTGGTTTCAATCACAGATAATAGTAATACGAATAGAAAGGCACACACCGAGAAATACAGAGATGGGGATAAGTTGGGATAAGAATCGGGAGCTACAGATGGAGTGATTTTTTTGTGAAAAATGTAGCAGCCAGTAGAAGAGACGGGGACTGAGGGATTTGTGATAGAGAGGCAGAATGACAAAGAGGAAGAATAACAATGGTGCCAAAGCCTTTTCCGCCCTTCTTGCAAACGTCCCTGATCCCATTTTTTCTCACATTTAAATTCCTCTCCATTGTCATTGCAATCCAGGCCTAACCCCCCACTGCCTGGCAAATACACACAAACTCATACACATTACAGCACAAATGCATTGACCTCCAGCACCAACAGGGTCCATCCCAAGGAGTTGTGCTCACACGTCTTTGCTAATCCCTATCAGTGGGCGCACACATGCACACCCTTGCAGTGTTTGCTGGAAAGATAGGCTCAAGTTTCCCCAGACTGCAGATGTCAATATGACCCCAGCCATGCTAACATGGGTGTGGAATTGCAAGCAGCTTGTCACCAAGCATCCAGCATCTTGTCAGCAACATAAGGCCGGGCAGGCCGGTGCAATGTGTTCTCGTGCCTTGTCAACATGTGTAGTCGACATTGCTAGCTTTAGTTCTGTTCTTTGTCCTCGCAGAGCCTACAACACCCGGTACACTGTCATGTCAGCAGTGGCGTTTTACAGGGCAGCGTTGCTCAGTGGAGTTAGCCTCCAATGTCTTCAGAGCTGCACAACAGCAGCAACAGGGCTAAAAAATAAGGCCTTGTCAGCATGAGCACGACACGGCTGGGTTGTCAGTGATTCTAGGTCACAGAGATGGCAGCTGGCACTGATTTGAATATTAGCCTGTCAGTGTGCATAGGCTACATCTTAACTGTCAACAAAGCTTGGAATCATGCAAGACAGCTAAAGACAGAAAGAAATGTCTACATAGTCAGGACAAACACTGGGGTTGTATAATTCAGTGCCTTACTGCTCCCATGTCAGCCGTTCTGTTTGTTTATCTATGTTTCTGCCTTTCAAAGATGAAATACAGAAACACAATGGATCCACAGTTCTTAAAAACCAAAGCTGGACATACTCTAAATGCTTCTCTGAAAAAGCAGATTCATTATGAAATGACTGATAAATCATCAATCGCATTACAGTCTTTCAAACACTCGCTCAAACCCTGTATTCTCTTTTACCTCTTGTTCCCAAACAAACAAAAAAAAAGAATCTGTATGTTATGAGAACAATTTGTGTGATCTTCCTAAATCTTTTATGAGCCGCTGTAAACATTCCCACCCAAATGTCTGAGTTGTTTAAATTAATTTCTAGGAAAACAGGGTTGTGCGCTGTTGAAAATAGAAACAGTAGAGATTAGAAAGAGTGATGCAGATACGTACATACACTCAGAAAATCGTCAAAATTTCAATTAGTGCCAAACTGCAGTGGCAAAATATATCATGTACTGGAACAGGGTACACTGAGGACAAACTGGTGTCAGTCTAAAATAAACAAGTGTCTGTGTATGTGTGAGTACTAAGTAGAGGTGAGGGGGACCGTGTGTCTGTCTGTGTGCATGTGCAAAGGTGATTCTGGTGAAATGGCCACCCAGAGTTACTAAACCGCACTCTCACGTTACTGACGACCCCACGCAGACACAGCGACAGGCAGGACATACATGCACATTACTACAGGAGGTGACATGCGGGGGCGCGGGGAGGGGGGGTCTCCTTTAGGCGACTTAGCCTTGGCAGTCGCCATCTTTGTGGACCGTCTCTCGTTTTAGATTCAACATGGATGAGTGTGAGTTTTTTAATCTATTTCTTCACATCCAAGAGTAGAGCAGACTCCATGAGGTGACTTTCCTCTTTTGTTGTATATCGCAAGAAAAATGTCAAAAAGACTGAAACTATGCATCAAAGATAAGAATTTTTTTAGTGTGCTGTCAGTGAAGAGTAACACACCACTACAAATTGACAGTTCACAGAAATTCCAAATGATCTCACTTACATAATCACTTGTCGTCATTATTTTTAAATGGAACCAGTAAAACAACTGTAGTCAAATAACTGCTTTGCCTACTTGCCTATTTATTTGTTTCAGTACAAATATAAATTATGCAGCATTATCTGAGGAGTAAATGTTCACATCGTGAACCCCTACTATCTGAAAAAACACATATATACAGACTGTATATATATATATATATATATATATATATATATATATATGAAAACATGTTGCATTTACAGCAAATGTGGGACTGCTTAGATCATAAAATATCTGTACTCCTCCCACTTTTAAACCTCACATTAAACGTCAATGCCAAAAACAGATGTGAGAATAATGGAATAGCATAGCAGGAGTAATCTGACTTTAGAAATAATTCATCTCCAGTCCCATTAACAGTCTTCTGTGTAACAGTCAAACAGACCTTCGACTCTCCTGAGTCTACATCTCCTGAGCTTTCCCTCTTTCCAATTCATTTAATGTGTCTTGTGTTTCTGAATCTCCGCTCTTTGCTTATTGTGATTATGCAACGTGACACATGCCTCGCTGCAAGCCAAACGTCCCAGTGGGGAGAATAAATTCTTAAACTTGAACTCAATTACAGTTGTGTCAAAAACGGAATCCCATTATATTGCATTACACCTGTTTTCAGCAGTAGCCTGAAGCTTCTGCTGCTTTGTGTCCTCAGTTCAAATCTGCGGACCAGCATGGAGAAAATCTGTCTGGGAAAGGCGCAGGAGTGACGCCGTCCTCTCCCTTATCGACTGCAGTCGAGCTGCCCTTAACTGGGGCCATTAACCCTCAATCTCTGTGCTGCAGCTGCTGAGCGAGCAACAATTTGCATTAGCTCATTCTGTATGCAAATATTATCTGTCATTCATGTATAAAAATCAAGCTTTCAGGTTCAGGTTTTTTACGTTTAAATGAGTGATAGTAATTTTAGCGTCAGGTTGTTGTGATTGAATAAAAAGTGTGTAGACATACTATTAGTGTTCAAAGCATTTCAATAGGCATGGACTTCCCTGTATGTAACTTTATAGTCCCGAGCTGTCAATTTAAATGCATGACAGTGGCCTGCGTGGAATCTGGATATCTGTCTACTTGTGTGTCTGCTCCGTCTGCGTGTGTGCATGTGTGTAATGTCTGCATGCCCACATTGCTACGGATTGCGTATCTCACTGCTGATATGTGTGTGTGTGTGGGTGTGAGAGACAGAGAGAGAGAGTGAGTCGCCGGCATTTCTGGACAGAGGAACTCTATCTGCCTCCACTGAGTCCTTTCAACACCCGCCGCCACACACACAAACGCACATCACACATCCTACTGCTGACACACGCGTCACCACGGCAAGCAGATACAACCTAAGACGTGCTACTAGCAGAAGAGACCAACGTGGAGGCAGTGCAGTTTCTCACTGTGATGTTTAGAACAGCTGTTTGGGTCATTTGTTGTATCATAACATGACTTTTCCACCAATATTCATGCAGTGATAAAAACACTTCCCCTGTTTATAGTAAATCATTCTTATTGTTACATAGTTTTATTTACATGCATGTTTTGTTAAATCATAAATATGACATTTAGAGAAAGCGTATGTCTCGGGATTTGAGGTATGACAAAAGTCATCTGGCGTAGTCATTGGCTAAAGTTGCTTGTAAGTGTAACGTGTCAATGACCAACGACTATAGCCCCAAAACATCTGAGCTAATGTCAGATTCACAGTGTAACATAGGAGTGCTGTCCTAATCAGATTTTCTAAGAAAAAAATATAGAATATAATCTTGCTTTTTGTTTTTGGGTATATGAAAAGCAAAATGTGTGTCATGGACCCACAAGGTTTGAATCATACTCAGAACAAGGAACAAAAATCTCACTAAAAGAAAAGAATGAGTTACAGTAGACTCACATTAAAGCAATTACACCTAATACAGAGGGAGAGAACTTACTTTAGAGACGACAAAATGTCAGCAGGATCCTCCTCTTCACCCTGTGGAGAGGGAAGGAAGGAAATGTGAGGAACAGGGCTTAAGATTAGAATATGTGATCTAGAAAAAGTCAGTTTATAGTAGAGTATAGCATAGTGTTGAGTTTATAAAGGAACTTAACTTTTCCAAGGTGACTATTATTTCTACGATACTATAAATACTCTCTGTCATGCACTTATTTTCAGTACAGGAACAGTACAATAAAATAGTAAAATTGAGTTATTTGGAATTTTTTATATGTATTTTTTATATATCCAGTTTAATGAAAATGGAAGCGAGGGATATCTGCCACTTTCTGGCCCTTGATTTGTTGAAATATGTCGCTCATTCTACTCTCTTCATAGCGTCTTTTTATTAATTTTTAACTGGCATTAGTCAGACAAGTGTGGAAAAAGTCCAGATCTATATGTTTCCACCCCACAGGCTGTGCAGTGCATTCATTTCTTCCCCTTCTTTCCATCTGGCTCTCATTCGCTCCACCTGCCCATCAGTCTCCAGCCAGGGACAGGTGAGCCTATTACACGCTTCTCACACTGTCTGCTACGCTCACTCGCATGTACACACACACACACACACACACATCCACACTAGCCCTGCTTCACGGTAACTTAGACTGCCATGCACATCAGCCAAATCTGTTGCGCTGTAAAACGGCTGTTACCGCAGCCACGTCATGCTCCTGATGAAGTGGTCTAGTGTCGAGAGTAAAAGCTGCAAAGAATCCATTACTTGGGAATAGAGGGACATACAAAATAAACGGTATATAAGAAAAAATATATGTTTAACCCCAAAACTGGGTTTTTGAGCTCTGAATGCCCAAATTCACATTTATTAACAAAGAATTCAGAGTGTTGATGGATCATCTGAACAATAAAGTTGAACAGGAACATGTCCTCAGCTAGCAATAATATACTCTGTCTGTGGAAGGGTAATGAGGGTTACTGATCAATCCCAGAGAGTCAACATTTACTTCTCCAGGCAGAGACACATAAAGTCACTTTCTAAACATTGTCTTTCATTGTTCAACTTCACTGGCCAGGAGAAAAAAGTCTGGTCGTGTCCAAAATCCCTCCCTGTTCACTCACTCATTCACACTGCCTGGCAAACATCAGCACTGGCAAAATAATATGTGCAACTATGACTAAAATGATATTACAAGCTATTTAACAATAACCCTACCATCTGGTCTTTCAAAATAAAGACAAACTAAAATTAAGCCAAAATGTATTTAGAAGCTAAATGGATTGCTGGCCCTAAAATAATAATACAAAATATGTACGGTGATGATCAATGCACCAGAAGACAACTCAAGCTTACAGCATCAAGCCAAAAAGGGTTTAAACAGCATCTAAATATGAAGGAGAAACACCTGTTATGGCCTCGTCTATCATCTGCTATCATCAGAAATTCATTTCTTAGTAATGCTTAGGCTATGTGTCACTTGCGCACTTTGCAATAAATAAAATGCATGAGCTAAATACAATTTTCAGCATGATTTCACCTCCTATCTTCACCCTATGGTACTGCAGCTCAATAAAAACAGTTTCCTAATAGCGTGTCTCCTTAGATTTTCTACCACAGATAAATCTGACCTGAGTATCACAGTACGAAGACGTGACGCTGTTCTATTTTGCTGCCGTTTTTATGTAGAATCGAGGCAGCCCATCTCAGTTTCTCTAGAGACAACAGTGGCTGAAAGGCTATTTATTTGTTTTCAGAAACTCAGCCCTGCCTGTCTGCTTGCTTGGCTGAAGGGGGTGCGGGGGGGGTGAGGGTGTTGAAGGGGGAGTAGATTTGCAGAGGCTGCCATTGCTGAACACGCTATCATGTGAAACATCACCTTTTAGACAAGTAGACACTTTCTCTCCATCTCCCCCCTTCCTCTCCTCTTTCTTGTTAGTTCCCCCTCTATCTGCATCTCTGCTTGTCTCTGTCTCTCTGGCTCATTTTTGTCTCCCGCTGTCTGTGAGTTGCCACACACACACACACACACACACACACACACGCACACACACACACAAACACACGCACACACAAAAAACAGCTTCATCTGGCTTTCTTCTTCTTCCAGACCTTGACACCAGCTGTACTTTTCCAATTCAGCAATTCTTGAACTCTCCAGATGACACAACAACAATTTTACACCAGCTAAGATATACACAAATAAAACAGTAAACAAAAAAAATAAAATGACCCAAAACCAAATCTGCAGAAACAAATCCCTCTGCCCACTTTCAGATAGGAAGCTTGACAGTATTAGCAGGCCGGGCAAAATTAATTATGAAGAGATTGAAAGTATGATCATGCACAAAAAAAAAGAAAAAAAGGATGGAGAGGAAGACGGAAAGAAAGAAATAAAGAACGAGCTAAATATGCAGTAGCTACTACAGAGAGAGGGATTAAAATAGACGAGATGTGAATGTGAGAGAAGACTCTCTGAGATAATTACACACTCAGCATGAGGCTATTCAACAACCCTATAACAGCAGATCACCCCAATTCTGCAGCCACAGATATCCAAATTCCACGTGTATTATTATATTTTAATAATCACAACACCACAGCCTCACTGCAGTGGTTGGTTTTCCACTTCAGTGGGCAGCCAAAGTCTGGCAAAATCTGTAAGTCATGGCTGAAAACTCCAGTTTTACGGGATACACGTGCTCCAGACAGATTCAGCATCACAAGATCTGGACTGTAGTCAGGATACCATTTACAAACCTGTTTATGCCCTGTACATTGGTCTATTTACTTATTCCTTGAGAAACCAGGACAAGGTAAACTAGTTAAAACTTTTAGCAGGCATGTTTGACTTATAGCCAGATTCTCCATCTTTGTGATCTTACAGCTATGGCTCAAATAGGCAAACTGGAAAGTCTTTCGTTTGCCATGCAAATAAAACCTCTAAATGTGGATTAGTTCAATGCTTATTGATCCATTTCTATACTGACTATTATACGTTTATTGTTATGGAGCATGTCCGCGGTCAGTGGCAGAGATGTGGCGGTTTGTCGTGTCTACTGGCCACACATAACACACCGTACAAACAGATGTCTTTCCTGCATTGTGAGTTTATTGCAGGGATAAAGGATTACAGCAAAAAGGGAGGATTCACAGCCACCAACCAAAAGCTGGGATTGCATTGATTCTTTTGTCTGTTTCTGTACTTCAGTACCAACAAGCTTTAGGGAATGAGCTTTTTTTTTCGGTTTTATGTACCATGACCAATGTTGCGCTCCACTTGTTACTAAATTTTTATTGCATGTGTCACTCTGCACAAGAGGAGAACACACAGAAGACTATTCCCTTGACTAAGGCCCAATGGCACTGGTATGTCTGATTATACACCAAAGTATACCTGCAGCATTCACACATTCAGCTTCCATTTCTAGAATCTAGGGCACCCAAGGATGAGCAAACTTTGGAGAATCGAAGTATCTCCGTGTACATTCAAACTAAAAATAAAAAAGCAGAATTAAAAGGTTGCCCTGCCACAGTTTCTACTATAAATCAGCAGGCTAAAATGAGCCATAGGAGCCACTGAACTGCACACAGCGCAAAATCCAATGTGAATCCAGCCAACAGTCCCCCAATTCTCCCCTTCTGCTCTGTTTCCCTGCCTGTTCTGTTAAAGCCAGGGCTATTATTAGCAAGCAAGAGGATCAGGTTAAGAAGATGATGCCTAAAAGAACATGGAGAGATAGATCGTTTACCTATGGCCACAGTGGCGCTAAACCCACTGAAAACAGTTTGACAATATGTTTACTATGCAAGAGCAGAAATGATAGAAACTAAACTAAATTAATCACATGCATCACAGCACATAATGGAGTCCACAGAGTACTTTAACTCTGCTTCCATGTCTCATTTCCGTCCAACACTGTCAGGGAAAAGCTGACATCTAACGAAGAGAACAAAGATGAAGTAGAAAAATCCTAAGAGGTAGTCCCCTAACCCACTTTTGTTGTTCAACCTAATTTCTGTCTACCCTTAAACAGCATCTGTAAAATCTCATCTCTCCAGCTGCAGGTGGAAAAGCGCACGTCCAATAAACACATCCTCCATGATTCGGTGTAGACGAAGCAATAGACACAACTTCACAACAACCAGAACACAATGTTATAAGAAGTGACCATGAAAATTGGAAATAAAACAAATAAATGATACGAGGATAGATATAGATGGTGCAGGTAAGACATCAGAGGTCAAGAAAGCAAACTGGAGACGGAGGGTTCAGACTATAAGCTTCGTAATCTGCTTCATAACTGTCATGTGACATCATTGTAGCAGATGCTTTATCTTGGATCCTGCTCTCTCCTCTCATTCTAATGTAATGGTTTGGGGGTCAGTCTGTCATAAGTAATGTAATGAAAACATAGAGCACAGACTGTTAGAGAAATAGACAGGGATCATTTAGTACAGAGATAGTCTAGTGCATACAGAGGTCAAAGCAATAAGGGTGTACTCAGCTACTGGATCCTGTACGACCACAAAGTAAACATGGATACACAGAAAGTAGGAGATGAAATGTGTGTATACTGTGAATGTGCAATACAGTAAGACAAACCCAATCACTGAAGAGTGACTGCAACCTGTGCATTTAATACACATGTACATTTATTTCAATCGATCTAAACTCCAGTGAAATGTCAGTGACAGTACATTCATTCATTCTTTTTGGGCATACATGAATAACTTGAGCTTTACAATACTCTATAGATGTTCTATACAATTAATATGCAAATACTGTATCATCAAAATATAATTCAGCCATTCTGCTTTGAAACCATAATCATATTGGATGTTAGCTGCAAAGCAGCTTAATTTTTGGGAAACATTTTCTCCATGTTTCACAGTCCACACTATGTAAAACCGCCAAATCAATACAAAACATGCTGGACACCATCTGACCCAAATATATTTCGGGGTCATTTAGATTTCTGTTATACTCTTCATTTGTTCCATCCGCCTCAGTCAGTAAAATGTAGGATATTAAATTCACCTAGCCTCGCATGAACTACATTAATAAGAAATATTCAGAAGTGTGATGTTCATAAATAGCAGCAAAGACACAGCGACGATAACGGTAAGGTGTTGCTCAATCTTCCTCTAATCACAATGTTCAAATAGCAGCACGTTAAGTACACCCTTGTTTATTTAGGCACACTGCATTGGCATGTGTGGGAGTGTGTGAGACAGCAGTGTAAAACACTAATTACACATCGTAGACGCACACATTTGTTTCATTTACATGTATTTTGTTATTAAATTAGGTTAGTGTTCACAGAAGACAGAAGTTAGTCGCACACTGCCTTACATATTATTATTTGTTGAGTCAAGCAGTAGTTTCTCTCTCACTACTAAGTTAGGCAGCACTGTGTTGGAAAGGTCTGACATTTAAACTTCTTTACAAGTAATAGTGTAATAAAAGGAAACCTTTAATTTCAGCCAACACAGAAAAGAGAGCTGAGGACTATTACTAATAATTAAAAATCCCAAAACACAGCTGTTGAACCAAATCTTTATATAAAGCTATGCTGACATTATATGATGAGGCAAACTACATGTTGAGTTTGATGCGTGGTGTGATTATAAGATTATGATTTTCATTATGAAAAGTAGTCAAACAGATGTCACTGTGAGCTTATATATTTGCTCCTCACACGTAACTCGTAATGAGAACTGCCAATATAATGGTAAGTTTAAAGGAAGAACCTCATGCGTGTGTAAAAATACCACAATCAGCAAAGTAAATTACTATAATTTACCGTCAGGCTTCGACAGATCAAAGGTGGAATCGGGAAGCTATTCTTATGAAAGTCAGAGGGAAAATGTAAATGTCACTGCTTGTGACTGATGGAAATGGACGATATATACCCCTTTACGCTGTATCCCTACATGTCTGTCAGAAGCATGAACCCTGCTGAACATAAAGAATGTTCCACATTTTCAATTTTTTCTGACTACATTAACAACTTATCTTTCTCAAATGTCAATTTTATTTCTGGCCTTTTTACAATGGCCTGATATATACTAATAAAGACTCGCTACATTTGCTTGCGTTTGTCACAATATGGCATGTGAGAAATCTATTTTTACAGCAATTCAAGTGCATACTTTTAAAAGTTACGAGAGAGGGAATAAAAAAAAGCGAGGAGAAGAAAAATAATAAATCTTGAGCTTGAGAGAAGGACAACGAAGAGTGAAAATCCGGAGGGACTGAGATGAATGAGATGCTCGGTGCTCTCGTCATTGTGTCCAGGTCTGCATCGCAAGATGTAAATGGATGATGGGAAGGAGAATGAGAGAGGTGAGGAAGACTGAAGTGGCAAAAATTTGGGAGCCCATACTTTTGATGGTGTTTTCTTCTCTGGCAGACCGATAACAAATGACTTGGTTTAAAATTGGGAATATAAGAGAAAACGGAGGAAAGGGACTAGTGATATGTAGTAAATTGAGTAAAAAGAAAGACATTATTTAATAAATATAAAAGGTTGGGAAGCTGACAGTTTGACAAAGATGTCATATTTGGTGGGAGATGAAGACAGAAGATGAAGGGAGGTCTACTGGGAGGGCTAAAAACTGCGAGATGTTCTGTGTGGGAGTCGGAGCAGGGCAATTTGGCAAAGACTGTATGGTTTGAAATGAGAGTTAATCGGAAGGACAGAGAGTTAAAATGTGTATGTGATTGCCAGGAATTCTCAGAGAAAGAAGGACAAACATTATATTTAACCGAGTGTGAAGAACTGGTGTAGATTGAATGGGTTATTTGGAAAGTTTAATTAAAACTTCACAAACAAAGTGTTGACTATAAGTAATCAGAAAAACTTTTTTGTTAATGTACAACAAAGACAGGGTTACATCATTATAACCTCTAGTTCAATCATATCAGCATGTTGTGTGTATCATCAGAACCTTTCCCCCACAGTGCCCTGACTGCTCCAGCTGTCAGCGTTCAATCATTTCAAAACTGTCTATAACCACAACTTGACCTCGTGATTTACAACGGCCTTCCGAGGCTAAAGGGGAAAAAAATGAGCACTGAACAGCTTGGCAGTCTAAAGTGTGACAAAAAGTGACAGCAACCCTGGGCAACAATGGAGAAACATGAGAGATATAATATATAGGCAACGAAGAGGCAGTATAAGACGGGCAGAGAGATAACAAGTCTGTCACCTCTGCTGGGATGTGAATAAATAACTGATGAAGGTGTAATGAGAAACAAAAAAGAAACGTGTGCTAACACAGGGAATGAGTAGGGGGATCTAGCACTGTCACCTCTTTTGGACTGTGCAGAGCTGGGAGAGCGGTCAGAGTTGAGGCGGAAGCAAGAAATCAAAACGGGAAGAGTCAGAAAAGAGTTGAGGTAAGGAAAAGAAGGCAACAAACACTTTCAAAGTTGGCCAAAGACGGAAGAGATTGATCTCAAGGCCAAGTGGATGGAAACCAAGAAAGATCAAAAAGGCTAGAGAGGGAAAAGGACGGGGTGAGGGGAGAACACAGGGACAAAACTGGACTAAAATGGGCTTAACTGCTGATCAAAAGGTGTAGATCAAGGGATAGAAACATATGGGAGGGAGGACAGACAGCGAGAGAGAGCAAAATGGCGTGTAATTGACATGAAAATGAGGGGATGCTTGGGGGGAAGCCAGCACACCCTGACACCTGAGGTTTGTGAGGGGTTTAGGGCAGGTTTGCTCAGCACGATAAGATAACTGCCACCTTATCTGTGGGCGTCAGACTGCTAACAAACACATGCGCACACAACTGACATGTGAACACAAATGATGCGCGCGCACACACATCACACACACATCACACACACACACACAGCTTTTTTTTGGCCTGAGAGAAGTAGACATGGACAAAACACCACTGGAAGATTGGCAGACAGGTGTTTGTGTCTGTGATTGGAATTGACTCAGATGGGTTTTTGTGTGCACTTGTGTGTGTGTGTGTGATGTGTGTGTCTGTGTGTGTGTGTGTGCGTGTGTGTGTGTGTGTGTGTGTGTGTGATGTGTGTTCGGGCAGCTGGAGAACAAAGCTGAAACAGAGAAGTCTGTCCAGGTTTCAGTTTGGTTTTGCATAGAGTTATGGTTGAAACCAAACTAATGAGCACATGTGAAAATTAAAAAACAGCATCTGGGATTAAACAACATTCATAGACACATCGCAAAGTGGTTCACAACAACGCATAGGACGGCTGTAGCTGCAAAGCTAAATATCGAAAACAATCGCAGGCTCTCGCCCACTCTTTACTGATATACAGGAGTTCATTGTGCTAAAAATGAAGAAAAACATATATTCCTCTTCTTAATAACTCAGGATTTCTGTTTTTTTATTGCAGGATTATGTATTTAATCTTGACGAAATCACATTACAAACATCAGTGTGCTTTTTTTTTAACAGAGCGCCATATGCTGTTACCATATGGGATTTCCCCACAAGCAACCCATGTAGCAACACAAACATACTCTTAGATACATACTGAGCAAAGGTCAAACAAATACTGTTTCCTCATAGGGGATCAGCAATTCATATTATAAAACAAGTCAGCACCATGATCCGCCATCATTACTTTGGCAGATAGTCAACGACAGAGATTGGATTTTTATCCCCTGGTTGCTTTGTCGTAAAGGCTGTGAGACCCAGTCTAATGATTCAATGGTCATCTACAGCCATAAATGGTAATTAACAGCCTTAGCTGCTGGACAGTCATTTCCTGCTTCTGCCAAAAGGGTGGGCTCATAAAAATAGGGTGCATGTGAGCATTTGACGCGCGCGCGTGTGTGTCCTTTCGTCTGATATGTGTATGTGCAGCATCACGCGTGACACAATGTGAACGTCTGCGTGTTCCAAGGACAACGCAGTGATGAAGACTGTCCCAAAGGCTCCTCTGTCCTTTTCTAATACAACGTTAAGCTGTCAGCATCAACCATAACTAGCTGGTCGCACCACAACATAATAACATCCCCATACAGGGACAAAGTCAGGTGAAAGTCACATTGCGGCCACATGTTAGATGTGTACACAGCCAATTTTGTTATTCTGTGACTTGGTGTTGTCATTATGCATGCTCTACATAGCTTTAGCGTTTCTTTAGTCTGATCTCCACTAATCTGTACTAACTCAATGGTGCTTTATGCTGAGCAGGTTTAAGGCCACCTGGCGACTGGCTAATTACCACTTCAAAAACAAAAAAAGAGAGGTGGTCACAACTGGCCGCATGAAAACAAAGCGTCGTCTTTAACTGTCATCGTCTTACATCCCCTCCAATCCTGTTCATTCAAAAGTTGAGTCGTCTCCTTCTCCAATTAATGAAAGTGAAAGCAAACAATCAACCATACAGCCTTAGTTGTGGAAGACTGACCTAATGGAGACGAGCAATAAGTCTCTCTTTCCATCTCGCTATCAGTGCCTACCATCTTGCTCTCTTCTCCTCATCCACTCATTCCTCTCTGCTCTGTCTGCCCTTCTCGTTGTACCTACCTCTAAATGTAGTGCTGGACGCCACCATTCCGGACCGAGGTAGGATTCTGACCATGAAGATGTCTTGCAAACCCCCACCCTCACCCCTTCCCTTCAATCCCTGTTTTATAAACAGACAGGAGAAAAGCCCCTGTGTTGGAGTCATGGTTCAGCGGTTTCTAATTACGTGTTCACTGCAGGAGCCTGGTCAGAATATTTCATATAGACCCTTGAGAGAGAGCGATAAGACAGACTGGAGAGAATGAGGAAGGGAGGAGAAGACGGAGAAGTGAGGAAGAGAGAGCAAGAAGCACATAAATAGAGTTAATTTATTGTTTGCTTTAGATGGGTAGAATACAAGCCTGCAAACGATTCTATACACACAAATGACGCTGTCGTTTAGTGACATGTGTGGCCCTTCACTGTCTTCACGCACGTGCAAACATCACTTCCTGTGAAAGTGAACACAAATTCACAGGGTGCTGCAATATTAAGGAGTGGATAATGAAACTCTCAGGCCTGGGCCTTGTTCAGAAAGAAGTATGCTGCCTGATCCGTCTAATAGAAATAATAAAGCATCCTTTATTAATCCCCTTTGGGAGATTCTTGTGTACAGCCTGCTTCGTTGAGACAACCAGGGTTCAGGGCTCTGTGTCTTGTCCAGGGACACTTTAAACATGTGGGCAGGAACTGGGGGGAAGCAAAGCACCACCCCTGGGACTTGGAGACTACTGCCAACTAAGAGCGCCACAGTTGTCCGGAATTAAATGAACCCTAGCTGGAATTTATATTGTAAGTCATTGTTCAGACTCAATGCAAAACCTTGACAGCTGGAAGGTTATGTAACTGCACTGCCTCTAAAATGTTCTAGCTTACAGGCAACTTAGCGAGCTACTGCTGCCGGATAGTTCCTCACTAACATCCTAATATGCCGTACATTAGGAAAACGTCTTGACCTTGCGAGTATCATTAAATGTGCCACACACACACATATGCTCAGAAGAGGCTCTTGTGATGGCTCTTAAATGACTGGTGTCATTAACGTTGGTGCGGCTGTCAGCTGTAAACTTTTCTGTGGTCATCAGACCATCTGGTGGCCTGACTCTTCTCATAGCGCATATCTGTCTTTCTCGTTTCTTTCTGCCTGTCTGCTTCTATTTCTCTTCGTCTCAGTGTGTTTCTCTGGCTTTACGTTTTTTTTTTCTCTTACTCTTTTTCTCTCATAATCCACCTCTCAAATACTCTGTATGCCTGCCATACTGATTTTTTTTTTAATGATGTTCATTCACTCTCATCTCCCTGCAGCACTTCACTGCCTTTTGCCCCTGGCCACTTCATTCAAATCTCTGTAATGGCAACCCACTGATGTATGCAGCCATTTTGGTGCTCCAGTATGTTAATTGGAGAGATATCGAGCCTCATTTATGGATGGGGTCAACATCCCTTTAAATTAGAGCTTCATTACGGCTGTAATGATGGTGTTATTGGTGAATAGAACACATAAGGTTTTATCCAAGTAACCTACTGTTGCAAATGTTGTAAAGCATATTACAGCTTTCTCATGATTGTTAAAGTGGGTATAGTCATAGGTTGTTAGATTGAATGTTGCTCTTCGCTACAATTACAGAACTGCACAAGGGTATTAGTCAAATCAGAAGAATCATAAGGTAGACTTAGTATTTTGACCATGTTCATTAAAATAAATGGCCCGCTATGCATAGACCACGCATTATATGTGCCTGGATTCTGTTGCATATTTATTTTTCTCCTCTTTGCTCGACAATGTTCAAAAGCCAACACACAATGGTAACTAATGATGCCATCTCAGAAAAGGTTAATCCGATAGCAACTGGACTTGCAGGTTTCTTGACGACGTTTCGCCCTTCTATCCTCTGGATAGAAGACGTCGTATCCCAGCTTCGTCTCACTGCCTGCATCTCCTCGTGTTTTCTTTTTTCTCTTATTGATCATAAAACTCTCAATACATGTCACTGTCATCCAACAACGCTCGGTGCATTCAATTTACAAGCTGCTATTTGTGCAGGCAACAATACACACGTAACATCTACAAATCAGTGAAGGCAAATCGACACTTCAGTTGAAGTATAATCAGAGCAAGCAGACAACCATCTTTTAACACACAAGTGGTGCTAAATGCATTTTGATAAAGCTTACAAGGTGGGCTTTTCTTTGTTTCTCTGTTTCAATCCGTCTATTGCCTGCTGGATCCTGTAGCTAATGTTTAGCTGTGATGAAGGTTGAGTAGTTTAATGCAGCTTTTATTACAGTCCACTCAAGAGCAAGTCAGGTGTTGTCTAAATGTCTCCATATCCATGTCTTAGACTGGTTCTGACCGCTCCTCTTCTCTTGAAGCAACTCACAATCAGAGCCTGCTGCTATCAACATGTGTGAAAAAGCCCAATAAGCTAAGGTAAAAGGACAAAAATAACTATAATAAAACAAGAGAGAGATTTTACAATTTAGACATTTCACTATTCCAGCTTTCACTCAAAGGGGCAGGAGATTGCTCAGGTTCTCAAAGATCAAAAAGGGGGAAAGATTGAACTATTACCATAGAAACGCTCTATAAGCTTAAGCCCCTGCAACTCTGGCAGCAACAGAAATGGCAATTTGTTCAAACAGAGGGCAAATTTGTTCTTCCCTTTTGCTTTTATCACTAAAATCCATAGCAGACAAGGTGTAATCACCACGTACACTCTATTCACCTCTGAGTCAGCAGTAAGGATCATGTCTGTCTGCTCCCAGCAGATACAAATGCAGCAAAATGACCGGGTTAGGTGATTTCCTGAACTAGGCTGTTATCTAAAGCAGTACATGTTGCTTAACATGAAAGAGCTGTAGCTGTAGATTGTGCATTAAATTGCTTATAATCTCATAAAACAAGAAATATTAATTTAAACATTTCTTAGAATGTTGCATATTTATTTTGATTTAACTTAATACTTCATGAAAACATGGCATTTATCATTTACACAATAATTTCAACTTAAAACGACACATTCACTGCCTTTGGTAGGATATTTACAGCGCGTTAAATGTATTTGTATATATTTAAGATATACACTTTAGTCTAAAAACCAGGCCTTCTTTTTATCCCTCTTAAAAAAAAAGTCCTACTGGACACTCTCTAATAAAATTGTCAGTGCCTCGTGGCATGGGAGTGCACTGCTTTTAGAGAATTACAAGGGCTGATTTGATTGGTCATGATTGCCAGGCTTACATTCGTCCTAAACACAAAGGTGTCACAGGTGTGTTCAGTTCCCTAAATAATGAAACCTGTGCCCTCCGTCGCATATGCAGGTCTTGTTTTTGAGTTTAGTAAGATGAGGAGTCAATAAACATGCATTTTTTTGTAATTTGTCCTTGAAAATCCATTTAAAATCATCTTTTAGCATGAGTGTTTCAGCCTAGTATGGAAGCTCACAACAAGCCCGATGCATGTTAATTTGGACAGGCAGAGAGGCGCAAACTTAAAGTACTGGCAATTGCATTTAAATGAGAAAGGCTCTTAGCTGTTTCCTCAACCCCTAAATTACCATGAGTCAGATTTTTCTACCTTTAGCAGCTGTGGCGCAAAATCCAGTTTAGAAGTTAACACTACAAGAATGATTTGGAGTCAGGGCTCAACAACATCTTTGGATACAATGTAAGCACAATTTGTGTATGCTGCTGCAGGCGGGGACTCCAGAGCTGCTGTGTCTCTCTGTTAATGCGTGTGCTGTACTGTGGGAATCGTATTCCTAATGGGAGTGTCGCAGCCCCGTGAGAATCCCTTATGCCTGTCTTTTGAGCATAAAGCCTTCTAAAAGCCTTTTGCACAAGAAAAAATGATTGGAAGAGCTAAGTTAAGCACAGCCCCGAGCACCAAGTCGGAAACATTGTCTGAAAAAAATGTGTTTTTATATAATAATCATAATCCTCCCTGACTGAGGTTATCTGCAGTGCATGTACGTGTGACTGTGTGTTCCTACATTATGTTTAAAGAGTGCTATCATGAACTGTAAATCGACGAGACCTTGGGTGCATTAGCACTTTATGAACAATGTCAAGCAAGGGAGGGAGTGTGCTCAACATTTAATGTGCATTTTATCTCACTGTTGATTCTAATGCAATTTCGACCATTGTCATCTAGAAGTTTGCGTTTTCCGCCATCATATGAAAAAACCCACTGACTGGGTGAGCCAGTAGTTTAGTCATGTGTTGTGTTAAATCAGTTCATATTGTTCTGCCCCTGATGCAATCAAGGCAATGGACACGGACATGTCAGGGCAGGAATGACGTGAAGTGGTCTTTTAGAAAATACGACTTGTTTCACACACTATGCTTGACTCAAAGCGATTTATCCGTGGAACTGCGTCGCAGCCACTCATGAACTCTGAACGTGTGTAATGGGTTCATCTACTTCAGTATTAGGAAAACAGCAGAGATTTTAGCATTATTTGAAACTAATTAACACCCCTCCAGCCACTCAGGATAGAGTTCACACCAAGGCTACAATGCTCATTTATGAATCATAACGAGATGATTTGACCAGTTTGGACCAGTTTGTATGATCAGACTATTTACAATCAGTTACACACCCATGTCAACCAAAACAATGTTTACATTCTGGACAAAAAGTACTTCCCAGATTCACTGCACTTCGTGAGAAACTACCTACAGATGATTTTACTTCCAATATACCTTAAATTGCACATTTGCATGTTTAATGAATAGCTACCTTTTAGAACATAAATGCACTAATTTAAGACTGTGTAGGTGTAATAGCAGCCAGGTCAGTATCTAAAATTACAAGTGGGAAAATTAGATACAAAAACTTCATGTAACTGTAGCCTTACTTCCAAGAGACACACACACACACACACAGACAGAGAGAATATGCTGTATAACTAACATCATGAAGAGGCTTTCTTGTCCTGACAACTCAATTCTCTGATTATTATAACATAATTGTGGCAGTTAATAGGCATTCTCATATTTCATTTAGGTTTTTGTGAAGAAAATCTAGTTTGAGGCCATATTACTTCTAAGTAGGCAATTAAAACAAATTGCTTCTAATAATGAAGAAATATGGTCGCTTATGATAAGTTCCATATGGACTTTTTTTTTCTTTTTTGCTACCTCTCAGTGGATTTGTGCTCTAGTGGAGGGTTGTGAATTATACCATGGGCACATACACAAAGATAGAAATACTAGCGTGATACACTGCACAAAGTCATATTCCAGGAAGTAACACATATGAAAACAGACTAATGCATGTGCTTGACACACACATACACACACACACACACACACACACACACACACACACACACACAGATGTAGAAACATGCACACACACTCACAGAAACTTCTCAAGTCAAGCGTGACAAACGGGTTTTAATATGGATTTCACACTTTGACTAAACCTCAAGTATTCATAAGAATTTGGGTTCCTCGAGTCGCGCCTTTTCCCCAACTGCTACTGCAAACATGCACCTACTTATAAATGCTCATTTATTATCATCATGATTATTTTTTTGTTCATTCAAAGTATGGACTGATTGTCAATTTACTCAATTTTTTGTATGAAACTGTTCCTCATCTTAATTTAACAGTGGTAGAAACAAACTAGTTATTATGTAGTATTTTTCCTTCTGGCATTAATAATGTTTTCTGAATCTCGATCCTATATGTACTTATGCTGTAGAAAAGGACTTCGCCATATGATTTCCTACTGCAAAAATACACCCGGTCTGAAAAATTCATTATTTTCTATGAAACCTTAAACAAGATATTCTTCCCCAACTAGAGGATAAAACATTGTTGGCTTGCATGTTCCAATTTCTGCTTTTTTCCTCCCTCACATAATCACACAGGCAATTTGATACCTCCCAGACGTGGAGAGACAGAATATGTGGGACCATATAATGTCCATGACCAATAATACATCAGGAATGTGTTGTGAGGAAATCTAGGAATTTGTCATGGGGAGGGAAAACTGAACGTGTTACAGGAAACTGACCGACTGTTCGAGATGCCGTCACAGTTTAATCTAATCCACTGTTCATATGCACACAACATGCAAGTGTGCTCACTCCTCTACACAAGCACGAATAAACTTTGTTTATTGCGCAGTGTTGCACATGCCAAACCTCAGTGCAGTCTGCCTTTCATGGACACCAATAGATGTCCGTTGATTGTCTAACATCCAGAAATCAAGATCACAAATAAATAAAATGCTAAGCTGATAAATGATAAATGCCAGGATAAGCTGATCGCAACACGTTTAATAAAAACAATGGTATCTCAGTAAACAAGCATAATGCTTCTAGATGGGACTGGTTGCGCCTGTCAACCATGGAACCACTGCAGGTTGCTGTGGAGAGCACTCGTAGAGTCGCAAATGGAGCATGAAAAGGTTGCATCTGGAGGGAAAGATGGCAGAAGGCTCGCTCTCTAGACCGCCGCCTCTGGGCTCTGTGCTTATGGGTCCATTGGTTTTCAAAAGTGGCTTCTCCCAAACAAAAACATAATGAACGCAGCAGTGTCAGAAATCCCCTAAAGGTATTTGGACATAAGTTTAGATTTTGTTATGCAGTGAAGTTTATGGAAACAAGATTAAAATGGAAGCACTACTGTTTGTCAAGCTTTTTTAAATTGGCAAATATGCCCCGAATGTGCTGTATCAACCACCAGTGAAAAACCAATTTGTCTGATTAAAATCAATCTGTGAAAGAACCATAAAAACGCTCGTGTCAAAAAAAGAAACAATAGGAAGGGCGACAGCATCGCCAGCAACATGACATGGGAAATAAAATAAATAAAAATACATATCCCTAATGAGCGGGATCGTAGAGAAACAGATGGTGTGTTCAGCTGGTGTTTGGAGCTGGGTTTTTATCCACCAGGCATCAATTTGTTGGCCGCAGAACAGTGGCGCTTCAGGCAGCCAGTTTACATGCTCTGTCCGGTTTTGTTTTTGCCAGGGTTGCTTCCATATTGATATTGTTGGTTTGCATTCCAATTTTCCTATTTGATTCACATTTGATTTGGTCGACACGGAAGCTATGGAAAAGCTCTTACAACAAGTATGAGACAAACAGATTCAAAGACATGCGCATTGCACTTAATATAAACGTTCACACTAAGCAGAGACAGGCCAGTCACTTAAAAAACTCATACCCTGCAGGACACACAAATATACAGCAGAACCAACCATACGGCAAATGCTACTGAACATGCACACGTAAGCATGCAGGCTGTAGTATCTCCTGATAAGGCACTATATCCTACTCAGCCTCCAGCCAGAAAAAAAAAATAGGTGAGTGGTATCTTTCTCACACACCCACACACAAGCATATGCACATAGAGGGGAGCTGGCACAGTGTTCCTGGGAGACGGTGCTGAGAGAAGACAAATCACATCTCAACTCTCGCCGACTGCCTCCGCGTGTGTAAGTGACAACATGTGTCTTTGCCTCTGTGTGTGTGTGTGTGTCACTATGTTTCACCGCCGTTATTGTTCACGCCGCTGCACTTATGCTCGTGTAACATGTGACACAAACCGCATTTGTTTATACATTGGAAGTGTTGTTTTTATAAATGCTGTCACTGCATTCGCTTTACGCCCTTGCGTGCGCTTTTGCCAGTTGCGCGGCATAATGCACGTGCCCGCGTCTGAGTGACAGCACGTCTGTGTGAGCGTGACGCGTCTCCTTAGCCTCAGGTGCAGAGAGAGATGCTGACACTGCTTACAGAGGGACGCAGTGCAACCGAATGAGTTTATTTATCTGTCTCTGTCCAGTTGACACACACAGAGGAACTCAGACAAACAAGAATGTCACATAGCTGCACAGACACACAAACACACCGACACTGCCCGCAAACAGACAAATAAACATTCCTGCTAAGCATCGCACACATCTGGGATGAGGATGGGATCTTAGGCACGTTGCCAAAGTAAACAGAGGAAATTGCCAGCCTTGGCATTTTTCTGGTGTTGAGCATGGCTTCTCAAGGCGACAGCTTTCACTGGGTGTTACTGGGAGATGAGGTGGGAGCTGCTAAATAACCAACACACTGTCACTTGGTGTCTGTGCAAGTTGGTGAAGTTGCATACGTAACAGTTCTGCATGTGTTTGTGTATGTGTTGGTGTTCTGCCAGACAGGTTAGAACGTTGTCTTTTGATTGCATCTGTTGACAAGCTGTAGAACAGGTGACTACCGTTGAACACAAAAAGTTAGCTTTAGACAAATTAACCTTTGATCGGTTTTGTTGTTTTAAGCAGCATGTTCTGAACTGAAACGCAGCACTGTAAATGTAAGTGACGAGTGAAACACACACACGTGAGAGGCTATCTGTGTTCAATAACTGCGAAGTTGCACGTTCTCTCTTTTGTGCGCCTCTGTGAAGTGATAGTTCAGAAAAATCCATTTGATTTTTATTCTATTTCACATTCTCGTGTGCTCAAGAATTAGAGAAAAAGCACAAGAGCATATCTTGCCTCGCAGACAGATGATACTCTGTTGTGCTTCTATTTCTTTAACAAATGTCTGTGCGGTAATAACGCGTTTCTCTATCAGCACATGCGGTTTCTGCTCCTCTATACTGTACAGTGGCACTTCATAGAGGAGCCACTATCTCATTTCATGTCTTTCAAACTACACAAAAGAGCATGAATTGGTTATGAAAATACCCCCCCCCCCTTCATTCACAGACTCTTTTATGCACTGCACTGGATCTAATATCTGCATGTAGTGAATGTGTTGCAAAGAGGCCTTGTAGAGGTGATGTCTTTCCTTTCACCTTCGTTCCCTTCAGTGTAAGGTTCAATACATTAACAACAAAATGATAAACCATGAGCAAACGCACACATTTAGCATCAGTAATTAGCACAAATGAGACACAAACTGATAGAAATAACTGTTCAATTATATTTACACTGCTGTCTAAATAAAAATATGTTCAAGCTCATTTTTTAATTTAAAAAATACACATTATATTGATCACAATGACTTGTGCTGCTGTTTGTCCCCACAAGGCCGAACCAACTCCATTTAGCCTATTTGACTTGACCCACAACTCTCAGCGCACACACATGACCTCATATTCCCTGACAGCACTTAACTCATACTTGTTTGTCCTTTCAGCTTCAGACATCAGGGTCAATAAGAGACACTGTGTGTCTATATTAGGCTTTTATCTGCCATGACTTTCTGGCCTTCCAAGTTTAACTCAGCCTTCCCTCGAGGCTTTGTATCAGGTTTTGATTCTGTAATTTGTAATTGCATGTAATATTTTCCACTGCATATAAACGAGTCGAGGCTTCAGTGGGAACTTTAGCTGAGATTAGGTTTAAAGAATCTTAAACACCAGAGACACTTTGACCACGAGGCGAGTCCACCTAATATTGATTCTGCTCTCATCACAGACTGAAAATTAAAGGTTGTTTAGGTGATGGTAGTAGTTTTTTTAGCAAGAACTTAATGTTTTTGAGACCAGTCACTGTGATTTCTAACATTAAAATCTGCATCAAAACTAATTTTCGTCCAGGTATCCATGTGTTTCCTGCCCAGTTGTCAGATAGACATTATTTACTAACAGCTAATCCCCTAGTGGACCTCTATAATGGAGCCAGGCTGGGTTGCTAGGCGATTTGTGATACTACTGCACAGTTTCTATTAGTGGGGCACAGAGGGACTGACAGTTCTCTTTAATATATTAAGACAGATTGCGAATTTCTCCCATCAAACTATTTGGTCAGGGCTGTTTGTGTAGAGATTATCCTTCTCTCATAATTCTGTTTGGTTTATTCTTTCTCTGCCTCTTGTCTATCGACCTCTTCCTTATTTTTCCTTTAACTAAATCCCCAGATACTCCACCCCCACCTCCTGCCCTCCACACACTCCCACACACACACACACACACACACACACACACACACACACACACTGTCTCTTTGATTCACCCGAAATTTTCTCTCCCCCATTTCCCTTTCTCTATCTAACTCACCCTCTCTTTCAATCCCCTCCACCTCCCTCCTGCCTCTTTACTCCTCTCCCTCTCTCTGCCTGCAGTAGCTACCCAATAAAGGATGTTGTTAATATCATTAGGCAGACTTCCTCTCCGGCCCAGTGCCCGACCCACTCCCTTTCAGCCATAATCAAGCATGCACACTAACTATCAAAGGAGACATCGCTAATAAACTACCACAGTGGAGCAGAAAAACACACACGTATACTCCTGCAGAGAAAATACTGTTGGCTATGTACTGTGACATAAATGTGTGCGTGTGCATATTGGAACCGAGGGCACAGGTGGGGTGGCCAGGGAACGAGGTGGAGCTGTGGGTTTGGTGTTGGTGCGCATTACCCAGACAACACTAATAAAGTTTCCTCCAAAGGGTAGCACACTGAAATGCAAATCTGCGACTTAAGTATACTAAATTAATTGAGGTGGAGGGACATGTACACATACAGACATAGCTAATAAAGTGTGCTCTGAGAAGAGGCAAACACTCGAGGGGCAACTGTGGCTTCCCATTACACTGTAGCCATTTGCTGTAAATCATCCCTAAAACGGGAGGGCATGTTGTCGGCCGCATAGCTGCAAAGTGTTTTCCCCGACAGCTGAATGCTACAGCGCGTCGCTACCGTACATCGCTATTTAAACACGGTGTGAAGGGAATACATGACGCAACACTGTGAACAAGGAGCATTACATTTCAGGTAAGAGAAAAAAAAGAGGAGTGCCGGGTTGAAGACACAAAACTGCAACAACTGTGTTGCATATGAACATTCATTATTTCATTAGAATTGTAGGAACACAGAAGAGCAGCGATGGCTGAAGCCTATTGGATACAGACCTCTGGCTCTATTCTTAAATCTGTCTGATAAAGATAAAGACAAACAAAGGCACGTCTTGGCTGTTTGAATGACTCTTTTAGACCTATCTTTCTGGTTGGCTATATCTTAGACTTTATTTTACAACATTGCTTTCATCCAGTCATTGGTCGAAGCTGGGAAGCAGCCCGAGCAGTGCAGCAATCCAACAGGTTTAAATAAAGCCCCGGGTTGGTCAAAGTTATGTGGAACATCAAGGATGAACAGTAAAACTCTTACCTACGTTTCTGCTCCGACCAACTTCCCATTCTGTGATTCGTCAACTAACTTTACCTCTGCTTTCATCTCTAAACAAATTGTTCTAAATATTCCCATCTTTCCCTCTGACTGCCTGTTTCTCGCGCCGTCGCACTTTGCTGCAACGTAGTCACTATGTCTCCAGATCTCAGGAATTAGTTTGCTGTGAACAATCTTATGCAACTGAGCTGTAACAAACTGCTAACCTGGAGACAGACTATTGCAGGAAATGTTTAACAAGTCAAAACAGCCGTAACATATATTTTAAGATAACTCGTCATAGCTGAACAGGGAGGTCACGAGCGTGCGTACCTAAGATTAACTAAATCGCAGTAGCAAATGAATGAATTTACAATTTACAAGCAGGTACAGAACAGATCACCGAGACCTGTTTTGACACAAATGAGTCATGTCTTTTGATGTGCATTTGAATAAGCGTCTGGATTTTGCAGTATTGTGTGGCCAACACTGAGCACCGCTGCCATGCTTTATTTATCCCTTTCCCTCTGTACTGTAATGGAAATATAAAAGGGCACATTGATTAGTGTTTAAGGATCAGGCTTTAATAGATTAAAAGCCCCCGGCTCTGAGAGAGGCACTCACTCACTCGCAGACACATACACACTTGTGTATGAAGGCATGCTATGCACAGCAGCAAGCAGACATGTACAGACAATAGGTTCTCGCGCTCCAGTGCACAGAGACATTGGGTGGACACAAAAACGCACAAGTGCACTCGGACACACAGCCAGCAGCACCAGTGGCCTGGAGAATTTCAACAGCCTTATATTTAACACCTGAGGAAAATAAATATATGTCAAATATCCCCGCAAAAGCATCTCGTCACAAAGTTGGAGCCTTGATGTCGATTTTCCAAATGATGAAGAATTCCTGCATTTGCGTTATTACTAAAGGTTCACGACCCCAAACGGAACATTTTACACACAAGTGCTCTGTTCTAAGCTGAGTTGTTGCATTTTTTTGTCATGGTTTTGTAAAATATTTTTTTGCATTATCTTGTTAAACTGTGTGACGAATAGCACTGGCAACTGCAGTTCTCCTGATGAGACGGTGTGTCGCTGGCTGCAAACTCACAATTTAACCTGCATGAAAACACCAAACACAATTTCATTTCAAACTTTACTGCTGTGAAAATGTCCCATAAACATAAAGCTGTGACACGTGTAATCCTTTCCCTCCCCATCTCCACATGGAGCTTTTCATTCCCCACCTCCCCTTACATTTGTGTTCTGTGCAATGACCATTGTCACATCTCAGCTCCACCTGTCCAATGTGTCTCCTTTAATTCTCCCAAATCTTTGCACCTCTTCCCTTTTCTCTGACCTCAATCACATAAGTGCATTTAATAATGTGAGCCTCTCCTTTTATTTACAGCCATCTTTTCTCAGGGCTTCACTTTCTCCTCCCTGATCACAGTCATGTCTGCTGATAGTCTTCCCTAACCTGTAATTTCTTCCCATCACCTCCACACCTCTTCTCGTTTCTTCTGGTCTTCCTCTGACCACAATCATGTTTGCTGTTAGTCTTTACCAGTCTACCTACTCCACCTATTGCCTCCTATCTTGTCACCTTCCTTCAAGTCCCAATCATGCCTGATGGTATTCTTCAGTAAAACTTTCTGCTGCTCTGTAATTGAATCTCCTGTGTACTTCTACTTTCTTTTCTTTTCTCCTCCGGCCAAAATCACTTTGCACTTTGTCCTCATCACCTCTCCAGTCATCTTCCCGGGACTCTCTTTTAATAACTACTTCAAGAAGTCACATACTCTGATAGCTATGCATAGTCAGTGTGTTGTGTTCCCACCCATCATTTTCACTTATAGAGTTCAGACATCTTAGAGAGAAATGGGTCCTGTAGGTCAGGTCATGCATCACACAAAAGAAGAGTGTCTGTGATCTTTCTCTAACCCTAACCTCAGTACTTGACTTGCCTAAACTTGACCTCGTGCGCTGATCTGTTGCAGTCCTGCACAGCATACACCCGCCATCCACTCCCAACCACCTCCTAGCGACACGCTTCACTTTAACAAATGTAGGGCATCATTCATTCCAAATAGGTCTGGACGGTTTTCAGATGTCCATTAGCTTTTGGGGAAATACACTTCAAAGGAGGTTCGTCTCCTCCTGTAAGACACAGCTGAAGGTGCTGATTTCAGTGTTGGGTTTGGACCTTAATTTACAGTTTTCTCCATTTTCGTCGTTTGCTTTGATCAGATTAAAGGAGACAATCGCCTTTATTGCTCAGCCTGAATGAATCCTATGAATACTATGGGTGCTGAATGGAGACTGTCTAAGGATAAGCACAGCGAAGCCAGGCTGACACACACAATAAGAGAAACATACAAGTATACAATTAGATTAGAAAAAGACAGCACAAATAGCCATGTTTAGAAAACTATCTACTCACAACCACACACAGCCCAGACATTATACGTAACGTTTCAATTTCCCGTTCCATAGCGATTGTGAGTTATGGCGGTGCAGGGTGGTTTAATTTCTGCATGTCCTCGCCACATTAAAAATGTACAAAGACCTCTTTTGGATTACCAAAATAATTACAAACCGTGTCTCCCTTCGAGCCAGATCTTCCAACATGGGTTGCAGAGAGGAAATGCTTGTAAAACGTGGAGCTCTGAAATCCATGTGAGGCGGCTTAATTGGGGCCAAATCTTAACAAAATCTTGTCATGTTTCCACACCCTTAGGTGGATTTAGATAAAAGCACACAGCAAGTGGCATAGATAGAGAGAGGGTAGCTGGAGAAAAGCTTGGGAGCAGTTGTCTTTGCCTCTTTTTGGAGCTCTTGTATGCATTTGTTACAGATGATGTAATGTGTCTCTGCTGATGTGTGGAAACATTCTTAACAAAGTCACCTCTTAACAAAATCTTCCTCTCTCTGTCACACAGCCCTAATATTTAAATCTGTATTTAGTGTTTTTAAATCTGGGTTCTTTGGAATCCTTGGGTTAGGGTTAGGGTTACCCCACTAATCCAGGCTTTAACTTTTAGGTGTGATCTGTTATCACCTATTGGCTGAAACGACAGACTCTGGATACATAGCTAACTGTAGCATTAAATATTTATTCACAAAGTGAACACACATTAAGTCTCCTTACTTTCACAGTCCTTATCTTTTCTATTCTTATCTATTCTTTTGAAATAAAAATAAAAAGACAGCAAAAATCTTAATTCTCAGCTGCAGAAACAGATTAGTCTTCAGGGATGCCCCCCCCCATACCACTCTACCCCCCCCCCCCCCTCCACACCGGCTTCCAATTTGTAGCTTCTGTGTATGTTAACAACAGTGAGATTCACAGACCCCCCTGCCCTTCTCTGATCAGACTTGCGCTCGGACATCTGTCGTAGGATGTTTACCCAAGGCAGTAAGTATGTTAGGAGAAATATTATCCTAGTTTTAACTTACCTTTCTTCTGACTGAAGCATAAACACCAGCGTTGTGAGGTGAGGAAAAGCTAGAGGCGAGGCAAGGAGAAATAAAAAGAGTGTAACGGAGATAAGACAAAGCTGACCTAAGAAAGTAAGGAAGGAAAATAGGATGAGAGGGGTCCACAGCATAAAAGTGGAGTTAAAGGGGAAACAAGGTTCAAAGCGGGGTAAGATAAGAGGAAAAGGATGATGCAGGAAGAGTTAACCAAAGAAATAAGAAGAACAGAGGAGTTGAGGTGTATCTAAGTCATAGACTCCACCACAAGAGAAGTGGGATTCTTGCACGAGATGCAGAGGAGTTGGACATGTCGTAGCGGCACGGCCGACGCCCTCTGCATCAGAGAGGTGTGCACCACGGTTTCAGTCTCAGGTGTGACATAACTTCATCCATTTTACCGCTTAGCTGGTTAATCCCTAAATATCGCCACTGTCTTCATCTCAGTCCACACAAACACTTAAGAAAACATCAAGTATCTTTCTCCAGTTCTGAGAAATCATATTTCTCAAGGTTAAAACTGTAACTTTTCTCTTGCCCTGTGAAATAATTTCATGACTGACCTCAACCCAAAAAAATTCTCCTGGAGAACTTCCAATTTCAGCATTGTTGTACAACAAGTCCAGACAGCTTTTTATAGTCTGATAAAAATCAATATAGCGTTTACATGCATGTCTGGTGCTTGGCATACACTCGTACAGTAAACTAGCAAACACACGATCCCGTTTTATTCATCACTTCTTTTGACACACAGACAGAGACACACACACACACCAGTGCACACACAAGCCTCTTCCCGTCTGGTGTTGCTTCCAGCATAAAACCAAACCATGTGTGGGAGCTATCCTGTGCTGGCCTAAACTGTATGCTTTGTCAGAGCTATGTTCCTCAACTAGAAAAAGAAAAAAAAAAGCTGGGAAGATGTTTACTGCCTGTCTTTCCGCTTACAATCTGGCTTCCTGTCCCTCTTGTACCCAGATTTGTGCCTCTCTATGTGCTTTTGGCAGCCACTGTTTTTGCTCCCGCTTGCCTGCCTTTCTGTTTTACCTCTCACCTTTTGCCCATTAGCTTTTTATTCATTACTGCCCCCCCTCCCTCTGCCCGTCCAACCTCATCTTCTGGCCTGTATTGTTCTTATTTGTACCCCTTTCTCCATCTGTCTGCCTGTCTAGCTGTCTTTCTCTCACTCAAACTTTTTTCTGTCAGTCTTTCTATTTGAACCGCCCCCCACTTTGCCTCTTTCCCTCCTCCTTCACCACCAACTAGGCATGAAAACGGTGCTCCATTAGGAGTGCCGGGGCTAAGCCCAGTCTGACACACACTGCTTTGATCAACCA
The DNA here is from genome assembly GCA_032270685.1 of Microctenopoma stevenorrisi. Classification (NCBI taxonomy): domain Eukaryota; kingdom Metazoa; phylum Chordata; class Actinopteri; order Anabantiformes; family Anabantidae; genus Microctenopoma; species Microctenopoma stevenorrisi. The sequence continues at coordinate 12,984,706 of JAUMTR010000014.1, read as the reverse complement.
TGAGCTGGGCTAAACACCCTGCTAAACTCCCACTCTGAGGAGGAGGGGCGGGTGTTGAGGGAGAGCAAAAGTAGTGAGAGTTTGAGAGTTGGGACCAAGAAGATCAGAAAAAAGGAGAAATGATATGGAGATGGGGACACAACACAAACTGGCATACACACAGAGACAGAAGAGAGGAGCTTCATTTCCCGAGCTGTCCCCTAGTACATGTTCCTCCATTATCACATTTACATTCAGATCCCCTTTCTAGCCATGTGATTTCCTCTCTCTTGTCTTCCCTGCTTTTTTCCCCCCGTAACCTCCAGGTAGTTTCTAACAACCTCCGCAGGTGCACAACTCGTGGAGGCACACGACATGTTCAGAGTCAAGATAGTGGCGTGAAAGCCCGATTGAATCAGATACTGTGTCCCACAACAAACACGTGCGGCATTTTTCTCAGAGGGCAACCCGACTGTCTTGTTGTTAAATAAGAATTGTGCCCACTCTAACACACACATGCTTGGAAGGAAACAGTAAGCGAAAACAGTGACGAGTCCGGAGAGAGAAGATATATAGAGACCAGACCTCCATAAGTGACAACAGTAAAAAATAAAGAGACACAACTCTCTACATTCAGGCAAACAGATAGCAGCAGCAAAAGGACAAAAGCTCTCGTCTTTTTCTCCTAAGGAGTGAAGAGAAAAGGGATTTCCGCTCACTGCTAATCAATCAGACTGTGATAATGGCTCCCATGCCTGGCTGTCGACTGGAGGGGTCAAGGCATCCCATGACCCAGCGCCCAGAGCCCAGGGGCCAAAGCCTCTCTCAGAATAGCACCCCAGGACAGACTCCCTGGGCTAATTGTCCAAGCCAGTGTCAGCCTTTTCAACCCCCCCCCCCACCGCCCCTTATCCACTTTCTCCTTCATTCCTTACTCTTTCTTCTCCCTCCCCTCCTCCCCCCCCCTCACAGCTCTGCGATACTCACTCTTTCTACACAGCTGAGGAATCTTACTATGTATACCGGCGTGTACCAGCGTGGGGAGAAAATGCAAGAGAGAGGAGTTTTATGAAAACAAATAAACAGTGGTACGTAGAGCTTAGGAGATGCACAAGAAAAAATGTTAATGAAAAGGCAGGCGGGAGGGAACAGTGAGAAGCATGGGAGGGTGTCAAAGAAAGAGGTGAGTGGCAGTAGCACAAGCAAGCAGGGAGGGAAGTTGGAAGGGAGGATGAAAGAGCAAGAGGCGGCGAGTCAGTAGGACAGACACGGGCAGACAGAGTTGGACAGAGATGAGGAGGAGATGCAGGGAGATTGTCCTCTTTTCCTCCAACACATCACTGGAACAGTGCCGTGACAGGTCTCGCCACTTCCATCTGCATATCAATGAGTTCCTATTAATCACCACCAAAGCAACGTGTCTCAGGGAAACATCAGCGCAGCTGATGTTGACCACAATGCACCCGGCATACAAAACACAGACATGAAAAAAGCAGAGGGGACATGCAGAGAGGACAGGGAAGCAGATGAGTCTGAAGTAAACCCCATTCCGGCTCCATGTAACGGCATTCCTCTCATTCCAAGCGCATGCTGCTGATTAACAGCAGTAGATCCCACGGAGAGAGGAGCGTAATGATGGAGAGGAGTCCGATGTTAGACTGTCACCACGTCTCCGGTCTCTTCTGTCACCTTCCTTCTGCCTTTCTTTCTTCCCCTCACAGTCCCTTCCGCCTAACTCTCTCTCCTTCTATCTCAGTGCCTGTCAGGTCCCGGTCAGATAGCGCAGAACAAGAGTAAAGTCCAAAAGGCAAAATGGAAAATAATAACAGTAATTTGGCTACTCACTGGAAACCTCCTGTTTTCTGTATTTCTCTCTTTCCTGATCTGTCACTCCTTATCCTCTTCTTCACTGTAGAAAGGGGAGAGTGTGTATCCCAGCGTGGGTGCTGTGTCAGTCCGATAGAGGAAAGTTGCTGTCTGCGTGCATGAGCATACGTGTGTGTGGGAGAAAGAGAGAGCGTGCGTAGAAGAGAGGAGAGAGAGGGAGAACGTGTGCGCCTGTCTCGGTGTCTCGCACTGCTCTGAGTGAGCGAGCCGAGGCTGTTTTAAACAGGCTGCTCTCCCCATGTGACCAGCCCAGCCACAGGCAGGAATACATTATCGAGACACACACACACACACACGCGCTCTCCCTCTCTCTCTCTCTCTCTCTCGCTCCCCTTCTCTCTCTCTCTCTTGCACATACACACTCCGTGTCCACAGTGCACCCCCTAGCCACCACTTGTGGTAGTGGAGGCAACAGCCCACACACATATTATATGTGTACACACACACACACACACAGAGAAACACAGCTCGTACACACACACACTGAAGACTCAAGGAAACAGAGCAGCTATGAGACTGTGTGTAAAGTACTCATATGCACACACACTGCCATCATGTGTGCACATCACCGCTAGGTTTGTCTAACCATAGAACACCAATTCACGTAACATAAAGTACACAAATCTAATACAATTAGACACAGTTCATCCAATGCTATGTTTTTTCCCTGTGTTTTTGGACTTTTCCGTCTCGGCTGTGGCAGTGCTTCACACCTGGAAGCACTGACCTTTTCACTAATGGAAACCTTTTAAAGTTGACCTTCTGTTGCAAGGCTGATACATTTCCATTATGGCTATTACACCTTAAGGAACAGCAGTGGAAAGCGCCACAGATGAAGTGTTTCAAGTCAAATATATGGAAGTAGCTATAAAAGGACTCAAATTTCACTGTCAAATATTTAAAGCCTTAAAGTACAATATGGGAGTTGAGAAGATGATAGATTGGTTTGAGAAAACATTCTTGGGAAATACGCTTCTAGATTGCAAAGGCTACAAAGCACCGCAGAGGCATCATTCTTCTTTACAACAAATGCAGCCAGTGCAGTATTCAGACTGCATGCGTACAAATGGATAGTTGATCGTCTCTGAACGCATTTATCATGCAACGCGGAGGGTCTTTCAGCACCATATTGCAGTTCCTTGAACCTTGAACTGAAATGAATGGCCACTGAAAGTCATTTATTATCACAATAACAGCCAAAGAGGCAGTATTTTCAGTGATTACAAGCACCATTTGTAACACCAGTTAAACACAGTACCTCCTAATGTGAACACATATAGGCCTGGGGCACATGTGTGCCAGAGCCTATATAAAGACCTATTTGAATCTGATTTCACAATGCCAGCAGCGTGGTTAACTGGAGTTTCCCCCGCCCCCTCTGAAGCCTCTATTGCATCTGTTTTGTCTACCAGAGTTATGCAGATACATTCTTCAACCAAGAGCATATTTTTCTAGATTTGGGGACACTTTTTATCAGTAATAATAAAAGATGCGTATGTCATGATTGCAATGGCAATGCCAAAAAGCAGTTAGATGGAGTAGGAAACAGGAGCACATGGCTCGTCATACAAAGACATTGATAAGCAATTAAAAACGCATGTTAACAAAATGCTCTGTTTTTGGGGGCATTTCAACCTTTATTTGACAGTTTGATAGTAACAGAGGCCGGCAGGAAACACACAGGGAAGAGGAGGTGTGACATGACACTAAGGTCTCCAGCCCTCGACGTGAACCAGTCACAGTGCAGTTACAGGGCATGTGCACCTGAAAGATACCAGCTCACGCCAACAAAATGTTAGCAGTACTTCTCTGTGGTTAACTGCTACTGATAAAAAAAACTTACCACACAGACCTGATACTTTCTTTCGATGTGCTGTTATTGGGAATTACAGGTTTGTACTTTGCACACTGCATGAACCTTTTGTCATGATCTTATGTTTGGCCTGATAGAATCCACGACTGTGGTTCCAAGTGGACACGAATTAAGAGCTGGCACCTAGAGATGATTTATTTCACCAGCCAATCCGTGATTGTCATACAGTTCTCTGTGTCTCATGGCTTCTAAAATGCATCGTAGATAAGTAGGTTAGTGTCCAAAAGCCTCAACATATCTGGGAACCACCCACCCACACAGTAGTTTCCTAATGAGGACAGTTTAGGCATTTAAACACAGTTTATCAGTCCTTTTGTTTAATACAAATGATTCCCATAGTTCCTCCCAGGATGGTTGAGCTTTGTAACACATTACACCGACTCTAAGATACAAATACATGAACCAAATGTGGTACAGTAAGCTGAAATAATCCATGCTTTTTTATGTAATCAAATACATCTTTAGAAATGAATGTCTATGGTGCTTCACAGTCAATGAGACGTTCCACCACATCCACCTCATAGCAGCATATGATACTAGGACTAATGTAGATCGGCTGTGTGTATGCTGCAGAAAGCACAAGCACAAACGGTGGATCAAAGAGAAAATAAAACAAATAGCAGACATAATGCAATATTAATATATTCTAATAAGTACACCGACATGACAAACAGCTGCTTATTTGTCACAACTACAACTACTGAAAGTGCTCCGTAAGAGAAACAGAAAGCACATGCCATAGGGGTGACAGGAGTATGGAGGCTTAATCAGTTACTACACTTCAGGATTTTACTTCTCAGTTCCTTATCTCCACTTCAAGGTGCTTTTAACAGGAAACTCCTCTAAATGAATTTGGCTAGAATAAAACCCTGCGCCCAGTTGGCAGCACACATAATGGCTTCCTTTTTTCTGCATTATACTCCTTAAACATTTCCATTTTAAGGGGAAACTAGGAGGCTGCAGTGTGTTTATAGTGTCATGAAACAGAACTGCATCCATTGTAGAGCCACAGCAAAGCAGTAAACAGCTGCTTAAGCAACACACAAACACTATCTGAATAGTCTAGGGAACTATTGAAGAATGAGGATGAATCTGACTACTGGGAAACGATCAAAGAGACTGAAGCCAAACCAAGAGTAGAAGTGATTGAACACATAACAGCAGGATAATGTCACATAACCATATGACTACATATAGGGACAGTGTTTATGAAATACAGGCTACAAAACAATTTGAATGTGACATGAACCAATGTGATATTAGTTAAAAGAGAAAATTTTTATGTCTGTCAATACTGAAGATCAACTGCTCAATGCATTTCTGGAGGGGAGCATGGCTCATTAATGAAAATGTGCAATTTTATGACACTTTTTTTGACACTTTTAGCTTTAAATGCTTTCTCGCTTTCTCTGGCATCTTGTACTGTAGGGAGAGACTGTCCGTCACAAAGAAATGTGCTTTATCAGCAATAATAACATGATAGTAACCACCTACAAAGTTTGTAAGCTAACTAGATTCAATGTGGGGTTGTATGGACATGATGGCATTTAAGCCAGAGCTGCACATGTGCAGCCAGAAAGCCACACAAGACTCTGACAACAAGCCGACTAAGAGGTCACTGACATATTGAACTAATAAAAGCACAACAACAGTAACGGTTACCAAGGCAACATCTTAAAATGAATTCAAGTAAAAAGTAAACTAAAAGATGAAACAATATCACACCACTACCACGATACTCATTCATAACACATTTCATTATGAGCTGCCCACAGCATCGTAATAAAAGCAACTAATTTAAAGATATTGTTGCAGGAGCAGAAAGGGTTTGTCACTGGAGAGCAATACCCAGATACATTCTCATATTCCGTATGCACTAGAAATACAATACACAGCATTTATTCTTCTTACTTTGCCCAACAATGAAAATTGCTATAATATTTGGACAGTACATGAAGTATAACAGCATATGTAACTTGAGCAGCAAAGCAAAAATTGCACTGGTTTTGTTGGGCAAGGTGCAGGACATCTATTTATTCGTTATCCTAACCACTTGACCTCTCAAGAGTCACAGGAGAGCTGGAGCCTCTCCGAGCTGACATGAGGTGAGAGGCGGGGTACACCCTGAACAGGTCACCAGTCTACTATAGGCCTGGCATGTTTGAACAGACAAACATTCATATCATATTCACACTGTCTTTGGACAGGAAGCTGGAGTAGCCAGAGACCTATAGACACAGGAAGGACATGCAAGCCCTATTTGCAGGATGCATTTATGTGGCTTAGAGGAAGCACACAGTGTGATTAGCTGAGGAAATGATGAAGAGCATAATGCGGCACTAAAACCTCTTATGAGACACTCTGCAGCTGATTTGTACATTTGCAAATGGTCAGCAGAAGCAGAAAAATCTGTGAGACAAGAGCTCGTAGCAGGTTGTGATGACATTGTGGCACAATGCAGTTAACAGTCAAACATTCTCTGAAGCCACGAGGCACCTCTGTCACTCTGAGGTTTAAGTTTTATCACACCGACTAATGCACACATATTGATTCACACTATGTAAACTAAGCAGAGTAATCTAATATGTAAACTAACTAACATGTAAATAAGGTTAAACAAGAATTGTGATGTCCTTAGATATAAAGGATTTTGTAAAACTACCTTTATTTAGGGATTTCTGTGATTGAATAACAGATTCCATTTTGCCAGCCCTAAAACGTTTTTCTTCTGCCTTGTAATGGGTTTGTACACACACTTCAGAATTGTTGCCTATGGAGCAAAAAAAGGAAACCAAAACAATTTTTTTGTCATAATTCTTTCCTCAGCCACAAGAGACCTGGTCTTCACAGTGGTCGTAAAATACGGTGTCAATGGATCAGTCTTTTCATCCTCTTTTAGACACTTTCAGCAAGTGACCTGCTCAGCACTGCAAACAGAATGCTGTGCTCTGATGAGTGTAGGAGGAGGCCGGAGATCTGCTTGGAGATGTGTTCTGTCCCCCAGTATTGTGTTTAAATTTAACTGCTGTATATTTGTTTCTTCAGAGCTTAACAGCATGTTGTTTTGACCACTAGGAAAAAGAGAAATATCAGTTTACACCCTGAACATTTTTTGGCAGAATTTTTCTGTTTAATTTCTGTTGATTGTTTTAAATGATTAATGGAAAGATGAATTAACCAATTATTTACCTCACATATCTGGCATAATGAATCCATACATGGCAAGAAGTTAAAAGCTACCAAAGGCAGAAAACTGTGGAGATTATTTCATGCAGATACTCTTTGCCCTCATCACCAATGTTGTTTTTTTGTGAGAGGAGCGCTAATCTTTGGCCAGGAAAGAATGTGCAAAACCCATTGTTGCCTGATCATAGTTTACTTTAATTGCCTATTTTCTGTTGCTTAAGTGCCTAATTTAGTGGTTAACGTATTTCTGTGAGTGGCATTTCACATTCCCTCGTTTATGAGGGAGAGCAGATCTCAGAGCAGAGGAGACACAGTGCTTTCTAGCATCCAAACACCTCAGTCCATTCAGGATTAAAAGTCTGGATTTCAGTGTCAGCCTCTCCCCGTTTAACACACATCACGTCACACTGACGTACATACGTTTCCCTGACACTGCCACTGTTCACTTTCCGCACCTCTGTCCAGTGAAGGCCCGCCCAACTCTGCCTGTGATTGGCTGATTCTTGCCCTCACCTAGACCAATTTTAGTCTTCATGCCAAAACCCAACCAACCTGAAACCACAAAGGCAACGAGTACTGGTCAGTCAGAGAGGTAGGATGAGCCCCAAGCATAATGGTGTGGAAAAATAATCAGAAAAAATCCACCGGTGGAAATGTAAACTTTGCCAAACCTGAATTAAACTTAATGACAAGTCAGTCTTAGTCCTTAAATCCTAGTAGATTTATACTAAAATTAAATGGATTATTCACATTCAAAGAGTGTGCTAAACAAGGTCCTCATGACCAGCATGAAGATATCTCAAGTTTCAAACGCAGTTGTGTTTGATACAGGTCATGGGTTTATTCTCTGCCATGAAGTAACCCTACCCAGAAATAAGAGGGAAATATTAATGTTTTGAAGTAAAACTGATTCAGTTGTTCTCTGTAAGTTTTTAATTCACGGCAGATGGAAAACTTTGCCTTAGGCTTAGTTTTTCATTTAATATAATCATCTAAATGAAAACATTGTGGATATGCATTAAAATGCATGGAAATCATTAACTAGAAGTAAGCGTTTTAATGGTAATTGTTGAGATTTCCAGACAAAAAGAATTGACTGGATAATGAGTGGTGGAATAAAAGAAAGGGAGTAATGATATTAGATTTTCAAATTGAAGCTTTGTCTTTACATTTCACCCCACAGAGTTGTATTTCAACTTGATAAAGACTAAAGGTTACAAAGAACATGCAGGCACAACAAACTGGAGCCCGTTAATTGGGATCATCAGTCTTAGTTTTTCCCATTTCCCAGTACAAAAACTATTTGCACTTTATTTTTCTCTTACTGTTCATTAATATAAATTGTTGTCTTACCATCCTATGTACAGTTCTTTGAAAAAGTCAATAGCATCAACAGCCATTCCCAATAAGACTCGGAAGTCACTGAGAGATGAACATGAGTAATGACCTGGGAAGAAAGCTCTTTTACCTCACTGATGAAGATGTCCTGCCACATTAACACATTACAAACCCATTGTGGCGAGACACTATAATAGACTTAAACAGAAAGGTCTGTAAAACATGGAATTGATGGTCACTGAAATCATCATTCTTACTACAGTTTAAAACGAAGAACAGGAATAGAGGACAGGTCTTTATCCCTGAACAGTCAAGAAAGGCAATTTTCAGTAAGCCCAGATACAAACCTTAACTGCTAATGAAGTACAATAAAGAAAAGCAGAGACTAAAGGAGCCGAGAGTGAGTTGTACAACTGTAAAAGCAGATAACTACTGAATAAACTAGAGTGCAAAACTAAAATATTCTGAGAATATGGGAAAAATGGCCCCTTGTGTCGCTTTTTGCCCATGCCCATGAAAAATATGGAGTTTAATAGGGAGGAAAAGGTCCATAGCATGCTCACAAATAAAGCTGTAAAACTGTTGTAAATAAAATGAAAACACTTGCATCACTGGAACATGAAACAGTATGCTAACTGCCACTCAGTGTTACAGAAAGTTCTCGCAGACTCTAAATAGTGACCAAACAAAGGGAGACGTGGCGCCTAAGAGAACATTTCTTGTCATGATGGCTGCACTCATGTTTATGAAGACTTCTGATCAAACTGCAGCTGATACGTTCCAGGGGCAATTTGTCATTTACATGTTCAATACTCACTTTATCAATTATCTTCTGAGTGAGAAATCATCTAACGGGGTTGTGTGGTTTCATCGGTGCACATGTGAGGGCGTCTTGAAAGCTTTACTATAAAAACAAAACAAATGCCTTGTGTTGCAGCCCTTCTGGGGTTTCAACACACTTGCATCATCTTTTGCTGAATATTAACTTTCCCTGCTGTGTGCATGAATGTGTGGGCTTGCAATATGGAAAGAGAACATACTTATACACGACTGTACACTGTTTTTCTCTGACACGTATGTGAGGCAACAAGCATATGTGAGTGTAAGAATGAAGGCACGTGTGTATTTGGAATTTCTTGGGAGAGATCGAGGGAGACTGTGTGCGAGTGCGTGATAAATATTCAGTGTTTATCAGCATGTCTCGGGGTGTTAGCTGAGGTCAGGGAGATAGATTCCTCCTCATTGGAAGACTGTGGATGGGAAGCAACAACGCGCCTTTGGGCCCCGCGGCACTTGATTCCTAGAATCGCAAACAGCATCCGGTCCACAAGCCTCCATCAGCGCTAAGCCAATATGTGTTTGCTCTGATAAGATGAACACAAAATGTCATTGTTTGCCGTGCAGGGTATGTTTGCCTGTTGGATTGTTTGCCTTCCTAAAACTGGAACTCTTTAGCAGTGATATCGCTGTAGGCTGTGCCGGTGTCATTATGTCAAATGTCTGTCTGCATCTTCCTATCAACTTACACATTCACCCACAGAGGTGATGCAAGTCAAGGCATGATATGATAGTAATTTTATTCATGTATTTTCAGAAAGCAAAAGTCACGATTTAAGTTGTTACTATACTTCTGAGGCAGTGGTCTATTCATTGTCCAATTGGGTAATGAACTAAGGAGTTAACAACAAACACAGCACTCTCAATCAATCAATGATAGTGAGTTTAGAGCTCATTCGATTAGGTGCACAGTCAGTGTTGAGTCGTGGCATATTTCATTGACAGTGTGCCAGATACAATTTTAAAATAAGTAATCTCATTACATATATATTTTCCAGAAATTGCTTTTGTAAGAGTTTAGAGTCCTTATTTCTATTCGATTTGGGGTTTAAGGACAGAGGTTTTATCCTCTATATATTTCAAAGCCGCGTTATTAATCAGTGATATTGGGCTCACAGCCTTACAGCTACAAGTCCCTAATTCAGTTGTCAGCTTTTCTGTGCGTATTTGAATGTCTTCGTGCTCGTATGGGATCCCTCAGTTTTCAGCTACAATCCAAAGACATGGAGTTGTTAATTGATTAATGTTAATTGCCCCTATATGTGTGACTGTGTGTGTGAACAGTACAGGTCCTTCTCAAAGAAATAGCATATTGTGATAAAGTTCATTATTTTCTGTAATTTACTGATAAACATTAGACTGTCATATATTTTAGATTC
>JAUMTR010000014.1:12946629-12973807 GCA_032270685.1 Microctenopoma stevenorrisi | reverse complement strand
TGAATCTAAAATATATGACAGTCTAATGTTTAGCAGTACATTACAGAAAATAATGAACTTTATCACAATATGCTAATATTTTGAGAAGGACCTGTATATGTCACCCATGAGATACTGAAAGTCCTTTCAGGGTGTAACACACTGACTCCAGACCCACAATGATACCTAACAGGATATAAGCGGTATGGTTCTTTACAAATAAGGCCTGCATCAGGGTCTTTCCAGAAAGTGGCATAAAACCCAGCATCCACCTGCTAACCTCTGGCAATCACATCAAATGTGCACCAGTTGTGTTGAGGAAGACACACAATGACTTGCAGAGGAGCTTAAGTGCTGTCCTCTGCAGCAACGACGATACAGGCTTTGATGTTTTTTAAGACATTTGACATGACATCTATGTGTTGGCTCTCGTGTATTAGCGGTATTATTAATAGTGTACTTCTAACTTGTAGCAAGCGGCTTGTTTTTGTTTGCTTTGAGAGGTAAGACCAGGACAGGACTTTTGTTTTCCTTATTTTTTGGAAGGATCTGGGCTCAATAGGGTTGTGGGTATGATATCCTAAACAGGATCCCTTCTCTTAGGCCACCAGCTTTAAATGGTTTCTGTCCATTTTAAAGAAACTAAGTGCATTGTGTTTTGCGGTTGGGTTGTGCGGAATTGTCATTTTTTGTTCTTTACAGTTGTGATAAAATTAAGACAGGCCGACAAAAACATCTCTAATTCTGTCTGTTTGTATTACAAACTAGTTAAATTGTTCTTTCAAGTGAACTCCAACGGTATTACTAATACATGAAACAACAGTAATGAACTAGGTATTGTAGTACAGTAGATGGCAGTAGGTAAACCTTACTGTACTGTATTTCACGTTACATGTGCTTAACTTGTCAAGATTTACCCACATAAACTTAAATCAGTCATTATGTGTCCGCTATCAATATATTTTTGTGCAGGGTATTTTATATTCCTCTCTCTGTATGCCAGGTTGCACTTGTCATCCAGAACTTAAATAAAACAGATCTTTCCTTTTACATAACCAAATAATGTTAATCTCAGTGTGGCGTGCTTGACATTTCCTTTGCTAAATAAATACACTGGATATACCTACAACATATTGAATGTAGCTCTTGACTATAACTAAATCAGTGAGAAATACCAATATTACCTTCTACTGTGATCTGTTTCTCACCTTTGTCTGTTTAACTTTTTTTGCAATGTCATCATTTTTTCCGCAGTTTTTTACTTACTTTTTTTTGGCTTGCTCACCCTTTCTGTATATTTTCGTTCCTCTCGTTGACTTTCACTTTCTATTATTTTGTCTCTCCATAGGTCCCTGCTGTCAAGATCGGCAGCATGATTTTGTTAGAAACATTTTGCGTCTTATCTAATGAGAAAGTAGGCAAATCTTATCACTATATCTCATGGAATAACCTGACTTGCAGTGTGTTTTTGCATCTTTACATATTTAATTAGGGGATTTCTGGCTAAAGGTGAAAAAAATAAGTGGGCTTTCAGGTATACAGAGCAGATAATATGACAGGAAAGCTTCGCAAATATCCTGAATATTATGTTTCTATGCAACATTTGTAGTGAGTGAATTGTTGTAGCGCATGTATGTATGTAGTATGTTTTGTGTCAATGTTCTAAGAATTTGTTTTTCAAATTAATGGTCACATATTGTTATTAGAAAATGTAATTACGGTGCAACTGTGCTTCCTAAAAAACATACTGTATTTCTGATTACAGTTTAGCTGTGTAAAATATTATTTTTAGGAGACAGGGTTAATCACCGTTACATCTTGCTTTAGGCTGAAAGGAAACTGTGCTTATGAGGTTTTTCACTTTTGCCCTCGGAACGTATTCTGTATTTAGATATGTCAACACAGGTCTCACGGGTTCCTACTGGTGTTGGACGTTTAGTTTTAACATTTCTACTTATGACAACAAGTTAATCAAGATACTGTGATAATCCCACAAACAACGCTTGATTAAAGAACTTAATTAAGTCGATCTTGAAATGTTTAAAATTTGAAATAGATGATAAAATATCTTTAGTATAAACTATTTTTATAAGCAGCTGAGTGGGAAAATATGTCATGTCATGTTCATCTCCCACTCATTTTGGGTCTATTAGGTAACCCTGTCTATATGAACCTGTTGCCACTGACATGTCTTTCCAGCATTTTAAAATCATCATAACCATTATGCTATTTGTGCGATAGCAAAAAACATTGCAGTTTCTGACAGTAAAGATTCTGCTGTTTTTGGCCATGTTCGGGTCTTCACATAATACAAAGCATGTGTTCACAGCAGCGCTTTGAAAAGAAGCGTAAGTTGCTCACATCCACACACTTGTTGCTGTCACATATTATAGTTCAGACTCCATGGTAAACCTTCTAAATGTTGTATACATGTACATTTTGAATGCCTTATTCAGTAATAATGTGTAAAATTCTAATTCCCAGGTATTGGACACAAGCACATACTCACAGCAGATTTTATGGCACTTCTACAGCTAACACAATAAAATAAGGCCAAGACAGGTTAAACTTTTATAACTACTAAAATGGTTCAATGTTTTATGTACATGCAACTTGTTCACCTAATTTTCACTTATATGCATGTTGTTACATGCTAGTACTGTGAGTAGGCAAATTTAGCTAGTTAGCTCCATATCCATTTGAATAACAGCACAACGGCGACAACGGTGACTAGACGTTTACCATCTTGGACTCTTTCCATCCTTACTATTCTGCCAATGTTAAATTAGCTCCACACAAATATTGAAGTACAAGAACAAACACACCTTGGGAAGTTATAAATATGAGACTAAAAAGACTGGCTGCACTTGATCAGTCAACACGTTACAAAAAAAACATCTTCCTGAATATATGATGTAGCCTTTTCTTAGTTTAATATAAATATTTGTCCTGTGGTTATGTAAGATGTTTTCTACGCCTGGATTTTCTGTCTATTCATCTCCTACGGAGGCTTGTCATTTTGTTGTGATGAATGTTGACATGTTTTTTTCTTATGACCACATGCTATGATGTTCCTAATTTGACACCAGTCTAATCACCAGTCTGTTAAATATTAACTGGATTAGGGATTGTTTCTTATTGCATCACTGCATCCAGCATGATTGGATTTCAACCCAAGTGTCATCAGCCGGGTCCATTACCGAGAGGATTTACAGGCACTCAAGTTGTCTCTCTTCTGACAGCGCCTTTCAAATATATCGCCGTAGTGTTTAAATATGTGCCAGCAATTTATTATGGTCACAAGACGTACCAGTGAGGTGAAATCCATGAAGAAAATCTCTTGAAATCATGCTGTTGTGCACTTTGGCAGCATATCAGAATCCCTACTAAGTCAGGAAGGCCCTTACATGGAAGATAGCTTGGACTAAAGTTCAGACCTCTTTTGCAAACTAGATTTGTGTGACATGAATGCCTAGTTGTGGTTAATTGTGCCTCAAACTGACGGAAATGTCTGACAGAACATTTTTGTACACACTAATCCTTTTGATGAGTCAGATGATTACTGCCAGTCAAAGAGAAGGCAGACAGAGGTGCCTAGTCAGCTTTTCCCCCCCAAATATCTATGGACAAACATATCACAGCTGCAACGGAGGCAGTGCTATTATTACCCACCAGAATAATGTCAGATGACTCATGGAACTCCCATTATACTGTACATCAAGCTTTAAAATTATTATTATTCACATCACAGCTAACCGTTATATAATAAAAACGTACAATGTCTTCACAAAAGGCTTTTTGGCTTCAATATCATTGTATAACATCTGGTACATTTGAAGAAACATTGAGACAATAACTGGAAATGACTGACTCTTGAGGGAATCTGACTTGAATGCTGGTAGACCTCATTCCACCGAAAACACACATTAGATCTTAGTATAGTCAACATAATCAAAGATGAAGACATAAGCTTAGAGTGGTGAGGGAGTACCCAGGGCTTTTATGATGGTGTTGGTCATGCATGAATATGGCAGTTGGAGAAAATATACTTCATCGCTACTCCTTTTTTTCTCTTTTTTTCAGTTTTACGATAACAAACAAAGGCCCCTCTGCAACAGCACTGAACTAACAAGTTACAAACTCTATAAATATACTATATATACAATGAAGGTGTCATTAAAAATCATGTGCTACAGATTTTCTTAATCAGTGAACAATTGTTTTACAGAGTCACATATCTGAAAGTAAAGAAACCTTGATTTTCTTTTTCCTGAAGTTTCAGAGTTTGATTATTGTTTCACTGCAGCCAAATTGAATATGCGTATGCCAGAGCTGCATTTCATTGCACTCTGTGCACTGTCACTCACCTCTCAGCCAAAAGAAGGAAACTCTGCAGACGTCTTTGTCAGCAAATAAACTCTGAAATGAAAAATAACTGTAACTAGAAACATTCAATGCATGTCTGTGAACCATGAAGGTTCTCATTACATAGGTTGTACTATCTTTCAGAGATTTGTGTATCATGTCTTAGATGCTAGAGATGTATAAGGAAATCCTCATAAGACAACGTGAGTCAAAGAAAGGAATTTGTTTTATTGTCCCATGCCAGATGAAAGTTAAGATTTCAACATGCTCTAAACAAAATCTAGACTTGCAGAAAGCTTAATGAAAGACAGACACAAGTTAATTTTGTTTATATTTCTCTACGTTGCCGCCACTAATTATTCCAGTCTCAGAAAGAACTCAAAGCACAAGCCAGTTTTGAGCTACCTGTCTAACAAGGAGCCTCTCCACAACCTCTATTCTACTCCTACTAAACTACTAAAGATCCTTGAATCCCTGAATTAGTGCTAAATACTGAATTTATCTCCATAAGGGAGGCTGATTGAAGTAAAACAGGACACAATATTAGTCCAGTGTGTGTCGTCTGCCATGTGGTCTGTTTGTCAGCTTCAATTATCCATAACACTCAGCTTTAATCCTCACTGCAATTAAAATTCCAATTAGAATTGGAAAAACATATTCAGATGCAGAGAGCATGAAGATGGCTTGGTAAATATTGGCCTTCCACAGTGTTAACACTCCGAGTCCCAGTAGGAGGGCATAAGTAAAATACTGTGTACAATAGCTGAGGGAATATAAAATGCTCAATGCATATGCAATAGCCATTAGCAGCATAATGTTGGATAAATAAGGGTACATTCATTTCACAAATGAAGTAATTGGATAAGGATGATTGCATTAGCATATTTTAGATAGCAAAGCAATCACTGCTAAATTCATTTTCATCTCATTATCTGGCATTGATAACTAATGAGATACGGAGACACTGAACACTTGCATTTTCCTATAAACTCTGTTTTCACTGTATATTGTATGAATCTGGTTTTTAGTTGAATTATTGACTCTTCTTAAATGTGCATAGTCATACACTGAGTGGAACAGTATGAGAATTTAATATGACGGTAACATTTTCATCAAGGTATTGTAGCATATCTTGTTAAGGAGCTCGCTCTTTATGGAAAGTAGAGAGAAAGAGCGGGTTTCATGTGAGTGCTGTTATGGTTGATCATTGATTGGGAAAGTTCTTGTACATAAAATATTAGGCAAAAATAATAGTAATAAAAAACAAAAATATTTGAAACAAAACAGTAATCTCCTCTAAAATAGTCCTTAAGTAAAATTAATTAATTAAGTTAAAATGAGCACAATAAAAGTGAGTGTCATTTTAGGGAAGTAACAAGATTTAAAACTTAAATGAAAGGTCAATGAAATGGTAAAATGTTAGGAGCTTTCACAGACATTATGAAAAATCCAACTAAAAAGAAAAACAAAAAATAAATAAAAAATCCTAGTGCCTGTGTGCATGATTATGTAATACACACACAGTCAGGTGCTATTAACAAATACAGAGAAGTACAAGTAATTTGTTTTCTTGAATCAATATACCCAGTTGATTAGAGAGTACTGATCTAAATGCTAGCTGCAAGGCTGCAGATGTGTTTTGTTACTGAGGTGCCTCAGATACAGAAATGATCATTTAAATATTGCTAGGTTATTGCATTCATTACCTTGCCTCCTGGACACTCTTTTTAATACATTGTGATGGTTCACTGGACATGGTTTCAATAATGTTGGCAGTGGCTGCTATTAGTCAGATGCCCGTAAAATGTTTTACGTAACTTGCTTGGATATGAGGCAGTTTGCTGCAGTTTACTTTTGGTGGGCGATATGTATTGTATGTTCCATAGTGAAGAATGGAAGAGTTAATGTTTGCTCTGGCCAACATGTTAGTCCTACAGTGGAAGGAATGGGAGGCTCATTAAAGTTGAAAACACAAATTAAAGGATAGAATGTGAATGGCAGGCTGTCACTGGACTGAGACATTACCAGTCAGTGTTTAGAATTACTTTAGCAGAAGGATATGGTACAGAAAATGAAATTAGCAATACATAAATTCAGGTTAAAGCAATACTCACCAGCAGTGATTGCAGGAAGAAGCAAGATACTCTCACAGAGTGAGAGTGATCACTTTAACTATCATGTTAACTATCAGGTAATGTGCTGTTCAGTTAAGAAAACCACAAAATGCATAACCTGCTACTGATTTGCACAGGTTACATTCAATCCTGATTTCACCTAACTTTTAATAAAACACTAATTTATTTAGTATTATGAACCATATATTCATCAATCCCAAGCAATGATGTGAATTTATAAACGCATAACCCAAGGAAACCAAACTAAAACAAATAATAACTGCAAAATATTTCATAGCATCAAATTACTTAATTTTAGCTACTATTATGTGACAACTGCACTTGTTATAAATGCGGTTTGCTCCTCCAAGCTTCGTGACGCTTCATTTGGCCATCACTGACCCAGCAAAAGAGGAAAACTGAACTCCATTTAAATCAGCTCCACCCTCTGCCACAACAGGAAAGAACTTAAACCAGGTAACTCAAAAATAAAGAGAAATCTATTAATATCAAATAAAGTAAAAAGGTGTATGACAACAGTGTTCACTAATAAACTTTATTCAGTGTACATTGCTGTGACTGATAAAGTAAATTCTAAGCTAATCAAAATGTGTTTTATCAACTTAAGATGTTTAACAAAGACAACTAAACATGTGCTCGTGTGTGTGGGTGAGTGTAGACTTTAACCTTTCGTTGTGTAGCTGTTGATATGGCCATAACATTGTGCATTTTGAATAATAAAAAAGCTTTACCATAAAAAACACATAAGGAGAGAAAAAAGATCGTAGGAGTGATAAATAATATAATACATTTAAATCAGGATATTTGGGAAATTTAGAAGATTATGAAAGTTCAAAAGCCAAATTCGGGTTAAAATGGTCCATAGCACTTAAAAATATATTCTCACTTCACTGCACAACTTTCCATTCTAGAGGATAAACTGTACAGTTATCCACTACCAAGTGTACCTGTTCCACATAAAACAGGAAATGTAGAGTTTTCATTATTTGGACAAAATGGCCCTTTGTGGTCTGCTTCTGTGACAGAAAATGTATTGGTCTTCGCCCAAATAGCTTGTTTTCAAAATTTCTAAAATTTGCAAATGCAAAAGACGAACTAACGCAAAACCCAAGAGCGCTCTGCTATCACCTGTCAAAATCAAAGCCCATCTGCTCCCAGCCCTATTTTTCGTTCATACTTTCGGTCCTAATAAAGTGTCTGTTTTCGATATTTCTGCCAGATGAGTATCGGTTTGCATGCTGTCTAGGCCAGGACCACAGTTCAATATCCTGCTGTGTCAAGGGAAGAATAAGAGAACATAGAAGAACAATGAAAGGAAGAAATTTTAGACTTACATACTTAAAGAGATGTTTGTGTAGACACACATGCATGCCTGTGTACAGTTTAGCAATTTGCAAACACACATAAAAACACAATATGTGATACAGCAGTGACAAGCAGATGAAACGCTTTAAAGAAAAAAAAGATCCCTTTTATTAAAGAACAGAGGATGGAAACAAATAAAAAAAAAATGCAGAAAAAGCCCAAAGTCAACCACAACTTCAGAGCTTCACACATGCCAGGGTGAGAGCTTGGCTGCTGGGGGAATGTGTCGAAGTGAGGCCCCTGTCTGAGGAGATTTAGGCCTCAGCCGGAGATGAAACGAAGCCCAACCTCAACATAGGGCCTTGCGGTCCTCTGCTTCCCTCTGCGTGTGTGAATGTCTGTGTGCGCGC
The DNA here is from genome assembly GCA_032270685.1 of Microctenopoma stevenorrisi. Taxonomy (NCBI): domain Eukaryota; kingdom Metazoa; phylum Chordata; class Actinopteri; order Anabantiformes; family Anabantidae; genus Microctenopoma; species Microctenopoma stevenorrisi. Next base: position 12,965,613 of record JAUMTR010000014.1, on the reverse strand, counting down.
GTGTGTCGACACTCTGCCTTTCTCTGGGAATCCACCATAATGTGTGCATACATGTGTGAGTCACAGTGCACACAGCAATTCTTTTGTGAAGATATGCAGTAAGAGTCCTTAAGCATGTGCGTTCATCTATCAATCCTTTCATGTCTGTTTGTGTGTGTGTGTGTGTGCATGTGTTTGTGTGAAACATGCTGTATGAGCACTGTGTGTGCATCTCACCACATTTCGCTTCCTCAGATCCCTCAGCCTAGGTTCTGCGGTCCAGATTTCATTAATGGCCCTCTGGCTTCCCCTCCACCATCTGAATTTAATCCTTTGGCTTCCTTTGACATGCATTTGACTAATGAACGTCAATATTTTGGTTAGAACAGCCAAGATGTAAAGGCAGAGGGCCTTGGTTAGTGGAGAAAAGGAAAGGAGACATGAACTGTGTGTGTGTGTGTGTGTGTGTGTGTGTGTGTGCTCATGCGTTTCTTTATATACCAAAAACAGTTTGACCGTTTTAAGATTAGAGATTTTCAGTCTCATCAATGGATAAACTGGCAAGTTAAACCAACTGCTGCACAGTTTGATAGGGTGTTTCTTGTCCAAAATCCAGCAATATAATATATATATATAGATATATCTATTCTGAGATGGTCATTTAAGAAACTAGCGTTAACAAATTTAGAATTCCTGATCAAAGTTTACTCAAAATGAAATCCATTCTTGATCAACATAGGAAACCTCAATACTCTGGAAGGGCTTGGTTGAGCTCCTGTGTCTTTAAGGCCCCTCTTCTCTTATTCCAAACTGTTCTAACTGTCCAGATTGTGGAAGCCTTCCTGTGGGTCTAACTAGTCCCACTTGGAACAGCACCGACCTTCAGCAGCAACCTAGCTGGAAATCCTGCTGCGTGATGGGGCAGGTTGTGAACACAGTTGTCCATGAAGTGCCATCGCTGGATAAAAACATTGCTTGAAGTCTGTTGCTGGCCCGTAACTGCATCTATTGTTATTTCATGGTTTTGTGTTTTGGAAAAGTAAACCCAAAACCAAAGCCAATTGGCCAGACTGAAACCTGGGCGTTTCACCACCTGCCAGCCTGCAGACATGCATTCGCATTAAGCTCTATCTGTAATATTGGGGACTGAACATCACAGATACACATCAAAAGCATAAAAAGACCCCTTTTTAATGAATAAAAGAATCGATGAAAAAGGAAACTGTGGAGCTGGAAAAAGATGGCTTCTTGCATCCTTATTATACGAGCGATGACAAAGGTCCAGTTTACCTGCTACTGGCATAAGTCCTTGTTGAACCACATCATTGTCACAAAAGGGTGAGATATGACATGAAATAGCCCGGACCTACGAACTACTGAAGTGATTGGTGTAACAGGAGTGAACAATGCGGAAAAAAAGGTGTCTGTGGATGTGTGTATGTCTGTATGTGAGCAAAGAGAGAAAGCTGCAGGTAAAGTGAGAAGAGACTCTTGACACTTGTAAGCGAGAGAAGACTGTGGAAATGTGTGCATGTCTTCTCTATTTTACTTCTCTTCAGCCGGGGAAGATGAGCTGAGTTCATGTGCTCCTTTTTCAGCAGCTCCTTCACAATCACTCAGTTACATACTTTTCACACCTGGGAGCCACTGAGTACAACCACAGTATTATGCTGTTGGCACTGAACGTCTCCACTTGGAGCAGTTAGGGATTAAGCACTTCCCTCAAGAGCAGCTCACTGGCAAAATGAAGGAAGAAAGCTCTTTCTCTCCCCATATTCCCTGATTTTCCCTGTCACCTGAGAGATTTGAAACAGTGACAGACTTTTCATGAGCCTGTTCCTTGTGTGTTTCTTTATTCGACTCTATATGCTTTATCACTATCTTTGTGTTTCTGAGTGAGAGTGTGGAGAGGCTACAGAAAGATAATTGGGTGCTTACCTTTGAATTGGTTCAGGCTCAAAAATGTTATCTTCCAGAGACGGACTCAAGGTTGGGCTCAAGACAAGCATTCAGTCTGTTATAACGCATGTGTTTTAGTATCCTGGGGCACACGGCTCTGTCTTTTCAAGGCTTGAGAAGAAAGCCCACAAATGCTCATTGCGGTTTGGCAGAGCTCTACAAGCATTCTCATAACAGGTCTAATTTCAAACAGACCGTAGAATAAATGATTGACATGTGCTCTCGCTTGCTGGGACATAATATAAACCTTTCCTGCACCTGATTGTGTGACCACGCATGCCCTTATAGATTCCCAACGTTCCGAATAATGAAAATTGTGATGGAATAATTACAAAAGCTATGAGCAGACTTCTTAAATAAACTTGCAACAAATTAACAACAATTAACAAGATATTTACATAAATATACAAAATCTCTAAGGTACTAAGACTGCTATTAACTACGTCTGATAATTTGTGCCATTACAGAAACCATTTCTAGATGTTTAGCCGGTTTAAGATGGACAGAGAAAACAATTGTCACACGCCAAACAGTGTGAGGTGTTTTTTTAGTATCAGCAAAGCTTAGGTTAGGCATTGAAAGGAGGCAAGAGCCAATACTGTTGGTACTGATAAGGTAATAAGACCTCATATAAAAGTTGCAGCGCGATTGCCTCCCGGCTTCAGATCACCGTTGGCCAACTCCTCTCTCACAAGTGGAAGCAACAAACAGTTCTTTTAGGCATTACGCTCACATACACGAGGTTTAGACGTAGCCAGTTTTCTTCACGTATCTGTTACTTAGGCATTAATTACAATAAATGGAAAATACAAGTAAAACATGCAATAAATCTGCACTGATACTGCCTTTCTCAAAACAGTCACAAGCTCCAGGCTGGTTAAGAGAGAACATCAAACTTAATCCTTCTAAAACGCACCAGAGGTGATGATGACTGCATTAAAATGTTGTGTAAATTGTGTTACCTTCTTAAAGTGAACAAATGCAAAAGAGCAAGAGGTTAAGTCTTAACAAGAAGAGAGGTATGAACCCATTGCCGAGATAATGTATATAATTTGCAGGTACAGGAGATTCATTAAAGATCCAGGAAAGTTGAGATAATACTGAGATCTAAAGTGGCAAACGAAGCATCATAGTAGAGGCAGTTACAAGCTGAACGAATCAGCAAAGCTAAGACTGAGCAGCACCTAAGCAGAGAGGTACAGATGAAGCCAAAGCAAAAATTTACAGACATTTACAGTATATTCATATAACCTTTGGTCAGACAGGATGAGGTCACAGCAGCTAGGGGAGTTATTTCATCAGAAATTAGAAAATGGAAGATGGAGATCGAGCTGAGTCGGGCACACACTGAATTGTCATTGGAAGCGATAGACCGGGAGAAGGAACAAATGAAAGGCATGAAGGCTGAAAAATAAGGTTGGTGGAAGAAGGGATAGATGAGAGTGTTTAAGTGTGTCCATGTGCTCGCGTCATATCCCATTTTAGCAAACCTTCAATCAAGATGTGATTTAAAAGCCTTGGTTTCTGTTACCACATTTTACTGCCTACAGGCCTGTGAGCAGGGGCTTTTATTTGGCAGGGGCTTAAACTCTAAAAGTAACAAGTTGAGGTTTTTTCTTTGCCAGTGGTTTTTAACTGTAACCGTTTTCTTCAGTTTTCCTGACCGCAGAACAGAAGGAGGGGGTGGGGGGGGGGGCAGCAGCGTTGGAGGCTGAAGAAAGTGGGAAAGCAGGCAACCCATCAGCAGCAGAAGGATGGAGAGGAACAAGGCAGCACTATGAGGGGATGTGAGGAAGTGAAAAAAAGTTGGAAAATGTAGGAAATTAATTTATTAAGTGAGCGCAGAGGACCCCGAGTAAAAGTGTGTGAACAGGTAGGTGTAGTCAGCAGTATTTCCCACACTGATGACTCACTAATGCCCCCTAAGCAGTTTCCAGACAAGGGGTATTTAAACCAGTAAGTATGCTGTATGAGCAGTTTTGTTTAATGTACTTTAATGCCGAAAGCTGCATCTCACCTACAACTCCATTCGCCATGCAGGAGAAGGCCTGGTGCAGTATAGAGTGTTATAAATGGAGACAGAGATTCTTCTTCAAAGATTCATTGTTTTCTTTATGGACTGCACTCCGGGAACAACCAGTGATTCCTCAGGAAAAGCCATGCATGGTATTTAACATTATAGTTTATCCAGGCGCGCTTCGCTTACATTCACAAAGCTGTCAAAGGCAACGTAAAACTCTACAGATTAGCTAATGTTTACTTCATAACCTTTATGAGACAGTTTCACTCAGAACAAAGAGTCATCTATTTTACAGGAACGCCCGGGTCACACATACTATATTTTCTGTCATCACTAAACTGGCACATGATGAAATACTTCATTTCCTGCTAGTTTGTGACTCGCTCGCTGTCCAATGCGCACAAGCTGGAAAGATTGAGTGGCATCGGAGTCGTATAACTATCACTGTCTGCGCTTGAGTTGGTGCTGAAAATCAAAAAAGATTCCAATTAGCTGGAACTTTGTCAAATCCCTCATGTCTTTCTAAGTCATGCACCACAAGTCTTTGAGTTTTGGAGAATCAGCAGCCAGTGACAGCATGTGAACTGAGGTTTTGTTCAAATTACATGTCACTTCCTGAGTCTCTAAGCCCCTTTAAAATTCACATTCAAAACCCATCCACTGCTCTGAGGGAGTGTGGGGTTAAAGGCCTGAATGGTGTTAATGAGGTTGTTGCTCTTCTATCCTGAAAGTCCAGGAACTGAACCAGCAGCTTTCTAGGCACAAATTCTTTAACCTTTAGAGAACAATTCATTTATGGCGAACTGAAGTTGTGCAAAGCATCACATGATCAAAAACTGCTGTTTGATTAGTGGTAAAAAGAAGTCAGCATTAGCGATTTGAAACATTCGAAAGCAGTACCATTGTCTCATGGTGAGTGGTCACAAGCACCCTCGTGCTCCATACAGGGAACGCTTGTCAAGATCACAACCTCCTCTATCTCAACGACAACTTCAAGCCAGAAATGCAACTGAAACATAGAATGCTGTCTGTGGGACGCTCAGGTCGCTGCTTGATGAAATTGTAGAGTGGATACATATTGTACCATCGCACCACTGTAAGTGAGAGAGGAGGTGGAGAACTGCAGGGGATGCAGACAGTACAGCAGCAGAATGAGGAGGAGGAGATGGTGAGAGCAACAGAATCAAGAAAACAAACAGGAAAACAAGAGGGTTTTCATGAAGCAATGTGTGGGATGGGCAGAAATAGACGTGAAGACGAGGGGAATAAAATGTTCAGTAAACGACACAGTTGAAGGGATGAGGAGTAAGAATGACAGACAAACAGAGATGGCTTGAAAGCAGGCATGACTCGGCTGTGTCTCTGGTAAACTGTTTAATTAGCGGCCGCTCTGCTGCTTCTTTCTTGGAAGTTGAGTCGGCAGACTTCCTCAAATGCAGGATGGTATGTTAGACTGACGTGGGTTCTGACCAAATGTCAAAAATGTAAATACAAAGCTCAGTGTCAAACACACGGGGGTACACACAACCCCCCCCCCTTCCCTTACTTCTTTCATCTTTTCGTTGCTGGTTCTTCTTGTTCTCTGTATTACTTGGATTCCTGCTTGACCTTCACATCCTCTTCCCTACAAATACTGCAGGAGAACTGAAAAGGGCTGAACGTATTTCCAAATGTAATCCACCAGCGCTTCATAGAATATGTCCAGAAATGTCTTTAAGACAAACATAGTGACGCCCACATATATTAATCTCTGATTTGAACCCTGACTTACTGTTACTGAATGCACTTATCACTGAACACAAGGTTTCTTTTTATGTTTTCCTAAAAGATTCGGTTTCTCCCTTAAAATTTCAGCAAAGCACAACAGCTGCCATAGCAGCAAAATTGTCAGTCTGCCTGAACAAAGTGTTCACTTCTTTGCTGCATCCTTTTTAAGGAACACTTTGATCATTTGACTAAAAAGATGATCCTGACGTGATGAAAGATTTATTCAAATGTGCTTGAAATAAATTTAATTTATCTCGTCTGACACAGCGAAGCCTAAACTTGAAAGGTAAGCAACACGTAATGCACATTATATTGTGTCTGTCTCACTTTTAAGCATGCATCGAAATAGTGCTTTCTTCTGTCTAGTTGACAGAACCATCGCCTCGTTTTATTGTTCACAAAGACGTAGAGGCAGCTTGTTATTAGTGATGTTTCTGAGTGTCTGAATTAAGTCTTCTGTCCTCTCTCCTCATTCTTTTCACATAAGAAGGAAGCTAAAAAGTAGGCCAGAGGATGGTGCTTTTTTTTTTTCTTTCTGACTCATGATTTTGAGTTTATTCATTGTGAAAGGTGTGACTGAAAGAAGAGATGTGCCTTGAAGTTCTACCACTACTATCCCTCAAAAAAGGAGGAATTAAAACTCTCAATCCAATCAGTCAGTGGAAAAGCAGGACACATTTTATTTTATAGGCAATTTAATTGCTGCTGACCATCTTTAGACTGCCATTAGTCACATATATTGTGTTGTGACTGGTTTATCTTCTATTCAATAAAGTACCATCTGTGTTGTTTTCAGACTGCTGCAAAGTAAACTACAACTATCTGGGCAGATAGTTGTAGTTTATGTGGTTACGGAACTTTAGAACAAAATTTTACACTTTTCTAATGAAAATACTGTCACTGTAAAACCTTTCTGTGGACAACTTTGCATACTCATAAGCAGAGTTAAATGAAATTTAAATTTATATGTGTGTTTTCTGACGTGCCAGGTCCTGAAAAGGTTTGACATTAGGCTTCTTCACACCTTTTTTTAAAGACTACAGTCATTATTTGTATTTGCATGTTATTTGACAGAACAATGTCAGAAACGCCAACTATTTTAAGGCACACTTAAAAAAACATGAACCTGTCGCACCTGTGTTTATTGTCCATTGTACACCATGTGGTCGAGTTTAAATAATAAGGTTTGGAGTCATTAATGACTCACATAGAAAAAACAATTTCTGAAACCTGAACCAGAACAAGTTGAATATTGATTGGCTGATCATTTACACTAAACTACTTTTATGTGGCCCTGTAATGGAATTCATGTAAATAATGATTGATTATTCATTAATTAAAATTTACATTAATCAAGTAAAGTAATTACATAAAATCTGTTTCCCAGCAAGTCTTTGGTTAGCCTTGAACAGCACCGATAAATTTGATTAGGGGAAATGGGGTCATTTATCTTGAACAAGAGAAAACCACAGAAGAGCCTTTGAAATACCCAATACACCCATCACCTTCCAGTGATTGTGTGACCAAATGTAATACAAAGAGAAAGAGGCTTTACGAAGAATGAAACTGAAACACGGGCAGATGGATAGACTGATCCAGTTCATATGACAGCGGAGAACACAAATGACATATGAGTAAGAAAGAGATCCCGACACGGTCGGCCAAAAGGATGAACAAAAACCAAAACCAAAAACAAAAATGAGAAAAAAAAACTGCCCCTTCAGAGGAGGAGGAGGAAGATATGGAGGTGGAATGGCTATTTGAGGACTGACTTCACTGTTTTGTCATAGGGAAGAGGAAGAGAGAACAGAAAAGTATCTTTGGTTCTCTGCCTACACTGTACAGAGTCTAAAAGTAACAGCTCAGTGATATGTGTTTATGTAATATGAAAAAAAGAAGAGAGGGCGAATCACAATCAAGCTGAATTTCAAAGGCATTTAATGTGCGATGTGTTAGATTTTTGTAAAATATTCTTATGATGCTGTCCTATAGTAGAACCAACCGCGAGTTGCTACAGGACAAGGAATAGCGGCAGGATCTGGAAAGGAAAAATAACTCAATGAATCATGGCAGTGCATCTATGAATACATAGCATGACGAATAAAGTGTAATAAAAGGGACTGAGTACTTTCTCTTGTGACATTTTAACATCTTGATGTCTAGTGTTCCTTGAGATAGATGACTGCATCAGTGAATTCAAAGGCTTCTCCTACTACTAGATTCACACAAAAAATGGTTGGCGCTCAAAATTTCTAATTCAATTTTTTTGTTGTTCTGCATTTTACTCACATGTCAGATCAGATTTATGGGCTTGGAGCAGATGAGCCCTCTCGTTTTTTGCTCAACTCCCCTGTCGCGAGATGATTAAACGCATTAGAGAGTAAACCCACGTTGAGCGTAATGTTCATTTTTGTCTCATAGATATCTTCCACGGTGCCCGTAGAAGGCTCAGGGGATCAATCAGTTTTACCTAGCGTGTCCTGGTGATGGGAGGCCTCTTTAAGCATACATGACAGGATTTTGAAATCATCAAGGAGGGGAAGTGGGTTGTGTCTAAAATATTTCAGCTTTTTCCCAAATTGGAGAATAAAGTATTAGCCACTGTTAAATTCTGCTTCTGTAGGTTTTTGAGTCAACTGATTTTTTTGGTTGATCGCTCTTCATTTTTCCCCTCAGTCTCAGGTGTTTACTGTGTTGTAGTTATTACAAACACGTTCATACATGGAAAGTGCTTTTGTTTTAAAGAGAGAGAGAGAGATGTATCCAGATTGGTTATTTTTCTTGTACTAACTGAAAGCAGAATAAAAAGTCAAATAAAACAGTGTAGTTCTAATTTAATATGTATAAACAGATATCATCCACTGTGTTAAACTCCCCCAAGTGCTCTTAAGAACTCTTTTTAGCCTAATCTCACTCCTACTCCCTGTGATAAGGAAAATCAAACACTCAAAAACACTTGTGCTAAGCCTTGTTTCTCTGTCTATTGTGTGCTTGTTTTCCTTCTTCTTTTCTAGAGTCTAGACTTGAGAGTCTTTCTTAGCATCCCATGCCACCAATTTTGCAACGACATTCTTTAAAACTTTAAACAGGAACAGCGCAGACATTCACCATGAGACACACAAAGAGAGACACACATAAATGTAAATGTATACACACACTTCTATCTCATCTCTGCTCCTCTGATTCGGTTGCAAAGTAACTGTGGAATCTGTTCATAAAAGTCACAAATAATATAGTTTGATGTATAGTTGCAAATCTGCATTTTTTTTCTCAACTGAACTGTAACTATCTACAGCGTCTACAGACTTTACTAACATAAAAACAAAACACAAAAACCACTACAAGAGAATAGTTGTATCCCTGTATGAAATCATCTATCAATTATTATATTACAGGCTTCAACATTGTGCTTTGAATTCATTTAGATTTAAGATGCTGTGTTTAGTCTGACTGTCCTTCATGTCTTTTTTTGCTTCAGTTTGTATTCTATCTGTCTGTATCTCACCTGGGCTGGTCACATCTCTCTTTTATTTTACACACACAAAAAATCTGACAGTACACGAAGTAGCAAAGTATATGCCTAAAGCATAACTATGTAAAATAAATGTAAAACCCAACTACTACTACTTTATCAGTTTTCATTTGATAGGTCCCTCTTCTAAACTAATATTTATTTTATATTTCTTCTGGACCACTCAGCTGCTCCTACAGTATTTGCTGACATGCATTGCGTGTCTCCATTTTTAACAGGATAAAGAAGCTGTGAAGTGGGAGTATAAAGGTCTGAAATGAGTAATCCCAGGATTTTTAAAAGACTGCTATTGCATATTAGTATTATTACTAAGCCAACCATCTGCAGAAGGAGGAGGATCAGGTGGATGGATGGGTCAACAGGATACACAGTAGCTTAAGGAAGTGGTTCTTCTTTTTGTGTTGTCAACCAATCTGTAATGTTCACTCAGCAAGAGTCTTGTTGAGTGAACTTTACAGATTGGTTGATTCAACAAGGGTTTTTCATTGTTGTCATAGCAACAGGTCTGACATGCATCTATCTATTGATCACTACCCAACTAAAATGTTCATTTAAAAGATGTATTTATTGTTGACATGAGATGATGAAGGACTAGACATGTGTTAGTATTTGATGCTGTGGGTTGAGAACATTTAGCATTCATCCTAACTGCTTAAAGGTGATGAGGGTGCTGGAGCCTATCCCAGCTGTCACAGCGCGGAAGGCACGGTACACCCTGAACAGGTTGCCAGCCTATCACAGAGCTGCCACATAGAGACAAGCATTTTCATTCACACCTAACCATGTGGTATAGAGGTTGTAGCTGGCCAGAAATAAACACGGACAAAATCCTCATGTGGCTTCATCACACACACACACACTGATACTCTTAGTGTCAGCACCCAGAAATGCCAGTGCCCGAGCTACCCTCCTGACCTTGCTGGATTAAAAAGCACACTGTAGTGTGTGTACGTGCAGTTGTTAACTCTTGCGTACTTCAACCTGTTCACCAAGCAGCTGGCCTCCACAAAGTGAACCAGTAATTGTTTAGACTTAAGCTTATGCTGTACAGCAGGGTTTAGGTATGTGCTGTTTTTAATTCAGTATGTCCTGTGCCGAACCTACTGTCTTAATGCCAGGTGCAGTTTTAATTACAATCCACAGTGAACCAAATTGAGAGTTGAACAGTTACTAGAAGTATTTTTTTAGAATAAGGAGAAAAGTTTATGAGTTCACTAAAAAGCTCACTAAAATGAGTTATGTACTCTCCGCAATGTCAAATTCCAATCCTTAAGGGATTTAATAAAATAAGAACCCACAGCTATGCAAGCGGCTCTTGGTACTCGGAGTACACAACAGTGCTTTAATAAGTTAGCATACTAAGATGCTGATGGTTGTATAATGTTTACCATGTTCGTTATATCACTTTAACCTGTTAGCACGCTAACCTTCTCTAATTAAGTCAGCACTCTAATTAAGTCCTCTGACAAGAAGGTAAGTCATTACGTTTGCCAGAACTGGGTCATGAAAGGATTAAGCTTTTCATCAGATGAAAAGTAACAATATTACCACTGTTAATAGGATTATTAATCACCAATACCTTTCTATTTTCTGCCAGTCTCTCCAGTGGGTGTTGAGTTGTTTCACTGGACAGCAAAGCTTTTTACTACAAACCCAATAAATTCTATCCCAAGGCATAAAAGGAAACATTATGCAAACAGTCGCCACAATGAAAGAGATTTATCTACTATAGGAACCATGAATGTCTGTAGATTTTCTTTTTACTATTTCAGTACTGACTATGGATTAAAGTGGTGGACCCACCAGCTGCTCTACAGACTGACATTTCCAACCCTAGACCAATGCTGCTATCATTACTCAAAAATGAGAACTTGGTCTCAAAGACAAATGCGGACAGAAAGATCTGTACATTATTTCAAGTAGCTGGAATCTGTGTCTGTAAAGAGACTTCAGTGTTGAGCTTTTCAAGTTGTTGCATTTTAAAACACAACAGAAATAAAATTCCATATGTCTCACTGTTCCTGTATTCATCTGTAAAAAGCAAAGAAACAGCAAAAAGCATTCTGCATGCATGTCGATGCACGTAGGTAAGGACAAGATGTCTTTGATGTATTTCTCTTTCACAGCCAAACACAAGCATCATCTCTGAACCCCACTTCCCTCGTATGCCTATCACATTCTTTTACAGTTCAGACATCAGTGGGTTGTGTCTCAACCTATGAAATGGGTTTCTGCTTAGAGTTAATGTAAAATGAGGTAATATAACTTGGTAATTCAAGGAACACGTTTGTCCATTCTCCATTATGCCTCCACGTTCGTCCATATAGCATGCATCCAGCTGTCACTCACACATTCAGTCATCTATTTAGAAATCTTTTCATTTATTTACCTGAACCACCATGCATCCAAACATCTATTTTCATCTCACTCTGTAGTCTGGTAATGCATTCTGCAATGTCCCTATGTATTCACCGTGACGTGTCTTATCATCCATGTACTGGTACACCTGCCGTCAGCCATAAAATCGTTTTATTTCATACAGTCAACCATCTGTCATGAATACAGGTTTAGTTTTTAGATTAAAATATTATGATGATAATACATTAGTAAATGCATACAGAATAAAGAAGATAGGAAAATGTGACGCAATGATAAAATCAGATTAAAACAGGGATTGGGTTGTGTTTCTTTTTTTTCTTTGCTTCAAAAAAAAAAAGGAGACATACCACCCGTACATCCAACATCTCCACCTGTAGTGAGGTTCTTCACCCTGAACTGCCTGAAGCTTAATGGAAAACTGCACCACGTGTAAATGACAGTGTGAAGAGCATGTGTGTTCAGTCAAGTTTATTCGACTAAATAAAAGCTTTAAAAGAATTTTCTCCTTGAACATTTTTTTTTTTTTAATTTGAAGCTTAATTCCCATGAACGAAAGGAGCAGAAGTGGTTTCCACTCTGCTGAAGCCCTTCATTAGAAGTGGCTCCCTCACACCACCTTTTGGTTCAGTTCAAAGGTCAAGCCACCTAAAGCTTTCTTGTTTAGCTCCCTATGGTTGGATATGTCCTTTACACATGTGTGTCATTACACATAGTTTGGCCCCAAAACAAATTCCTGGCCACATGTTAGCTGGATTAGATTTAGAGCTGTGAAGTGGCCTTTTTCTAAGAAAAAAAAAGTTATAAAATGTTGGTTGTGTGTTGCGCTTGAAAACCAGTGCCATATGTTTATGGTTCCACTTTTAGCTTTTAATACTCAGTTGTGTTGCTAGGAGGAGTTGGGCTGAACCAAAATAAAATCAACAAACAACAACAAAGCTGACATTTGGACATTTATGTGATTTAGTGTGAGAGTGCTATAAACTTAAAAAGGGACACAGAGACTTTTATGGATGATGATATCCAGACCTAAAAAAGAAATTAATACACATATTATCAGATTTTTATGAAAATGTATTTATTTAATTACAACATGTCTTATATGGCCTATGGCCCAAAGAACCATGGGTTTAATTTGTATGAGATAAGCTTTGAGATTCAATAGATAAATTATATTGGGGTTTTCTTTTAAATGGGCCTGTCCCGTGAACTGCCTTATAGTTGTTTTTATTCTGCTTCCTGAATGGTATGAAGCAAAGCTACTCCAGCCATTCCATAAACAAACCTCCGTGTTCACTCAAAGTACATAGTTGTTGGAACCGAAGACAGTACGTTTGAAAATTAAAAGAGTGACGTTAGGAAGACAAGAGCTTACCAAGCCTTTATTGCCTGCTCATTAATTGTTTAAGGCTATACAGAATATGAATAATAAGCACAAAAACAGTATATGGTTCAGCAATGTGTTTTTTCCTAGTCCGACTTTCCTTCATGACTGTGAAATTTAAGTCAGTGACAACAGAAAGCAGAAGGCGTATTTTGTAGAAACAATGTAGGTTGTGACTGTTGGTCAGTTCGTAAGGCTGAGCATGCTGTTTCAATTCTCCAAGCCTCCATCCAAGCCATCCCATTAGTCTCCATTTATTGGTACAAGGTGTTTTCTGAACTGCTGAGTGCCACCAGGGTCAACTGCCAAAGGCTTGATGTAGACTGATGTTGAGTTATGGAGTTACATTATGCATTTTCTTCAAAGGCACGAGCACCACAGGTGGTGGAACCTTGCTGTCTTAGATAAAATTAGTCTTAGTCTGCCTTGCAATTGAATAATACATAAACACAGCATATAATAACAGACTTTGAATTCTGTTTTATTAGTCCTCCTTAGATTTTCTAACTTAAAGCTTTCATTTACAACATGACAATTTATTAATACGGCTTTTCTTATTTCTTTACCATCTGTATTAACATAGATTTGATAGGACTTGCCAGATAGCATCATCTGAAATGAGAAATTGAATTAATCTCAAATAATTGTCCTGTTGACTCTCTGTGGGGGGTTAGAAAATGTGATGATAAAGTCGCAAAGATTTTATCTGTATATCAAATTACCAAGTAACCAAACAAAAGCAGAAATGAATTATCTTTTTTAAACTATGCATCACTTGCATAAGCCAATACACAAATCAGCTGGGATTTAAAAAAGACAGGATTTTGTCAGTCATTATATTATGATTTTTAAATCTTGAAGATATAAAAACTTATCTGCAACACCCATGCTTTTGGGCAGTTTACGACACAACTGGGTAACTCTGATGATGAATAGCTGACTAATGCTGATGCTGAATTTTTGTTCTTCCTATTTTATGTTTTCCCACTATGATTTAAACTGAGCAGTTGAGAGGGAAGAAGTTACTCTTTCACATACGGTGGAAAGCTTTCAGACAAACACTAATTAGATTTCACATTACCCTGTGTCTATAATATCTCTCAGCAGTGATTAAAAATGCCCGAATGCACAGCTGAGAGTGGCCCACCGTGTCACCATATAACTGCTGCGAGACATAAGAGTTTAACCCAAGTCAGTGTGAACTATAAAGACCAAAGGGGAAAATTTGAGTGTTTGTGCAGTGAAGAAGCTAATATGGGGTTAATGAGGCCAAGTGACATGGGAGACTGTGGAACCCTGATTCAAACGCCTTCCATGACCGGAAACACAGGAGCTCTGATGGGACACTGAGGTTAATAGACACAATTTTTCATGCTTGCTTTTTGAGAACCACAGGATTTAAGTGTGCGTTTTTCCTTCTTCTTCTTTTTTCTTTTTAGTGAGAAGGCTCCACTAAATTAACTACCCAGCATTTAGAATTGTGAGGTTCTCAGAATGCAAGAAATCATCAATCAATTTATCTGTTAAATGTAAAATCAAAACAGACAAACCCAGGTATGTATGTAAGCATTTAGACAGCGTGTACACACACTAAATATAATTAACCAGTAACTTCTATTAGTCTTGTCTTTACCCAACTCTCAACATTTAAAATGCTTTATAAATTATGATTAATAAGACTTGTATTAATTTATCCCAAATCTATAATAATATTTTTGTAAACTCAGTTCAGTCAGCCCCTCCAGGTTTTCACAATTATTGGGGGGTAGTTGTGGCCTACAATGCCTACAATGTCGAAAATTTGTTTTTTTCCTGTTTAAGAATAGTCCTTTTCACAAACAATTTGCTCAAGTACTAATTCAAAGGTGAAAAAGGTGGTTGAGTTTTGAGATTTTACATAAGGTTATTGTGCAATTTTTTGCAGTAGTGGTGTAATAGAATGTGCAAATAATTAATATAATGATGCCTCTTTTTTGCTTGTTTTTCTGTGTTTTCCTGCTTGCTGTGAGCCTCACAAGTCAACATGTTCCCAAAACAGATGAAACCTGCACTGAAAACTAAACACAACATTTGCCTGGGTGCCAAGATGGAGAGAACGAGGGATAAGAAGGAATTTCATCCAATTTTCTTTTGCTGGCCAGTGCAGCCAAAACTCTCATTTACTGTATAAACTCCTAGCTGCCAAGAGCCCATGTCCAAATCAAATACCCCTGCACAGCAGACACTAAAAACGCTTCCACTGGTCCACTCTTTGGCCAATTCATATTTAGCCTAAAATGAGCACAGATGGGGGAAGATTTTTTTCTTGCTATGCTGGTGTGAGCTCTGAATTATCTCATCACAAATATGCCTTGAATTGTGGAAATAGGGTTTGCATTTGAAAGACACACAGCGATGAAAATGTTTTTATGATTGTTCTCATAGTCATGAATATGATTTGAGAAAGTAAGAGAGATGGAAAGTTATGCATGCAGTGTTTTGCATTGCTGCAAATGTATAGTTTGTGTGATTATTAGAAGGTGGGAGTAAATACACAACCATAGTTCTACAAATAAATTGGGTAACTTAATATATTTCATAAGCATCTCATCACTCTTAAGCTTTGGCAAATCAAAATCAAAATCAAATTATTGTAATTGGTGGAAAATGTCTGGTCTGCCATCCGGCATCTAGTTAAAAGGTATCATGCTGTCAAAATCATGCTTCCCAACTATTAATTCAAATCTGATGAATGGCGGTAAAAGAGCAAACCCTCTTTCTATCAAAGATTGACTAGACATTGGCAAAAAATCCAAGCAGTGCCTTTAAAATTAGCTTTTAATTAAAAATAACTTTAAGTTACAATTGTGAAATGCTCATGAATAACATTACCTCATTTTTTCTTATCTAAATTAAATATATAATTAAAACTTTCACATTGGAGGTTAACTAATGATCATGGCTTCAAAAAAAAAAGATACTGAATGGGTAAGGAGTCCAATCCATGAATTCAGACTGGGAGCTACTTGCTAAATGATATTCAGAAGAAACATCTGCTGATGTGGAACATGCCTCACAAAAATACTCTGATCTCATAAGACTATTATTACCAAGTTGTTATATTATAAAATGTGTATACAGTCACCTCAGAGAATGGACATATATGTCAGTCCACAGTCAATAAATTCAGAAAGTGAAAAAGATTTTGGTTTGTGGTTATGATTCAAAACACACAATGCAGATGGTGAATAGTTGCATGAAGCATGGTGTCCAGGGCATCACAATAGATACTGAGTTTTGCCATTGAAACTCCACACCCTTACTGGGACAATGTTCTGTGTACTTATGTCATCAAAGTTGAATTATTACAGTTGCAGTAAGCATCATGATCATCTGTACTTTGAGAACTTGTCACCATGAAGGGGAAAATTAATTAACATAACCTGTGGGTGTAAACACAACGCAACGTAGAGCAGCAACAGAATGACTTGAATGACAATTTTCAGTGGTCAAGACAGATATGAGACTTTACCCCAGTAGATCAGATGATGGCTCAAGTTAGGCAAGAACAGACCAAAATATAATGTGTGTATATATATATATATATATATATATATATATATGTATGTAACTCCAAATTATTGAGGTTAATCCCATGTCTGTCAAGTGAGAGTGAGCAGGGAAATCTTGGAAATTGAATTATCCAGAGGAGATTCGACCCTGCTTTTAAGCCGACTCACTTGAAGTGGCTGTAACCTATCAGGCTGGGTGCCTGGGTGTGCTTCACTTGCGAGATTGTCTGGCTCACAAGGCTTCGCCATAATGGATTGCACACTAAATTTCATTTTAATTCCATCTCAATTCAGCCAGGGGAGCCCACTGAGATAAAATGTGTCTTTTTCAATTGAGATCTGCAGCAGTCCATGTCAGTAACCCATTATTAGTGAAAAAAGTGCATATATACAGAGATATTATTTTATCGCAAGTGAATTTTTTTGCTCCTGTGGAGCAGAGTTTCAAAGCAATTATCATTAGAGCCAGGTTTGGAACAGAATACATTGTTTGCTGAAACATTTGTATTACACCGTGGCATAAAAGTTAACATTTAAAGATTAAACAATAAACGAGTGACTTGCAGACTAAAACCATATATGTGGAATAATGAGTTTAAATGATCTCGTAATAAAAATGTAACTGCCTTTTTATTAAAACCTGTCTTTTAGATATATGACTGAATAAGGAGTGGGGTTTGCATTTGCTTGATTCCTGCCCTCATAGTCTTAATCTCAAAAGTTGTATCTTGGCATCGAGGTGACAGGAAATCACCAAACATAATGACTCCTACTTAACGTTTAGTCATTCACTCTTATTCATTATTTTAAATATTAATATTTAATGAATGACCTTGCTTTTAACAAACATCAATATCTAAACTTGTTATAATTAGCCAAATGAGATACAAAAGTCCTATAGTTGCTACAGATGCGTGAATGAAACTATTCAATTTATGTAATAAGAAACAAGGGAAACCCACAAACACTGGGGAACGCTTTGTGCAGCTTTTCCTGCTGCTTCATCATGAAGTGTAATTGAATCTATACCTTTTCTGTCACTGTCAGGTTCAGTAACTTTGTGGCCCGGGAGGAAAAGCAGATGGCTTAAATTGTACAAACAGTCTCTGAAATCACTGACACAAGCTGCCCTTGGACATCCATAGGCTGCATTCATGAGAGGGAGGGACTGACCCCTCATTCAGCAAGTATTGATTGCTGCCTTTTCTTGTTTGTATAACTGCATGGTGAAAGAACAGAGGCAGCAAGGGGGATGTTGTACAGCTAACAGGTACAGGGACTGTTTCAGGGATCTAAAAAGGGGAATGCATCTCAGCCAAACTGATAACAAATACATAGGAAACTTTCTGAATAAGATAATTCAACTGAAGTTCCAGCTGTGGTTGAATGTAGGGTGTCAGATGCCACAGTCTGTCCCCCATTACTGTACCTGACTTCCAGCTGGGACAGATTTGCTGTCAGACCGTAGCAACAGCTACAAAAAGAAGACTGAATTGATCAAAGCTTTTTTTTCCGTTGCTTCTAAATTTGTACAGTAAATAAAGAGGTACTGAAAAAATGACTCAATGTTGCAGGAAGAGATGGACCTAGGCTATAGCTGTCGTATAGATATAGAATCACCTACCCAGTAATATGATAACTATTCTACCCAGGCTTTTAAGTAAAATGTTAAAAAAACTGTTAAGAACTCAACATAACCCTAGAGAGAAGAGGGTGAAGATGAAGCACCATGTCCTCAAGTGTCCTTCAAAACATTTTCTTGTAATCATCCAAAGTATGAACTGTTTAATGAAAATCCACATCAACATGAAATTTGTTCACGCTGCTGGCAGAATTGTGTTATGATTATGTGTTGCAAGGAGGAAAACTACTACGTGACACCACTTTCACTATTTTTAACAAATAACTCAAACTTTTAAAACTTATGAAGACCGTAATGGACGACTGAGATTAACGGCTTTTGAACAGGGTTCTCTGAGAAATTAGGTTTCTGCTAATAAAATCATATATGTACTGTACAGTTATTAAAAAAAAACAACAAACTTTAATATTACACAAAGAACACTGACTGAAATCACAAAGTCAAATGTGTGTGTGTGACCCTAACTATACAGCTCCTTTCTTTTCCCCAAATGGGTTAATCAATCATATTTGCATTTGAGTTTTGACTATATATGCTGCTATTACCTGTGGGGCTGGTGGTAAACTTAGGTTTTCAGGCAACAATGCAAAGTGATCACAAGAAAGGACTCATAAATCATGTGAATTGATAGTCTGGCCTGGTAGCTCAATGGGTTAAGCATCAGACTGGGAAGTCGAAGGTCGTAGGTTCGAACCCCGTCTGACTCCTAATCCATCTCCTACCAGGTGTGTCCCTGAGCCAGACACCCAGCACTAGCTCCCTGTAAGTCGCTTT
>JAUMTR010000014.1:12897744-12946529 GCA_032270685.1 Microctenopoma stevenorrisi | reverse complement strand
CCCTGAGCCAGACACCCAGCACTAGCTCCCTGTAAGTCGCTTTAGATAAAAGCGTCTGCCAAGCAAAGTAAAGTAAATGTGTTAGTGTGTGGGTGTATGTGTGTGACCGTTCATTGTCTTCGTCTGAACTTTTGCATCTATAACTTTATGCCAGTGGGAGACAGCAAATGTATTCTTCTTTTTATGCTTTAATCTAGTACAGTGAGTGAACTGTGTGATCTTTATTTGGAATATTTTTTAAAATCTGTTTTTATGAAAGGCGGTAGATGGATCTATTTAACATAACAGCCAATTGTGATGTTTCTATTCTGGCCTAAAATCTCAAGACACAAATTCTGTGCGGACAATAACATAAGAACACAGGGTTTGTAATCTTTGAGACGATGTTGGGGGGAAAAGATTTTCTCTAAAAAAGGTTTATTAGCTATTCACTTGCTATATGTCATAGATTGTGCCAATTTTGCTATTACTGTCTGCATCTCATGCATCTGTAGACTTCTTTCCCACAGTGCTATGTCGTTATGCCATGTCCTCTCTCAGGCCTGCTGGCGTAGCTAACACCAGCTAACACTAAAACTTTTTTGATGCCCCTGTTTAAGGATATACTGAGAACACACTGAACTATTAGTTTTGTTTATTACGAGTTTTATTTTGCACTGGGGTGTGTGGAAATCTTCTGTTTACTATTTGCTTTTCACCTTGTTCTAAAACAGCTTGTAATAAACATATTTAACTTGCCTGTCCTGGTTGTTTAGAATTGGGTCAAAGACCAAATACATATTTTTTATCATAATATATTATCAAAATATAATCATATGAATATTATTGTGTGTACTTGTATAATATATGAATTACATTTTAAAGTACAGTATTTATTATTAGTAGAACTAATCATAGTGTTGTACTTCACATTGTAATATGTGGGTGTTTATTTGTTATTACAGCTGGATTGAAAATTCTAATAAACTATAACAACAAAGCCATTAAAGTACCAAAACTCCTTTGTTACAATATTTGTACAGTAACATTAAGCAGGTAACATTTTCTGTCACTGTCAGAAATCCTGAAAAATTGATTCCAAGAAGAGCTCCAGGAACGATTCTTTAAGCAAAGAGATTGAGGTTGTAGAGGTTTAAGAACAGATTGTCATGTGCCTGTAGCAGGATTTTGGAGTAGAAAGGTGTACAACATCAAGGAGGATGCTCAAATTACATAGCTTAATATAATATGCACCACATGGCCAAAGTTATATTTAACCTGTCATCAAAAATGACCAGATGTATCACGTACAGTTTTTAGGAAAATGATTTTCAGTTTAGATTTTCTGTACTTACAGAGTAGAGTAGGTTTCTTGGTTTTGGAAAGGCAGGGCATATTAAGCAGCTTCCTGTTGATGTTTCTTGACACTGACACACACGTGAACCACCATATGCAGTTAAAATTCATTTGAATACAAAATAATGTTGTTTCTCAAAAACCCTATGAGATTGACAGATTCTGATTTCATCAGTAAATTTAAACTAAAATATAAAATATTTTGAATAATTGGTTGAGCATTGTGATGATACTGTCACACATCTTCAGTTCACAGGTTTGTCTCTCCCTAATGTTAACAATTTCTTCCTGTGAAGAATGGATCATACAACTCAAACATCTAATCTGACAGAACCTTTCCCATACATTAGCCAAACTGTATTTGCCAGTGACAGATATTTTAGGAATCTGGTTGCATATTTTAATGACAATGAAAGACTCTACCACACCTGTTAAATTCCCAAAGAGTTTACGGTGATCATGCTGCAGCCTCAGTTTACCGATTTACTCCTCAAAGCTTGTGGAATTGAAATTCTCTGGGATATTTAGACTTAATAAGGCAGAGAATAGCATTATTTCTGTGAAGGTGATCCTCATTTGCATAGTTTCCCACCTGCATACACACACAGCTTCCCCCTTTTTTCCTGTCACACACAGCCTCCTGCCATCCTCTACCTCCCTCCTCCTCTCCTCCACCCAGCAAATGTTTAAATTACATGACCAAGTAAGCAAGATTAATTAAAATGATAATCTGCCGGCTGAATATATTTCACAATTAGCTTGATGGCTGTTTGAAATTGCTGTGTAGAGTTTGGAAGTCAAAGTGGAGTATTGACCTATTCATCTGCTTTAGTCAAAACAGTCATTAGCCCAATTAAGAACATGCAGACAGTTGCCATTATAGTCAGAAGTGTTATAGTATATAAATATATAGAAGTAATATAACTTCATTTAGTTTAAATTCATTAATATAATGTATGGTAAAAAATGTCAAACTGAATTTATCTGTGGACGTTAAATAATGTGTATTTTACTTTAAACAATGTATTTGGACAATTGAAACATGTATTAATCATTCTACCTGAAGGCTCAAGTAAATTTCTATTGTATTTTATGAACTATATTTTTGCTATAAATTCTCAGTGTGTTATTTTCTTTCCAAGTTCTGTTCTATTGTCTGTTTTCCTTTATTTATTTTTGAGTTTCTTGTACTCTGTTCAAAAATAGCCGATGATGCTTCAGGTTTGAGGACGCTAGAACAATGCCTGCTGGTTCTCAGCTGCTCTCTCTCCCTGTGCCGAGCTTAATCAAAACACGGGATAGATTCTCTATTCCCTGGATGTTGTCTAATCCTCTTATGGAGTAACTGTAAACCCAAACTTCAGAATGTCTCTCATCACTCTCACATTCAGGCTTAGACAACATGGGCAGCACACAGCGCCCTGTGTTACATGATCCTTTCTCCCTTACACAGATGAAATGGAATTTTTTTTGAGAAGATGGACAATCAAAGTCAATTAGCAGCTACAAGAGTGTGATCGCTCCGTGTGATTGTACTTGCATGTATATTGTTTTCCGTGCATGCATTTCTGTGCTTGCTGTGTATATTTGTGAGCGTTTGTGTGTGTGGTTGTAAAGCTCTGCACTCGCCTCCTCATCGCCATGCTTCATTTATCTGTCATTAGCAGAATTAATGGCTGTGGGTTTGAGCCAGCAAGAGAAGGAGAGAATATGGCGTCTTTCCAAAATAGGGGAGAACAACTCTGTGAGCAACTCTGAGTCTGGGTGAGGTTGAGTGAGCTGGAAAGATGATGATGAAGGATGAGGATGTGGATAAGGATTAGACTGAGAGACATATCTCTCTATAGAGAAAAGACAAAACAATAAGAGAGAAAGAAGAGTTGCAGATAGCGAGAGAAAGGAATACAAAACAAGATTGTCCTGTAGAGGAGAAGTAATTTGTGTTGCCAGTTGAGGGATAAATAGGGTGAAGGAAGAATTTGGAGATGGAGAAAGAGACAGAGATAGATGGTGTTCATTTTGATTAAAATAAAGAAGGGGGGAAATGTAGATGGAGACTGAAACAATAATGGCTTATTTGTAAGTTATTTTAAGACCATGTCCACAAAAAGTTAATAAAGTTTAAAATTAAGCTTTTCTGTCAACAACAAGGCAGCAGACATGGAGGCATATTGTTGGGTTATATCAAGACAGACGTTACATAGAAAGTTCAATTCAATGTTCATTTTAGTGTCATAAATAATTAGTCCAACCAAATTAGTTCAATGGCACTGAGATGAGGGCCCATAAACAAAGCAAGCAAATGGACAACACTGTTGAGAACAAAAAGTTAGTAAAAAATTCTGAATAAGACCCAGCCACCCCGGTTAGAAGCGACTGATGAGCTGACTGATAACTAGCAATTACAGTTTACATTCATGCTGCCATATATGCAACTCTATATAACTAAAAGTCTGATCGAAGGTTCAGCTGATTTACAGCATGTTACAAATTAGATTTAGGATATAAAAGCGGCCTAAATATGATATGAAAAAATCTCTCTCTCTCTCTCTCTCTATATATATATATATATATATATATCTTAACATACATGCATATTGCGAAAAGAGAAACTAATAGAGTCATGAAAATCCAATATATGAGACTAAGGTAAATCAAAATGATGATAAAAAAACAAGGTAGTCAATTGGTTGCAAGGTGAATATATGTACACTGACTGTCTTTAGCACATCTATATACTATATAATGTGCCTGTTGGGACACACTAAGAACAAAATGAAATGCTATGACCTTGTGTAGGTCATAGCACGTGAGGGGATCCAGGTGTTGGGTGAGTGACTTGGATAAAAATTAGTTAAATAAAAAAAAATAAAAAGGAAATGTTTAACATCACATTGTTGCTTATAGGGATTTAAAAGGAAATTCAGAAGACAGGACGTAATATGTTCACATGGTCGCCTTGCCAAGGTTAAAAGCAGAACATGTCTATAAGAAGACAGTAAAAAGTGAGGCTACTATGAGATTGATCCATGGCTTTAATCAGTTCATCAGTGACTTCTATAGGACATTTATTTTGAAATTTGAAGAAATCCCTACAATGCATGCTTCATATATTGCATTCACAATAATGGACAGAAAGAACATGAGAAGACTTTGACCCTGACCTTTGACCTTTGGCCACAACAAAGCTGATCAGTTCAATACTCAAGTTCTTTATCTATCCCAAAAAATGGGACAGAGGGATAGATGTAGGCATGAATGAACGGACAGGCAAATTGAAAACATAATGCCACCAGCCCTGGCTATCACTGTCACAGATCTTGTGTGAAGATGTTGCCCAAAGTGCTGACTGCATATTTATGTTATGCATGGCTGAAGGAACTGACAGTGTTGCTTTTTAGGCACAATGCAACTAGAATATCAGCACACACACACATTAACTGCTATATACATACACACACACATACGATACTTATCCTGTGTCACTTTCATCATCAGGCCTTAAGAGGCTTTCTCTGGAAGGCTCATTAGGCTGACACGTCACCAGCATGTGCGCTTTTTTTTAATGTTGGTACAGACGTAGAGCCCATTACACATGATAATTGGTGTCTGCAAACAACTGTCTATTTTTGAAATTCATATGTGCCACTGGTTTATTAGTGTATGCGTCTCCTTTCCTCCACGTGGATGTTTGTGTTTGCATGTTTGTGTTGTGGGGGGGTCAAGCAGTGAAGGATGCAGAGGCATGCATCATTGAGGCAACAGTAATTAAAGCCTGTTTTAAGTGTTTAATTGGTGTCATTAGAGTATTGAGGGTCAAACTATTGACACGCACATGTACAGACACTGAGTAGATATAAGGACACAATTACTCTGGCCGTGGTCCTGTAAATAATCTAGAGTCATTGTTATCCATGGTTTATTAGGGACATGTGCGGAGGGGGAGCTCTTGTCCTCTGAAAGTTGGGGGTTGTGTGTGCAGAAGTACAACCCGGATCCATTTGTTCTGGAGTAACGACAATACAGCTGTGTAAAGTGTTTTTTGTTGTTTTAAGTGATTTTGTTACGGCAAATATTGCATTTATAAAAGGGTTAGGGGTAGGGTTAGGGTTAGAACAAAAAAGAACTTTTAATCAACTTGACACAAGAAAACTACTGTAATTCTCCAAAAGAACATTTTTTTTAAAGAATTTTTTGTTTAAAATAGGATTAAATACAGAGAGCTGTGGTGGTTTTCTCGGGTTAACAGTGGTAAAATACAAGACATTTAAATAAAGAAGTTGCCTGCATAAACTGTCTCATTTTGGAGACACGTGTCAAACCTGCTGCTGTGTGATGGCCACAGCTGTTTAATAAAGTCAAACAAAATGAACTGCATTGCACATTTGTTTGATCAGCATGAGACAGCATGTGGAATAAATTTAACAGTGTGTTCAACAGTGTGATACTTAGGGAGATGGAGCTCCGGCAGAGTGCAGGGGATGAGCGCAGCTCCAGTGTGCTAAGGCCCAGTTCAACACCCCACTGAGGGGATGACACTAATGATTGTAGCACATGCTCCGTCATGAACCTGACACTACATATTGCCATTTGCGATTAATAACAGAACCATGTGATAAACCCTCCCAAGAAAGAATGTATATATAGATACATGTATAGACATATATTTATCTATATGTACATGTTCCCTATTCCTGATGTAACCAGCCCTTGGGATTGCTACATCTATCACTATAGCCTTCTTCCTCTGCTTGTCCACCACCACTATGTCCAGTTGGTTAGCTATTACCAGTTTGTCAGTCTGTATCTGGAAGTCCCACAGGACCTTAGCCTTCTCATTCTCAGCCACCTTTGGAGGTCTCTCCTCTCTTCTTGACCTTGGGACTTCCAGCCCATACTCGGCACAGATGTTCCTGTACACTATGCCAGCCACTTGGTTATGGCGTTCCATGTATGCCCGGCCTGCTTACATCTTGCACCCTGCTGTTATGTGCTGGATTGTCTTAGGGGCATTTTTGCACAGCCTGCACCTGGGGTCCTGCCTGGTGTGGTAGACCCCAGCCTCTATTGATCTTGTGCTTGGGGCTTGTTCGTTTGCTGCCACAGTGTCTGTCTTTCAGTCAAGCTTTGTCCAGCCACTGGTAGGTCTGATGACTGGAAAGGCCTAGATCTTGTTTTTCCCATTTAGCCAACTTCTCAGGACTTGCCTTACTTCTTGCAGGTATTTGGTGGCTGCTGCTTTCCTTGTGGCCTCTTCTTGGTTCCCATTAGCCTGTGGAACTCCAAGGTACTTGTAACTACCCTAATTGTTTGTTGCCTTCTGGATTTTTTATACTTTTGGCAACAATGTCACAAAATAAAATGTATAAAACTACTTTATTTTCAAATGTTAGACTTGTCTATGAGATCATACACTTTCATGAAAACTGTTGATAATTGATTAAATTGATATTCAACACCTAAAGCTTTTTAATGGCTTTTGTGCTGTATTTTTTTTGTTTTTTCTCAGCTTAACACCTGCTTTTCTAATCTTTATAAACAACCTTTATTTCGCTAACTTTTGGTTTGGCAACCCCACTGATTATACATGGCAATTTTTTAAAGAGGGCATCTATAATATAAAAAAGTTATTACTCTCCAAATGAAGGCTTGTTGTAGGTACTCAAGAAGATACAATGCATAATGATAGGATCCACACAATCTGAACGGTGAAATCTGCGTATTTAATTAAGTGTCCTTTCATTCTCTATTAGAACATTTTAGATAATCAGTAGAGTACAGTATAAAGTACAGTGTTTAGCATATAAACACAATGAATACACAATAAGGACCATATCAAAAGTATAATTATTTATTTATTTTGCAAAGAAAACACCAAAGTACACAAGAAGGTGTAAACAAGTTCACTGAATATGCATAAATATGCATTCCACTGCTTGTCTCAACTTGTGACAATGAAAAAGCTTGTAAAACATTTGTGTGACCACCAGTCCATTAACTCAAAAGAAAAAATTTGGGTTTTTTTTACACAATGTCTTTCATGAAAGTCTTAATTAGTATATCTTAAAGATCCAAAACCACATCATTATTTATTCTGACCTAACCGCCCTGCACTCCACAGCTTTAACACTACTTTTCCAATATGCCACACCGCATTCATCGATTCTCCGTGAAGGACAAGGAGAGGTCATGTTTTGGTAATTACAAGCAGTGCATCTCTACGCTGTAAATAACATCTGCATCATTGGTGCATGTTTAAGCAATTAGAGCATCTGTTTTAAATTGCAAGTTAGGAATACAGGATTGTGTGAGTAGCACCTAAACTGCAAGCTTGTCTTACATGTAGAGTTGACAAAACAAAAGTTGTTAATATCAATTTTAATACTATGCTGCTTTACTCTACTGTAAGGTTCACTTCGGCCATGTCAGACTATAGTTATTTCCATGTTTGGATGTTCCATAAGTGGACATCCATGGTCATGAGTTTAAATGGGATGGACACAACACTGACAACAATCTTCTCGATAACCACAGTAAATTAAAACCTTTCTGTTAAAAAGAAATGTTATATTGTGAGCTTTGGAAAGAGAGAATTTATGGCAGAGCTGGTTTAGTGCAGTAGATGAGACTATACTTAAAAAAAATATGTATGACACATTGCATCACTATTACAATCTCTGTTGAAAACACATGTTCAGGTGCATGCACACATACGCTTGTCTTATAGACGCGTATATAGCTCCACTTGAATGTCTCTTCAGTTATTTTAATCTGAAGCGCAGTCACGTCTGAGCGAAGTGAGTCAGTGAGTCAGGGAGGCTTTATTCTGGCATTACATGATGTTTTCTGTCTGTCAGGAAAAGGGGCTCCAACAACATAGAGAGAGAAACTGGTACCCTTGCTGGATGCATCTTTCACAAGCCACTCACCTGGCTGGTGAACAGCAGGTGGTCCAACTGTTTTGAGGAGGGCCAGCTTAAGTATTACATAGATAAAATATTTCAGAATGGTTGAAACCTAATTCATTAAGGTTTGCAATTAATGATGTCTCATTAGTGGAGACATGATGTCAGGGTTTGAGGTAACGGACCCAAGAGCACTCGGAACGCAGAGGGGTTGAAAGGAAAGAGGTTTATTAACAATTCAGACAAACAAGGGGGACAGATAACTGTGCACATGAACCAATCACTCCACATGGGAGGCACACACAAAGACTCAGAGATAAAGAAACTAATGAACTGTCAGACCTAGGCTGAGCTGAAAAACAGAACTGAAAATCACTCCATATAGGAGGATAAACGCAGGTACAGGAGCCTAAACAAACAACCACGAACAGGTGACTGAAACTATACACAGGAACCCAGTGAGGGAAACAGACTGGACTACAGAGATGAACATTACATAACAGACACGACCTACGGGCGGACAGACAACGGAGCCAACAAGACAGAGCAGAACAACAAGGAGAGAAGGAAACAGAAAAACCAGGAAGGAAGCTCAGGCACAGGTGCAAACAACAGGGCTAGATTGAGAGTGAACTGGAGAGCAGGCTTGGGGTAGCAAAAACCGGAACATAACCAGAATCGGCAAAATAGGCAAATACTAATTATGAACAAACCGGGGCAGGGCAACTTGGACAAAACCGACTGGGAACATCTGCTAATCTAATGATCAGAAAGTGTTAACAGGTGAGGGAGGTGTCGGGAACTAATTTCCTTTTTTAGAAAGTGAGGTAACTCCATCAAAAATCTTTAAGGTTTCTTTATTATCTTGTGTCAGTGTCAGAAAGTGTAATTCTTGTATTTATTGCATTTTATAGGTCAGGTTACTGCTAAATGCTAACAGTTATGCGTTTTATGTAGACATGCTTATTTAGGACAGGAGTAAAAAGCAGTGCATCAATGTCAGAGAGAGGCAGGAAAGACCATGCCTAGCCGAGTACTGGAACCTTCCAATCTTTTCAAAATGTGGCATATCTTTTGTATATCTGGGGGCTGGAGGTGGGCAGATGGCCGGAGGTGAGGTGTGAAGTGGTTAGTTGACAAGTGGGCTGAGCCAGGACCGGATACAGCCTGCAGAGTTGCATCTCAGTCAGGTTGTTGTTCAGTTGGTAGTGGATCCTTGAACTAAAGGGGGGTTTCTTGTAGTAGTGGGTGATACGTCACAGGTTAATCCATGTAGGACTGACCCACAATACCCCCATATTTATGGAAAGGCAATGCATAATGTTAATGACTGTGGGTGAACAGTTTACTCTTTTTCCCAAGACATTCATGTCTTAACACTTAATAAATAACATACTTGATCACAATCTTGAGATATTGTCTGTGCTCAAATCTGTTTACAGTGGTGAAAAACATTAAAAGTTGCATTAAAAGTTGCATTAAAAGGAAACAATGTGTATTTTAGTTAGTTTATTTTTTGTTTATGCTTGACCCGTTTGGAGAGCTCCATCTTGCTGTAAGCTTCTTGCTTGACCTGATGACATTAAGTTCAGCTGTAAACCAGCACTTGTTAGTCTAGTAACTGATCTGTGATCTTGCTTTGCTCTCCCTATATAATATGTGAAGTAAGAAGTCGTACAGTAAGGATGTTACCAACAAGGGCACATTTTGAGAGGGTGCTGCCTGCCTGTCTACAGTGTGAAAGATATTAAAGGTATGATTTCAGGATGCATTCTCATTTTATAGATTTTGTTAAATCAGCATAAATACAGCTTCTATTTTTTGCAGCCTTACCTTTGTATGACTATATGAACAGCAAATGTCGGGCAACACCTGTTCGAGGAATGTGTACTATCTGTTTTGGGGACTCTTTATATGGAGGTAGTCAGATCGGGGAACTCTGGCAGCTGGTTGTTTGGGAGCGCACACAGCACAAGGCTTGCCAAAAACCACAGATGCTGTGGCAGAGTGGAGAAAAAAGATTGCTTAAAGGGGTTTTCATTTCCCAAAGTAAGAATGATGTGCTGAATTATGATATTTGATAGACGGAACGCAAAGGAGAAAGAGGGGAAAAAGAGAGACAGAATTATTATGTGGGTAGAGAGGCTAATTACCAACCGCTGAGACTTCCCAGTGTC
Source organism: Microctenopoma stevenorrisi (assembly GCA_032270685.1). Taxonomy (NCBI): domain Eukaryota; kingdom Metazoa; phylum Chordata; class Actinopteri; order Anabantiformes; family Anabantidae; genus Microctenopoma; species Microctenopoma stevenorrisi. The sequence continues at coordinate 12,936,112 of JAUMTR010000014.1, read as the reverse complement.
ATTATAGAATAATGAAAATATCACTCAAAACACTATTACAGAAATATTAAATTTTCATTAGACACCCCTAGAGCTACTATACAGTAGTCCTTTATCACTTTTTACATCTCAGGACACTCATTCTGTTAATACTTAATGACTAATGAAATCATTAAGCATTCAGATTTTGGGATCTCATTGAATCCAAATGGAGACATCTGATAAAGTAGGTATATCCATGAATATACCATGGACAGAATTGAGAATTTGGGGAAAGCAGGAAGAAGTAAAAGTCCAAAGACATGCCAATGGAATTGGGAAGGGATTAAAAAAAGGCAAACAGTAGGTGTTAAGCCATACAAGAAAGACACGATAAAAAAGGGTGAAAATAAAAAAAACACATAGACAAATTAGAATGACAGCATCCAGCAGAGACATATGGGACCCCATGTGAAGCAGCATTGTGAAGTACATCTTACATGCTAATACTGTGAAAAAATAAGAGATTTGATTGAAAGGAGAAGTCAGTCACCTGCTGTTTTCTGTATTGATTTTTGTTGGTTTTAGAATCTCAAGAGACACAAAACAGTCTGGTTTACAGCTATTTTCTTAGAATCCCAGCTTTGCCCTATTTAATCAGCCGTTACAGTTGTTACTTGAATGTCTATGTTGTTGAGGAAATATCTGTGTAATATCAGTATGATTTCCTCCAATAACATGTTTCTATGTTTAGTGGGAAATTAAATATTTCCTTTATGCGGCAGATGTGAGGAGGGCAGTCAAAGCAGAACTATACAGTAAACCCTGTAAATACAGTCTGCTAGGTGCTTTACCTGCCTTAGAAGCTGACGTTGCTTATGATATATTATTAATACATCGCTCTCTCTTTATGGAAGGTATAGTAGGTAATAGATAAAGTACTGGCATGATTACCATTCCTGGAGACACTCCACAGTGTGCTACAGAGAAATGTTAATTAGCCTCTCGGGTTGCACCTGTCCTGGTTGACACTGCCAATAAATTCTTTTAAAACAAGGAGCTTGTGCATTGGCTGTGACAGGTTTGCAGCCATGTTTTTCCCATGCATTGATGTCAATAAATAGTTAGTGTTTGAAGTTTTGCAGGCACTGATTTCAATTGCAACTGCATATTGCATCTTCTTGTTTTAGAGTACTTTTAATATATTTTACCTGTGAAAAGATAAAATATGATTTTGATGTGGATTTCTGATTCTGTAAAACAAATGACATTAAGGAATAAAGAGTAATAGTTTGTCTGATTTGCGACTCAGACATCAAAACACTGTAAAAAGCTAAAAAGTAGTTATTACTATCAAAGCCAAAGAGGCCATGATATTATTTAATACAATGAACTGAAAGACGTACGTTTATCAGTGAATATCTTGCTGCTCATAGCTGTAACTAAATGTAAATATACTGTACAATGTAGAGCAAATCCATATGGTGATTACTCATAGCACAGTGGTTTGCACAAGGATAGCTTGTTTGATTTGATGGGAACCTTTGACTGCCTTATGACTGTGAGCTGTAGAAAGAGTAAATCTCAGAGAGAAAAAAAAAAACAACTAAATTGATGGCTTCTAATTTTACGCATGATTTCACTCACTACTTAGACTGTCTCCTCCACCACCTTGCATATACTAATCCCTATTCATTACATTCTGAGTCAGCACAATTTATATTCTCATGTATTAAACTTTTGTTCCAATTTTGCTTTAAGTGGCGTAAGTGAGGAAAAGCCTTCAAATTAAATAATGAGAAAAGGTCTTTGAATACTGGACAAAGATTTCATGAATTCACATGTGTGTATGCCTGACAAGGGTGATTAGAGGGAAACGGGCTTTCTCTCCCTCTCCTGGCAGCCTTCCAGGTATATCTCTCGTAGATGAAGCCTTTGCAGGTGTCTGCAATTGTGAATGCTTCACAATGTGTGAGTCTCTTTACATTTAGTACTAATTAAGAGCTGAGCGAAAGGGAGCAGACTCAGAATAACCCTCGCTTTCTCGCTTACACACACAAACGTGCAGTTTATGCACAGCTCTCATAAGTACATGGTGAATGGAGTATAAATGGTCCATAGGCCTTCAGAAAACATTATATCATGATATCATGATATCATATATCATACACGCCTTGGGTCGTACAATGTTTTGAGCAGTGATTACCTGGCTGCTTAACTGTCTCCAGGCTGTTGCATGATTTAAAACTTACTGTACCTCAAATGACAATAACAATGTTATTTTCTTTATATATTAAAGTGAAAAGATTAAATGTAATATATAACCTTCTCCTACCATATGTAATGTTAAGAAGGTTGAGTGACCATTTTTTTTCATTGTGCCTGAGGAGCATTTTACCAGTGTTTTTGTTTTTCATGTTGCTTACTAATTCTCATCAACCGTTTAGTAAACTGAATGAAAGTCAGATTTTAGCAACAATCCAGTAAATTTATGAAAGTGTATAATACTGAACTAAAAGGATCATGACAGAAACACAACTCAACACATTCAAATGTGATTTCATTTTTCCAGTATGTAATGAATGGATGAAGCACTACATTTATTAACAGGATCACAGGAAGCCAGTGTGTTATGTAACAGACTGCCACAGATCGGAGATCACAAACACCATAAGTGCTGCGAATGACCATTAAAAGTTTATCAATGCTGTAATCAGAGAAACTGGATGTTGGAAATTCAGTCGTGTTTGTAGGAAAAAAAACATTGGATTGGATATTGCAGATGCTGATTCTATTGTGATTCTATTGTGAAAGAAATTGAATGAGTGTTTTACTTTGAAGAGGTAGTGGTGGTTTCACTGTGTTTAGCCTAGCTTAACATAGAAAGAGTCAAAAAGATAACTACTGTCACCAAGTCATGCTTGCAATAATATTAGGCCACCCAAGTGATTGATTGTTTAAATGATTCTTCTTAGTGAATGCATTTAAATAAAGTAAAAACTTGACTCGTTTACACCTGAGTTGATGAAATTTGCCATTCCACTAGACATGTATTAACAATCGTGCACTCAAAGATTTGACATCTCTAACCACTGCTCCGTACAATTAAAAAGAATGCTTTTCAAAGAGTGCCTTAAACCCTTGTTCTCCCCGACCCTAGCGCACACACAGCATTGGTAGAAGACCAAGGAAATTAACTTTTCATTGGCCATCAGGCTAATTGGCTCGTTGATGTGACAGCTCGAGAAGCCAGGGTGTAAGGCTACAAGAAGACTTATTCTCTGCTCCCATTCTCTCTTTCTCTCTCACACACACACACGTTTGCACACTCACACCCACCTCATCCCTGTGACAGCTAAATTGGGATTAACGAGCTTTTAGGGAAAAGCTGCAACAGCAGCTCCTTTTCTCTTTGTTTTCCTTCCATCGAAACCCTCATGCCTGCCGCGCAGGCTGACTGTCTTGTGCTTGATCTCGCATCAAATAGAAAGATTTCCGTTTTTTAAACTTGTGTGTACACCTACTTGGAATACACTGCCTACGGGCTTTTTCCCAATGACACAATGGTTACCAGAGTCCACACTGGATTTCAAATGAAATGACAAATACTTAACTGACAAATGCTGCCATGAAATATATAATATACATGTGACAATAAACTACTGCCCCGTGGTGACGAAAACAAAAAACATATATATCCACATAAATATGGGGCAGACATAAAGGAACAGAAGTTAATGGGCTCTAGCATTATTGCGACAGAATCTGACAGATGGTGTGGCTTTGAGTTGGCAAAGTGAGACTAAGTTGTACTCAGCATGATCTGGTGGTGCCAGTTTCACACCACGCCATATTTTATGGTGAACCGAAGCAGCACAGCGTGTGCAAATATTGTGGGAAACACTGGTCTTTAGTACTGTCACTCTTAATCCTCACAGTTTTATTAAGAAAGGAAACTATCAGTTTGGGTGTTAGCATACACGTATCTACTTATATACTCTATCAGGGCTGATAGTGGGAGGAGATGCAGGGCAGTTGTATCTGCAATTTCACACTCATTGACAGGATTTTTTAATTGTGCTTGCAAACAATGTCCACAGCACAGGTAGCTTACGTACCCTGCTGCTGCAGTGGACTAACCGACTCATGTCCACATGAACAGATTGGATCCTGTTTGTGCAGAATGTGTTTGCCAGTTTCATTTGGAGGGAATATTTTTTTTTCTATTGAGTTATATCTAATGTGTGATGTCCTATTCCCTTTCCGTTTGTCAGATACTGATAATCTGAGCTAGTGATAATTACCTATCAAGTGCTCATTTAGTAGCTATCTGATGATCGTTGTGGTTCAGTGATTGTGTCGTACACTGAGAATGCAGAGTCATTAATGGTTTCAGTTGCATACCTAAGCAGATGAAACACCACTAGAGATATAAATGATACAAAGGCAGCAGAAACAAACATTTGAGCTTGGATCGTTATTTGTTTCAGGTATATTTCAAATCTAAATCATCTAAATCACCTCTTACATAACAGTCCTTGGTTGAGGAGACGTGATTTGAGGCCATAGAAAGCGGGCGGGATTACTTCCTGTTGCAACTACCACATCATCCTCCCCGTATGGACCACAAGGCTTTGAACATGCTTTGGCACTTTGGCACAGGCCACAGGCTCCTCCGTCTGTAAAAACGAGGGGAATGCATCAGTCACAATAAACATTGAGATCAAGTTCACCCCGGGGAGAACCAGAGCTCATTCAGATGCTCCTCACAATCTCCCCAGGATACATGTACCACCACCACCCTGCACCTTCTGTATGTCTGTGAGGGGCCAGCTGCCAAGAAGGACAGAGAAGCTTCGTCCACCTGGTCATGGGCCATGACAATTCTCCTGTAATGTGATGTGTGTGGTCCAAAGCTTCCATATATCCCCACAACGTACGCGTCACTACTGTGAGCACTTGCTGTTTATGACTGATTATTCAGCTGGAAATGAAGCTCTTTTCAAAGAAGTCCCTTAGCAAATGATAAAATACACTCTTAAAATAGAATAACAAGAATAACCAAATAATGCACATCACGTTCTCAAACAAACAGAAAAAGTTAAACGTATGTAATGCGTAAAGAAAGATGAAGTCAAAGATGAATAGGAGAGATTTCACACACAACTACGAAGTGCTTCCTCTCACGTGTGTTTGATCTACAAACAGATGTGTCGCAGAGATGCATATTTACTACTGAACAATAACACCGACAAAAGTCCAAAAAAGTCCAAAGACAAAAGTTACTTGAGTGGGTAGTTTAAAAGATTTGGCCTGTCGGAGCGTGTGGAGCTGGGCAGTAAAGTTAAAAGGTCCAAGCACAGAAGAGTAAATCTTTATTCATATTCTGGCAATTCAAAAATACCAATTCTATTAAGATATATTGAAGCCCTTCCACCCATTGAAAGCAACATGTTAGTGTTTCTCTCATTAAGGGTTGAACCTGCTTCTAAACATAGACCAAAGCTGCCTGGAAAAACAAAGAAGTTTACTGCTAATTACCGCTCTTACATAACATATTCATTGCTAAAAGAGGGTCTCATAATTGCAGGTTAACGTGGAGATAAGTTAAGGACATTAAGCATGGATAAAAACTGTAAATTAAAGAGAAGTGCCACTGATGGACATCAAAGACATTAAGAGGAAATATGTCTTTGGCGGAGGTGATTAATTAGTGCTAAAAGAAGGTTAAGCTTGGTTTGGATGTGCAGCATGTGTGTTTAGAACTTTCTTTCAATCATTGCCAGACAGATAAATCACAGTTTCTCCCATCTGTTGGCCAGGAAAAAAAAAGTTGAGAGAAATGGAGTGCAAATGGAAAGATGAAGAGGATATATGTAGATGAGAGGAAGAGAAGAGAAACGGTGAAAAGAGATATTGATCCTGAAAAAAAAAACTCCTATGACTAATGATACTTTTACACTGAGAAAGCCCAGAACACAACTTGTTTAAACTTTTACACATGGCACTGTTTTACTCTGAAAACAGTTTTTCAACTCATCTTGGAAAAAGGGACAAGTAAACATTCAAAAGGTCAGAATTCTTAGCTGGGAAAATAGTTTGTGAAAACAAAATTGCTTCTTTACGTTCTTCCTCCTTTCATATTCCTACTTTCTCTTTTTCTTCAAGGCTCTGCAGAAATAATGAGCTGGTAGCATAGTGCCCACTTGACACCTGCTGAAATGCTAAAGAAAATAAAAAGGTTTGCCAAGTTTAAGGTATTTTTAACATGTCGGTCGACAATAGCAGTCATTGGAGATAATGGATTTTATGGTCTTCTTGCTGCTGTTTAGTGCTGAAGCTGAAGCAGCTGCCACTTTGCACTTACACTAATACGTGCCTACAGTGAGCACTTAGACACGCCATCTGATCCTGTGTGGTCCACGGTTAGAAACCTAGCAATCAGTGTCACTTTGTGGCCTGTAGAGTAAGAGACCTACACACTGGACACACACGCACACGTGACCGCCACAGTCATTATGGAATAGCATCTGTTCGGAAACAAGCCACCTCCTCTCCATAACTCTCACACTGTGTGTGCCAGGAGAGTCACTTCTTGGTAAATCTGATGCTGGTAGCTCAGTGGTTAAGGCAGAGGGCTGGGATGCAGAGAGAGCAGGATTGATTCCCAGCTGCGGCACCCAGCCCAGGTGTGTCCCTGAGCAAGACACTCAGCGCTAGCTCCCCGGCCGCTGCCAGTGGCTGCTCACTGCCCCCCTTAAGGGTGGATAGGTCAAATGCAGAAAACACATTTAGTTGTAAAATGTATTCAATGACAATTAAGCATTTTCTTCTTCAGCGTTTCTTCCATAAACTGTAATCTAAACATTGGAAAAAAGGCAACTTTAAAGTAACAGAAAAGAAGACAAGAATTGAAATGATTCACTATGTAAAGGAAAAACATTTGAAGCTATTTTTTGTAATGTAGAAATGATGCCACTCTTCTATAGTGAGTGCTAGTAAAAATCAAAACTGAATTTCTTTTTCCCAAGCATAATAAACAGTTAATGTACCATAGACAGCATAGAAATAGAAACATGTGGGTGTAGCAAATCATATGTAAAGAGGCAGAACAAACTGCATCAACCCTAAATCATCGTGTGGAAGAGCTGGAAGTATTGACTTGTATTTAATATTGTTCTCCAGTGCCAAAAATGCCCACATTTTCCTTGCCACAAACCATTGACTCTAAAAATGAATTCTGTACTGATGATGACATGAGCTAGTTTTATGTGACAGAGACACAGACAAAAAGGAAGCAGTTTTATGCAACATGCAGCAGAGGTGTTTTGGGTGACCTCAACCGGATCAAAAAGCATTATGGATTTTGAGTGACATTTTACATGGCACACACAACATAGACTGGGTGCTTGCATTTGTGTTATTAGAATGTTTCTTTCAATAGTTTTCATCCAGATTACGTTGCAGCAGCATTAATACATTATTTAGGGAAACAGAAAGTTAACTTATAAATATTTTGCAATGGACATAAACACTTTCTTTTTACACAACCAGCAACCACCAGAAACGGATTAATATTACTGTGTAAGTCCAGTATTGTCTATCCATGCACCATTCATTATCTTAGAATTTCTTGAAAATTGAAAAATGAAATTTAATTTTGTTTATTGAAGCTAAAAAGTCAAGGTGACCTCATGTTTCTCACATTTTTGCGACTGTGAGATCAAAACCCCAAAGAGGAATTTCTTCAGATTTGGCAAAAGCATCCAATTTCAGTCAGGAATGAATCACGGCTCATTTTAGTGGCCAAAGGTCAAGGTCATTGTGACCCATCCCATTTTCATCAACACAATAGCTCAGACACAGCTGAAGAGAATTTCATTACATCTGAAGCAAACGTCCATCTGGCCTCATAAATGAGCTCATCAAAAGATGATGGATAGACATATCTGGGTTGTGGCACTGGCAAAACATATCAGCCTCACAAGGAAGAAGTCCAGCTGCCACGGTTCAACGTCCAGACAACTTCACCTGGATGTCTGAGAATCTTCACAGACGAGGGACAGATAGTCTCGTAAACTGCAAACATTTGAGCACTCAAATAAAATACTGTATACACGCTATAATTCATACATCTTTCTATATTTACATTTGCGTTCAGTCCTTTGGTTCATGAACAGCCATAAAAAACCAGCCTATCTTCATCCAAAGTCTGCTCACAAGACTACGATCTTAACCATATATAATGCTTATGCTGCTCTGACCTTCTTGTTCTCATATAAAATTTCTAAGATCTGCATTTTCTGTATCTATATATTTGGTGCTTATTTAGACACAAAATGACATTGTTTAGAGAATCATGCAGCAACGGTGCACGTTCACTATGTCCTTACTGTTATCATGAGAGAATTATCTGTGATTACCCATATCACTGCGAAAGTAATCCCTCTTTCTGGCAGCTTTCCGTGTCATGCTGCTGGCCATATGTCCATGCGATGACTGTGTCCTAGCCCTTCTGTCTAGGTGATAGACTCAACCCAATTAACACTAACGAGATTAAGACTAGGGGAAAACTATATGAGTGTTCATCAGCAAGCTATTTCACATTCTTGTTCGTTATGTTGTCTGAAAGTCCTCCTCTTTTGTAACTTCTTGCTCTTAAGCTTGGTTCTATTCTGTCCTTTCCCTTCTCGTCTCTTACTCTTGCCTATGCCGTCCTCTTTCAGTCACACTTGCTTGGCTCATTCCTTCTTCTCATATGTATCACTTTGCACTTTTCCTCTTGCCATATTTTTAAGCTGCCCTTATTCCTTCTGTTCCTTTTTCCATTTCTTACTCTGACGTCGCATTTTCAAGCAGCTTTACCACCATAAATATTGACCATTCAGATCACTTTCTGTCTTTTATCCACACTACTTCCTCTTTGCTTCTCTGTCGAATTCTTTTCATTTAAGTGATTCAGTCACTGCCTTCGAGTTGGTATTCACTTAATGGCTTAATGTTAAATGTCTTTGCAAAGACGTGATTATATAAATGATAAATGGTGAAAGAAACCAAATGAGGACAGAAGATAATTTCAGAGGTGTAATCAAAAGCCATAAAGAAGGACAACACACAGACAACTGACTGACACCACCTAATGTTCTGTAGCACTCTTTTGTGAGTGAATATTGTCTGCACCAGCCGCTATGGCAGAGACCTGATATGTGCAATTATAGTCAGAGAATAAATTTGAATACATTTGGCATCTATTTACCTGTATTAGTTTGTTAATTGATGGATGCCCTTTGGGTTGATTGCACTATTTAGTTTTGCATTTCATCTATTTGCTTTTCATTCTACGCTGTAGAAAGTCAAAGTTATCAACAAAGACATCATACGTATGTACCACCATCACATCGTTAAGCAAAATTTGATTATTTCTAAACCTATTAAGGGAACTGGTAAAATTTAAATTCATGTTAGTCGATATGTCATGGCAAGTGGGCATGTATGAAAGAAATACAGGAAATCAGTCAGGAGCTACATGAGTAGCTGGCCTCTAAACGTGTGCCACAAATGAACCTGTGGTGATGAAATATAAATGAACCCCGTTAGATGTGTTTGTATTTTGTTATCAATTAAATCTGGTGACTGTGAAATGTGTCTATAGTTATGCAGCCAACTAGTTATGTCATCACCTAGTAAGTGACTATTTTCACCTGGTCTCAATATTAAACCTCACTTAACAGTGCCTTTTTTAGCTGCTACCCTGTGTAGTGTTCTCATCATTCACTGAGACTAATGAGCTCTCTTTGCTGATGTAATTTACCTCATTTTGTGCCAGCTCATATGAAAAATTTAACCACTGCCATGAAAAATAGTTCTGTTTTAGCCCTTAAATATGTGCATCTTTGGCAGTCAGACTGCGAATATCATTAGAGTCTATTTAAATCTCTGCCTCAAGTTTCTCTATGACTTGTGAGATGCACGTGTCGATTACTTGGTAGCAAATTATATGAATATATTAGTACAGAAGCAAGTACTTGTGTTAATTGTCTGGGACAGGCTGTTATGTTAATAAGGACTTTAATAGAAGATGATAAATTAAATCTCAGTATTCTAAAACACACAAATAAACAAAAGGATGTCCTCGTCAGTATAAATCCATTTGCCATATTTTATGCATTATATACAATTATGTTTCTTTTCTAACTAACTATTAATATATTTATTATGATTTGCTTAGGAGTCAGACGGGGACCTACTGCATCCCAGTCTGATGCTCAACCCATTGAGCCCTCAGGCTCATATCAAGTTTGATTTACATTAATTTAACATTAAGGATTTAACATATATTGATTTTTTACTATTTAAATAAAGATATCAGGAATTGTAACAGTTCAACATGAGTCTGGGAGTTTGGAAAATGAACTTTTTTTTCTATTTTCTTGAAACATTTTATTGCACATCCATGGAGCTTCTTCCATCTGAGGATAGGAGATCTCAAAATAATTTTCCTCAGTGATTTTACTTCCATTCATCCATCCATTATCAACCGCTTATCTGAGGTCGGGTCATGGAGGCTGCTGGAGTCGATTCCAGCCGTCTACGGGCGAAAGGCGGAGTACACCCTGGACGGATTGCTAGTCCTTTGCAGGGTTTTACTTCAGTCGAAACTTTCAGATGTTGAAGAGACTAGGTTAATGAAAAACATTAACCTGATATATATGTGTGTATATGTGTGTGTGTGTGTGAAAGAGATAGAGAGTGAGAGAGAGAGACCATGGATGACCTTCAGAAATCTGACTGACTGAACCAACTGAAAAGGGCAACTTAATCAACAATTGCTCAAATTCAACTCCTAATATCAAAACAACACCAGCTGTGGTTGCAAAGGAAAATGTACTTGCGTCAAAACAGCTATAAAGGTTTCACAACAACATATCAGACAGACAATCACAGAAAATGCATAAACCCTGAACAATTAAACACTGTATCATTCAAGTCAAGCATTTAGTTCTCACCCTTGACGAGTGTTATTTTGTTATAAATTTGCAAAGCCAATGTGTACGTTATGATGATGATGATGGGACATAAGCTGGCAGGTGGCCTAAGAGCAAAAGAAGCAAATAAATATCTGCAGCCTCAAATTTAATTCCTAACTTTACTAAGTTATATCCAAGTTACGTTTACTCTTGGAAGTTAAACAAATGACTGTACTTCTTCTGTACTTGATGAAATCATAATGACCTGTGTGAAAAGGGAACAAATGAAAAGAGCCAAATCATCAGCTACAGCACAGAAGAAACTTTTGATATGCCCATCAGAGAGCTCCATTTTTAGAGAGGACACACACTTTGAGTGTGACTTTCAGTAGGATTTTAAATACAGTCCTTCAGGGTTTGATGAGATTCAGAGACAGTTATTATTATACTTCTCTTTTGAACAAATTATACATAGTACATGTCTTCCCTTAATTTCTTGGAGTGGTGTACTTCCAGGAATGGATACCTTCAGTGATCTTTGATTAACCTTGTCATGGCTGAGGAGAAGAACCAGATCTAACCTGTAGAAATAAGACAGAGGCATACATGGCTATAATCAATACAACTTTCCCTCAACCCCTTTCAGTGAAAAACAGACACTGAGGTCTTGGAGAGAGAGAAAGTTTATCTGTAAAAAAATGGGAAATTAAAAAATGAACACAAAATAATGGATGGATGGATAGTGTACAATATTCTGAAACCCAAGCATTGTACTTTATTGTTCACAGCCATACTAAATCTATATTTAATCATGAGTCAGGTGTTGTAGTAACAGGTGGAGGCTACTCGAGATAGACTTGTTATTGTAGATAGGTGGGTTCATGTTAATCTCTGTCGGTCTCTTCAAGGATAGGTTTACAAAGTGGATCCATTTAGGATTCAGCTTCAGATTTCTTTCCTTTCAATATAAAAATTTACAGTACAATGGGGTCTGAGGAAATCTTATTGCAAATGTTATTTTCCGCCCAAAATAAACAGCAAAATAGCACTACTCCTAATCTGTATAAACACAGACTAAGCTACAGCAGAAAAAAAACAAGTGTAATCAAATTCAAGTTCAGGAAAATTGCAGAAGCAGGCGCAGACTGTCAGTGCCCTTTAACAGTGAGGGAGAGTTATGAGGGAGCACAACTTGCAGCACATGCCGTCTGTTTAAAGAATAGGAGGCTTACCAGTATTAATTATATTGGTTGAGGTCGATCCTTGGTATACAGACAGTAGAATCAAAACACTATTGTAAATGTTAATTTCAGTTGAGATGAAAATCAAACAACATTGTGTCAAATAAAGAAATGATGTCATTGATGTGGCAGTGCAGCCACCTGGTCACAATAATCACCAAACCTAATAGATTGTAAAGTTATCTTCCACTGAACTGCAACCATCTGCTGTCTAAAACACCCTAAAAAAACGACTGGAGTAATTCCTTCTTAATCATCTTACTGAAAGCAGACCTGCAGTCTCTGTTGGCATCTTGTCAGGCTCAGTATCAGATTTGCATCATCACTTATATGACCATCAGCTGTCACGCTCACACTGTTATGAGGAACTGGGAACAGGTTACAAGGTGCATAACACTGTCAAATCATGATGAAATGTTGAAGCAGTTTCAAAATACCTGAAGACCTTTAAACATCCATAAAAGAATTGGCTTTTAGTACAGAGCTTGGTAGTAAGGTTATGTTTAGTTTTTTTTTTATGCCACTCAAACAAGTTTACTCCACAGAAAATGAATGTTAAGTAAGACAAAAATTTGAAGTAAAATTACAACAATTTTAATTGAATTTAATTTAGTTTATTTATATCGAATCTAATGTGCCTGAAGTAACATGATTGAATTACTAAATGAGACATGATGCAAAAGTGTATAGAGTGTGGAAAAAGACACAATATAATAATTGTAATACAGATAATTTCTTAAAAATTTAAAGAAAGTATATGTTTTGATGGACAACCCCTGCACGGCATGAACCAACGGCAGATAGAGACAGTGGCTGACATTGACAAATCCTACCAGTGGCTGCACTATGGCAGCACAGGAACAAGCTCTAAGTACAAGATCAATGGAGGCTGGGGTCTACCACACCAGGCAGGACCCCAGGTGCAGGCTGTACAAAGATGCCCCTGAAACAATCCAGCAGGGAGCAAGATGCAAGCAGGCAGAGCGTACATGGAACGCTATTACCAAGTAGCTGGCATAGTGTACAAGAGTATGGGCTGGAAGTCCCAAGTTCAAGAAGAGAGGAGAGACCTCCAAAAGTGGCTGAGAATGAGAAGGCTAAGATCCCGTGGGGCTTCCAGATACAGACTGACAAACTGGTAATAGCTAACCAACATACATACCGACATAGTGGTGGTGGACAAGCAGAGGAAGAATGCTGTATTGATAGATGTAGCAATCCCAAGTGATGGTTACATCAAGAAGAAGTAACAAGAGAAGCTCGAGAGATACCGAGGGCTGAGAGAAGATGTGGAAAGTAAAGGTAACAGTGGTCCCAGCGGTGATTGGAACACTCGGGGCAGTGACGCCCAAACTAGTAGAGTGGCTTCAACAGATCCTGGAGACGACATCTGAGATCTCTGTCCAGAAGAGTGCAATCCTAGGAACAGCTAAGATAATTATTATAAATATATATTTTTTTATTTAACCTCTTCAAGAGGTTAAGTAACCCAATTTATCCATGTCATTAAAAAAATTTAATATATATTTATTTTTTTTATTTTCAAGTAACCAAATATATGTGGGTCACCACATTAGTCAACACTGGGACGTCATGGTGTCGGCTGCTGTAGTGACGTGGGTTTACTAATGTTATATTCAATAACAAGTATTTTAAACTGGATTGAAGTCTGTCCTTTCCACACTCTATAATATTGTGAACATTAGTTAATAAAGTTTGAAACTGACCACAAAGGAACCACAGTGACATGACCTACAAAGGATAACATGTTGTGTCTGGTATTGCTGTTCTACCTTTAGTCCGTTAGACTAGTTTAACATGCACATTTTTGTCCACAGAGCTATTCACCATCTCCATTGTGACATACCCATGAATATTTACAGCTCGTACAGCATATTCAGCAAAAAGAGATTTTATTCAGTGGTTGGACCTGCCGGCTTTGTTACTTCGTGAAGTGTGAGTGCCCAAATAGTGAAATGCATTCTGGCTGTACCAAATGACTAAAGACACGTGGCAAGAAAGTGCCTTCTTGGCCATGTCTACTCAGAGAAGTTGAAAATCAAATGCATTTTCATTAGAAATAATTCAGGTTTTTATCTTTTAGCCACATGTTCTTCCTCATTTTAAAAACAATGGTTTAGTGTATTTACTTAAAATAGAGGAATTTGCCAGAATTACAAAATATAAAATCTCTTGGGAAGCTTTTTGTAGTGCTGAGACTTACAATCGGATGCCACCTAGCAGTACCCTTTTCCAAATTTTAGCTCATGTTTTCATTCTAAAAAGCTATTTAGTATATGCTTGTGTTATTTCACTATTTTCACAACAAGCTACAACAGATGTATTAGATATCACACTCCTTTGTTAGTGTTATTTTAAAGAGGTTGTATCACTTTAATTTTAGGCTCATATTTTTTCATACTGGGGCTTTACTGAAAGAATTTTAGACAATTTACAATTTCACAAACAGTCTGACAGACAGGCACTGTCTGTCAGACTGTTTGTGAGCCCCTCCACACACATCAAATAACAAAAGTGACATTTGTTAAACAAACAAAATACTTCTCTTAATTGGTAATTTGTTTCTTTCAGTTCTTATCCATTAACTGCTGGTTGCATGCAGACAATCAGAAGGATTTATGCGATGTGGGTGTGTGTGTGGCTTTCATCACCACAGCTTTAATGCGACATCCAGGGATGTAGCATGTAGGATGTAGACACCCAGATGTCTTCTGTACCAAAGGTAGACTCCTGTTGTGGTCTACATGTTTCTGTTCTTGGGTTAGATTTGGTCTGTCAGTTCTTCTTTATGAACAAGTGAAGTATAAAGCATCTTGGACCAAATCAGGATTTGGTCATAAATTCATGATAAATGCTCTATTTTTTTATTTATCAGAAACTATAGAGAATACATGTGGTCAAAGTGATAAACCCTTTCCTCTACCTCAAATAAAAGCCTTTGGGTTTATGTGAAAGAAACATATATTAGCTTTAATATATATCTTACCCCTTTTTTAAACAGGCTGTAAATGGTTTATATAAAATATTTCTCAATCTAAGCTAAGCTAGAATAAAGAAAATTTATTTTTTGAAATATATTGTTTACAGTTCTGTTTGTTTTCTCTCAGGTACTTTAGTATCCATCAATTCAAGGTGCTGGTTAGTAATACATCTGGACACTAAAATAAAATGTTTGGTACTTTCACACAGTCCTAATTAAACCTATATGCCTGTGCTACATGCTGCAAAGCTGGAGGAAGGATCTTCTAACTAATCGATAAGGTCTTCTAAGGGTGTAAAAGATTTCAGAAAAGTCCCAAAAGTGGCCCTGGATTCACACGGTTTCTGTGAAATGTGAAATCTAAAAAAAGGGTCTATACACATTTCCAAATATAGTATGAATGACGGTGGGCAAGCGGAAAGCAGGAATTGGTCTTTACTCAGAAAAACCTAAAGATGAAATTGCTGCCAGAAGGAATTCGACAAACTACTAAATAAGGTGTTAACACATATTTAAAGTTTGAGTTAAAAAAAAATTAACAAATTTGCATAAAATGTTAAAAACCATGTCTGCAAGTGCATGTGCTTGACATAAAAATTGTCAATTAATTTTGTTACTAATGTATTATACAATGCAGAAAAATGTGCAAAATGTAAACAGTATCTAAGGTAACTGGATTTTACTGCTATATCTAAATCAGCTCCCACCTACTTTGAGCTGCTTTATGGTATCTTTTTTCATTGCTTTGCTGCCATTCTGCTCATGATAATGTGGTATTTTCAAACACAAAGGCTGATATGCAGAAAAAGAGAGCCAAAACATAACCTGCCAAACCACGGGATTTATTCTGAGGCATGACATTCTGTGGGTCGCTTGCAAAACTTCTCAGGTCTCCTTGCACTTTTGATTACTTTATAGAAGGTAAACATACTTTATGTTAGGTCCTTAGTCTATCTGTCCAGAATATGTCTATTAATTTTCCTCTCTTATGTCTGTCACTGCCAGCTACTATAGCAAAACATATAAGGAATGCAGATAAACAGGTCTCCTATAGCATTCAAGATTTAACAATTCTGAAAACATTTCTAAATGCCTTCAAACTTTTAAACAGCAATGTATATCTGTGACTGTCCTGTGAAAATTTACACAGGTAATTTCATTACAAATTATGATTAGCACATACGCTTTTCTGTTTAATGACATCTAGCATCTGCATTGAATATTATATGGTAGCCAACTATGAGGAGGCACAGCAAAGCATATGATTTTTTAAAGGCAAATAGCTAATTTTTTATAACCGTAGTGCCTTAACCTAACCCAGGTGTCATTTATCCTAATCGTGATCTACTCATGTGATGTAAATCCAACGCTTGCTCAAGTGGGTCTGTTGGGTTTTCTGTATGTATTTATATAATGTGTAAGGTCTTAAACCTTACACCGTAGAGTGCCTTGAGATGACTTATTTTGTAAATTGGCGCTATATAAATACAGTTGAATTGAAATCATGTGAAATATTTCATGTGTTTTTCTTTGTTTACATGACACACATTTACAGACTAAGAGGTGCAGACATAATATATAATCTAAACATGTATAACTAAGCATGCTGTGTTTAACAGAGACATGGCTGACAGACAAAGTTTCATCCTCTTACGTTCATGTGGATGGCTTTACTCTTTTTAGACATGACCGGGTCGCACTCATGACGGGAAAGAAATCGGGAGGAGGAGTATGTCTGCATGTGAACAATATGTGGTGTCATCCCAATCATACAACAGTCAGAACAACCATCTCTTCCCCGAACATCAAACTACTAGCAGTGGGATGTCGACCATATTACCTGCCTCGGGAAGTATCTCATGTCATTGTCCTAGTTGTATACATTCCTCCATCGGCCTGTGCTAAAGAAGCTACAGAGACCATTTCCAGAGTAACGCATGAAGCCCAGCGAGGCTCCGCGGACGCGCAGATAATTATAACTGGCGATTTTAATCATTGAACGTTGTCTTCTGTCTTACCTTCTTTTAAGCAATTTGTTACATGCCCCACAAGGGAAAATAAGACAATAGACCTGTTCTATTCAAATATCAAGAACAGCTATGTATCAACTGCACTACCTCCTCTGGGGCAATCGGATCATAACTTGGTCTGTTTAACTACCACATACACTCCACTCATACAGAGTAGTCCCGCCAGAAGGAAATATGTCAAAGTCTGGACTCAGGACGCGTGTGAAAAACTGAAGGGCTGTTTTGAAAGTACTAATTGGTCTAATTTTTATAATGAAGAGAATTTAGACAGTGTAACTGATGTGGTAACAAGCTATATTAACTTCTGCGTGGATTCTGTAATCCATGTAAATCTGTAAAATGCTTTTCTAACAATAAGCCATGGGTTACTAAAGATGTGAAAAGGGCTATCAATAAGAAGAAGGCTGCGTTTGCTAGTAAAGACAAAGATAAAATTAAATCTGCACAAAAAAATCTTAAAAAAGCTATAAGACTGGGAAAGAGGGAGTATAAATCAAGAATGGAGGAGAATCTCTCAAACAACAACAACAAGAATGTTTGGAAGTATTTTAATCTCATAACTGGTGCCAACCATTCCAAGAGAGCATCTCAAGTTCAGGACTTCGCTCCTGACGAGACCAACAGGTTCTTCTGCTGAACTAACTCAACTCTCTGTATCCTTGGCCCAAAGAAACTGTGACTCCATTAGTCCTCCTATAATGGTCACATCTGAACAGGTCCGCTATCAGTTAAAACATCTTAAAGTTAATAAGACTCCGGGGCCGGACGGAGTACATCCTCGCACTTTAAAAACATGTGCAGACCAGCTGTGTGATGTCCTTCATTATATCTTCTCTCTCTCTCTTAGGGAATCACTTATACCTAAGATTTGGAAGACATCCTGTATTGTACCTGTCCCTAAAAGAAATCACAATAAAGAGCTTAATGATTTTAGACCAATTGCATTAACATCACATGTTATGAAATGCTTTGAAGGAGTGATACTGGAGCCCCTGAAGCTGCAGGTTAGCTCTTATTTAGACCCCCTGCAGTTTGCCTATAGGAGTAAAATTGGTGTGGATGATGCATTGCTGTATACACTCCGTCTACAGTCATCTAGAAAAAACAGGTAGCTCTGTTCGTATCATGTTTTTTGATTTCTCATTTGCTTTTAATACAGTCCAGCCTCATCTATTGGCATCAAAACTGATGAATTTTAATCTACATAGTTCGACAGTAGCTTGGATTTTAAACAACCTTTTAGACCACAGTATGTAAAACTTAACAACAGGAGGTCTAATATTATTTTAACCAACACAGGAGCTCCTCAGGGAACGGTCTTGTCACCATTTCTTTTTACTCTATACACAGCAGACTACAAGCTTAGTCAGGCATCATGTCATATACAGAAATTCTCAGATGACTCCGCACTGGTTGGTCCAATACAAAATAATGATGATATACTGAGATAGAAAAATTTGTTAAATGATGTGACGATAACTACCTGACACTTAATATTAACAAAACAAAAGCGCTGGTGATTGATTTTCGGAAAAAGGTGGTTAAGCCGCTTCCGGTATTCATCAAAGATCAGCAGATCAAAATAGTCTCCTCTTACAAATATTTAGGAGTCCACATAGACCAAAAATTTAAGTGGTCGGAGAATGTTCATGCTGTGGTCAAAAAGGCTCAATCCAGATTGTTTTTACTGAGGAAACTAAAGTCCTTTGACATTAGCAGGACTTTTTTAAACACCTTTTATCAGACATTTGTGGCTAGCGTTTTGGTTTATGGGATTGTATGTTGGGGCAATAGTATCACTGCTGCTGACAGGAACAGGATCAACAAATTAATTAAAAAGGCCGGTTCATTGGGTCAACACCTGATTTGTTAGAGACTGTGTTTGAGAAAAGGAGGAAAACAAAAGCTCTACTTCAGTATTAATTTATTTTGGTACAGTGTCAACCATTTAAGTTTCCCCCATGGGGGATTAACAATAAAGTTAAAGTTAAACAATTCCATAGAAACTTGTTTTGGGGATTTACTGAACTATTGGAGTCATCACAGTAACTCACTCAAAATATCCAATTAGCAACATTTTTACATAGTATTAATTAAATATTTACTGTAATGTACTTCACTGTTGTTTTCTGTAAGAAGCTTGGCTGTGTTTCCACTTAACTGGAGGCTCTTCTTTGCTTGTCTGTTCAGTAACCTCAGAGAAATCTGCTACCTCAAATGCAGAAGGCCATTGGTTACATTAGGACATTAGGAGGTTGTAGTATTTTGGTGTAGCTGAGTACAGAGTGCTAAAAAAAGAAGATGGACTAGCTGAAGACATTGCAAATTTAATTTCAGTTATTAGTTCTTATATATTTTCTGAGTCTTTCTGAGTTACCTTTCAGATGTGTTTTGAAAAGCTGGTTCATGGTTCCTTAAAAAATAAAATATGACATTTATTAGCATATCTGGAGTGTTAACCAATTCTACTGCACACACCTGAAACTGGTTGCCAGCTATGCTAATAATGTGTGGGAATAAATCATGACACTCACAGTCAAACTGTGACCTTTGCATATTTGTAATTACCATCAACAAACCTCATATTCCACACAGCTACAAGTTATTCAAATAAGGAGTCTAGTTTGGCAGTGCTCGCAGTAGTAAAGGTCTATGTTCTGACTACTTGAAATCCAGGTAGCAGCGAATCTCCTCACTAAACATTGTGGAGGTAATCTTTGAAACACAGGTTTCATCAATCTCATATTCAACATGTCCAATCATGAGGGATATTACCAGAGACCAATCGAATACTGTAGTAAGTACACAACCTGTTTTATCTCTCAGCCACAGCCACCGCAGTGCTGCGATTTGGTGTTTGTAATACCCATTGGTGGTGATCTAGTGTGCCCACCACGTTTAAGTAATTTTCAGGAAGTCTTTTCAGCTCTCTCTTTTCATATCAACGGTTAGTGCTAAAAACTCCCTAGAGTGCTGTGCAACTAAGTTTAGAATGCTTTGAGCAGTGTAGTATGAGACTGACTGACCCTTTTCTCCTATATAGTGCAGCTGTATGTACACTGGCTGCTGACACAACTGAGTGGTAGAAACACCCAGAAACAACATATACTGTACGTGCTCAACTGCAGATGTACAACCCCTACAGTAAAGAATTTTTAAAACCACTTTGGAGCTTCCATGCCAAGGTTCATTCATGCAGAAGGATAAAAAATGATTAAAACTTTCAGACATATGACTGTGTCTGAAAGCCTCTAGTGTGGAGAGTGATATTGAGGTAAAGTATTAAGTAGACATGGTTTTAGCTTCAATTCAATTCAATTCATCCTTCTTTGAATAGCGCCAAATCATAACGAAAGTCATTTCAGAGCACTTTACATAGCAAGGATTAGGGCAAAAATATAAGTGTATATGTAAACAAAATAATGCAGAGAGCCCAACAGTCCCACTTGAGCAAGCACTAATCAACAGTGGAGAGGAAAAACTCGCTTTAAGAGGAAGAAACCTCCAGCAAAACCAGGGTCAGGGTGGACGGCGATCTGCCTCGACCTGAGGGGGTTAGTGGACAGCACAAAACTCAAAAGGATGCATATAAACATTTTTAAGGTAATAGCTGTATGACAATTTATGACCAACAAATACAGTTAAATGCTTCAATATAGTTATTCATGCACAAAATTAACACATGAATTCAAAATCAGCTCTTCTTCTTCTTCAGTTCAAACAAAACACAATGCATTAGTACAGACATTTTGATTTACATTTCTATTCCAAAGCTTGTGCAGCTTCAGTACAATAAGAAATTAGTATGTTATATTTGCAAGGGTTATTTTTATTATTTTGTATGAATAAAAATACTTTAGTGCTTAATCTACTACTGAGTGAGAGACAAAATAATCCTCGGTAAAGCTTCTAAAAAGAGATCATTCTTGGCTCCTTTTTTTTCTATGTGCACATGCTTTACATGCAGGTTGTGTCCTTGAGGAAGAAGAACATGAGCCAGGCCACTTCTGTGATTTTGTTTGGTGTTCACAGATGTCACTGTGATGCAGTGTGATGATATATGGTAGCTATAACAAGCTTCATATCTGGCAGAGGTTTTGTGTTTTATTGTCAGGACCTGATGTTGACAATGCAAATCTGCAGGAATATTGATTTAGCTATCCTGCTGTTTGTTAGTTCATTATTTAGACAGTGACAGTGGCGAATAAGGATAATTTGGTTGTTTTTGTTAGTTCCGCATTTCTGCAATTATTCTTTGGTACCCGTCCCAAATTTGATTTGTAACGAGTTCTTTTATGTCACATATTGCGAAGCAGCGGAGGCATTCAAATTACTGCGGTGGCTCATTACAGTTGAAGAGACGCAGAGTAAAAACTGGTGACTGTCAACTGACCATCTGACGCTGCCGTGAAATCTCTGTGTGAGGTCTGGCAAGGCCTCCGCTCTAATTCCTATGTGTGTTTTTACTAGTTTGGCTTCTTTCATCTTTTTACAGATAGGCTCACTAAACCAGATCCTGTCATTTGTTCCCATGTGAACCGAGGCTCTTCCCAGCCTGTGACCACACCACACACAGACACACACGGAGGCAAAAAGGAGCTGCTTTCAGTCTGCAACCCGACCACATAGAGAGCACAAGCGACCCACACACATTTCTAAAGTGAGCGCCTTCCGTCCTGTGACCGTACAACACATCTTCATATGATCAACACACATTTTTCATAAAGATAGACATTAAAGCGTGCACAAATGCCTGGGGATTTCAAAAACACACATCCATGCAGGGGTAGATGACATTTGTAATGGCGTAGTAAGAGCCAATGTTTCATTTGAACTAGGTGGGAGATACAGTATTTATTGAGAACCCATGCAGCCGCTCTAGTTGTAGTGTTCAGCACTGAGAGTGGCATGGCATATACTTCTGCATTAAAACACATTGCCTGGACTAAGCATATTACTCATAACAACCAAACAAAAGAAAAACATTTTTGATTTGATGAAGAAAATGTAGAGAAAAATCAATAATGAAAACTCTATGTGGGAGGTTGTTCAGGAAATATGACTTACATCATTTTATTGAAGCTATTTATTGCAGTTGCTTCTTTTATGTTAATGGTGGAGGTGCATTAGCTATTTGCTTATTGCTCAGTGCTCATTTGCATTTGTATTATTTTCACTTTTCTGTTGCCGGAAGCATTTTCTGAATGGAATCGATTTTGGAAGAAGATCCTCTTTATTGTCAACTCTGGTGATTGGTGCTTGCGTTTGGAAGCATGTCATTTAAAAAAAAATATAAAAACTCATATTAATTCAAATTTACTAAAAAACAAAGAAATAAACTATGTTTATATAGACTTTATATTGATGGCATGCTGAGCTGAATATTTTTTTTTAGCACACTGGCAGTTAAAGAGTTATTTTCATTAAGTATGACAAAAAAACAGAACAAAAAAAGGTTTGTTGTTACACATGACTGATGTATTTGTTTTTTCACAAAAAAAACATTAAACATTAATAGCAAATCTTGGTGCAAATATAGTATTGAACATACTGCAGCCCAGAGGAAAAAGTGCCTCAGGGGCTTATGAGGATTACTGAAGTCTTTTCCATTTAACTGAACTAAATTACATAAAATTGGACATTATATATTTATGACTAAATCTATGCTGCCAAACCAGCTGAGAGCTGTCAAGCCTTCCCTAGCTGAAGCAGCTCCAATACAAAAATATAAACATCTGTTAGGTCATAATGTTCACCGTGTTTATGATAATACATCTTGAAGTTCCACTCTCAACATTATTTTTGTCTGAAATGTTAGGCGTCGTGGGTCATTTCAGTCATCGAGGTGGCACAATAAAAGACATGACATAAAGACAGAACACAAACCTTAGGTGAGAATGAAACACTTACACGCTTGAGAAATTGTCAGGCAAGGGGCAACTGAACTCGTTGCTTGGTTTTGAAGATGCCTCTCAGATACTGTAAATCCTGTTTCCTTTGACTATGTGCTTTAGAATATTGTGTGGTACATAGAATCCACACAGAAATGGGATCATATTCTCATCTCCTCCGATGAATGGTATAGCAGGACAATGCAGTCTTCAAATTATTAATGTTTGCTCAGTTTTCCCAGTTCTCTTATGACATATGCTGACATTTTAAGCATAAAAACAACAACCAACTCGTCGTATGCTTTGCTAACTGCCATGTGTTACTTAACAATAATTACTTTTGTTAACAACATGTCTAACTACACACAGTTCTGTGTCCTGTTACTACATTTCTTAAAAAAAAAACATAGAATCCCAAAGTATCTTTGTTATTGTTTCTATGGTACTTTTAATAAAATCCCAATGCAGTGTGTAATTGTGTCACATTATATGTGACATGCGTCTTTTTGCCCTGGTCACATCTATTGTATAGAATTTACAAGATATGTGTAAATCTGCCTCCAGTTTCTTCTTCCTCTTCTATTCTGTTGCCCTGTAAAAACCTGCTTCTTTAGAAGTCAAAGTCATAGCAAAGGTCAAAAATAGAATTTGAAGGAAGAAATAGTTCAAGGACTCGCATAACCCTGTACGATCGATGGATGTAAATTACATTCATAAGTCACTAGACAGTAAAGTAACACAGCTAATCAGACTTTTTTAATGAAAGAATATTACCAGTTTCATTTCAATTTTCAATTCATTCATTTAGTTTAATTAGTTTTATTTTGATAATATTTCCTCTGCTGCTATAACAAGCCAGAATTCTCCTTTTACAGTATTAAGCCTTAACCTATCCTTTACTAAAAGAATGTCAAAGCTGAAAACAAAATATGAATATCCGGAAAATATTACAGTCAAGATCGTTACTACTTTTAATAAATGCAACTGTATCTTTTTAAAGTGCTCTCGTGTACAAGATCTGCCATCCTCACAGCTGACCTGTTTATCCTTTCTTTGTATTGAACTCCAAAGTTGTGCTGGCAGAAATAAAAAAGGAACAAGTCTTGTACTTATTCTTTGAATGAATTTAGCATTCGTTCTGCACTGTACTGTGTTCGTATGCTGATGAAGTGATAGCATCGGCACTTCACATTCATGAATTCATGCATCAAAGTCAGACAATAGACCCACTGGTTACGAGGTTTCTGCTTTGGAGAAACACAATGCTGATTGAGAAAACTTATACTGACCGTTAGTCTTAATACTTCTGCACAGCTTTATGTAACCTTCAGCTTAACACAACCTGAACATGACATATGACTCTTAATCATTATTTAAGAGTAGCAGATGTTAGGACATGATAGAAAAATACAGTATTTTATGGGTTCTTCTGCTGATATGAGAAGGAAATCTCGTCATTTAGAGATGCTTTTAAATATGATGAAAATTTATTCCAGAATTAACTTTACTTTAAAATGTTTTGCCATTTTATTCAAGGCAATTAAATATGGGTGCCATACATGCCTCATATCAACCTACAACCTGTATCCTTAAATGAAATTGCAACCTCTGATTATACACAGAGTATAATGCACTGGGTGGATTATGTTTCAATACTAAGTGCATTTGTATTTTTTGGAAAAAGTAACATGTATTAATAGTAAGGGATTTGCAAAGATGGTTGTGCACAAAACCATCATGATGATGCGATTTACTTAAGGTTTGTGTGTAAAAAAGTGCATACAAACTTGAGAACACTCACAAAAAACAGGATGAGCTGATCTATAAAAGGTGCACACAGAGTATCTGTCAAGGTTCTCGGTCATCCAGTTCTGTGTTATCCCAAAAAGGTTTTATCCAAAGCAACTAGACTTTGGTTTGGTTTCTTGACGATGTTTCAGCCATTCCAGAGGGTTTTCTCAAGTCTGAGAAAGTCCGAGAAAGCCCTCTGGAATGGAAGGGTGCTGATTGAAGGGGGATAAACCATTGCCGTGATTAGCCATTGCAGTTGTTACACTCTTTTCTTTGACCTGTGCTGTTTGTCATACCTGTTCCCCATCCTTAAACACTTCCATATCTGTTTGAAAACGTTGGTTTGGGAAGAATCAGTGTGTGTGAAACAGCGCCCCTAGGGTCACAGAATCTGAAACGGTGTAACACTGTGATTAGCCCCTGTTGCGTTGCCCCAGCGTCAAACCTGTATTCACTCTCTGGTTTTCTTAGCTTTGCAGTGTGTGTGGAAAAACAAAACGAAATATTATACTGTCACACTCAGACCAATCGTCCATCTGTGTCAGTGACAATTAATAATCATGAATAATTTATCAGTTAGCGGCCTGGCAGCTCGATGGGTTAAGCGTCAGCGTTAATGCTATGGAAACACAAGAACTACATAACAAGGAAAGTCATAGAAATACATAGTTTGCTTAATATCAGCTGTACAGTTTAAATATGATGCAGGTGATACAGAGACAGAAATAAAACTGTCAATAAGACAAAATAACATGAGGCTGGTTAGTACAGAGATGCTCTATAGGAAACGGAACCTGAAATAACTTCTAATGTGATCTGGTGGAAGTTACAGAAAATCTAATTAAATTAACTTGCTGGAGCGGGGGGTACCATTATGGGGGTAGGGCACCCCCCCTTGTGTATAGGTTGGTGAAACACTCAATACAAGACAAGAGATGCCCATACATACATGATATGATTCCGATATCTGAATAAATCAGACTCGTTGTCAAGTTTTTTTTTTCTCCATTGAGACCTTTGTCCACTTCACATAGCCTTAGTCAAGTGATGCCTGTATCAAAACAAAACCAGATTAATATTTAGTAATAATCAGAAACACACTGTCACATAGAAGAGTTGGGCACAAAGTTGTTATAATCTAGAATCATCTTAATTTTTTGTTATGGGTAAACTACAATGACCAAATATTACATGAGGAACAACGACAAACATAAAAAAGTTTCCAATTATAAAAACCTAGGAGGCATGCAGTACAATTCATTAGTTTGGAAACAACATCCAGAATTCAGAACCAGTAGAGCAGCACCACAGATAAAAAAAAGAAACAAAAAACGCTCTTTTCTCAAATCTGAATAAATCTTATTTTTACAGATATTTTAGTTTCAACTTCTGTCTTTGTTTTTAGGCAAATTATTCACATGTGATTTCACATCGCATATCAGATAAAGAGGAAAAATCCTTGCAGTATGGCAGCAGCTACTGTCTTCCTGTTCAGTTTGCTGATTGCTCTAGCATTCTGTATTCGCTCTGTAGCCTTCTGTCACACACATCAACACACTTGGCTGTAGCACTGACATTTAACAAATGCCTATCTAGGGACTTCAACAAACACACTTCACTTTCAACACTCTTTTCAGAAGTTGGAGCTCTTTGGTTTTAGCCACCTGTGTTTTGTTTTTTTTGTCTTTCTGCAACATCAAAACAGAAGAGGAGAGTCGGCCGAGCTTCAAGCTTGTGTAGAGAAACAAGCGCAGGTAGAAGCAGCAGTGAGAGCTGCTTTCTGTGGGGACAGCAAGCTGCTGACCTTCACTGATTGTGAAGAATGGCAGTCTTTCCATCTTGTTCTCTGTCAGGCTCTTATGATTTGCTCCCCCAGTCTGTCTCTTTCACCTTTGGTTTCTCATGTCATCTTCCTGCTTCAATGCATTTTTAGTCCTACTATACTGTTACATGTGTTATTGTCCATGTTACTGTACATGTATAAAGATAAATCTCACAATGACTGTTTTTCTTGTTGGTTTATACAGTGAATGAACGAATTTAGTGAGTAACAGTAACAAGGGGTGGGGTGGGGTTGGGGGAAGACGCTGACAGATAGAAGGAACAGAAGGAGAATCCACCTATTGATGCAAGACTGACAGAGGGAAAAGGGGATGCTTGTTAGCGAAAGCAAAAATGGAAGGAGCAGCAGCCACAGCAGTGTTTGTCTTCTCATTGTGCTGTGGCTGCTGCTCGCTGGGTCTGTGTTGTTCCCCATCCAGAAAGAAGAGCATACATAATTCACATGTATGTATTATAACGGGAGGAAAAGCTATTAGAAGTGCTTATTAGAAATGATTTTAAAGCAACAACAAAGTGATTTCTAGGCAGTGAATGTTTTAAAATCTGTATAATTTCTGGTTGTCAAATAAATGTCTGTGATACTTTAAAAACACTTTAAGTGTTGGTTGCAATGGAGAGGGGTGAGATCTCGTTTAATGGTGTTGTCATGACTTTCAAGGTAGCAGGTAGGAGGCTGAATTTTGTGCAAACATCGAACAACAACTGGTGGTAGAGATTCTGTAATCCCTACTATTCACTTTTGAATATTGCTGTTCAGTATTTGCAAGTAAATTACAGTCAATTTTCTATTCAGGCACTAAGTCACATGAGGTATGTTTCTAAATATATTCACTGTGATATTTGCACAGAGCTGTCCATTCAAACAAATGGTCAAATCGTCCACCAGCCTGCAGGCAAAATGAATCGTTCATTTGCTGTAACTCCAGGTTTCACAGGTCACAGACATCTAGTCACATAGATGAAATAGGACATGATCATGTAAGACAGTTTTATAAGTCAAAATGCTTTTTTGCAATTTCTACCCATTCTTGTAATTTCATTGAAAATGTTTTTTTTAACTCTAGTGAAATCAGACATTTTTGTTTGCAAAATCCCCCCCGTCCCCAACTGCAGATGAAAATGCATTTTCATTCATAGTGGTGCAAAACTCTTTGGAGTATTAAAGGAGAGACACAGACAATGTTTTTGACTTTTTATCCCCATCAGTACATGACCTCAAATATTTGTCACCGGTATCTTCTATCTGTACAATCTTCTGTTAGAAAATGAATAATCATTGTACAAGGCGTGCATGTGCACAGAAGATGGCTAAAGGCAGTGACATTGAAAAACATCTCACTTATTCACCAACTTTTTGTGCCGAACAAGGACAAGCATGTTGCCGTTTAACTTTTCCAAAGCCTGCATCTTCAGCTCTTTAAGCAAAGACATTAAGGTTCTTAAAAAAAGCCCTGTTTGAAGAGAAGTAGCCAAACAACTGTTTCAATATTGAGCTAATTAAGGCTTGTTTACATCAGTGCCGCTTTTCACATGGTTTAATTTGCCCTTACATTAAAGTGAGATGTGTTGGAGGACAAAATCAAGGGTCTTTGGAACTGTGAAGGGCTCAGCTCCCTAGGAATACACCACTATTTACATGTGTGTGTGTGTGTGCGGACTAATTTGCCTCGAAGGGTCGTATGAGAGCTCTGACAGTCCATGAATCTGAAATACAGACATGTTGTCTTGCATAGCAATACACTGCGTGTGAGTGATGACATCAAATCCAATAAAAAGGAAGTTGAAGTTTTGACAACATTGACTGCAGTCTCCATAATCTCTGATTTCCTTATCCTCATCTGGAACAAAAGGTTAATTCCGCCGTGTCAGCCTTTGTGCCGGTGTCATTCCGCTGCTGTGTTTGAAAAGTGGTTATGGCAGTAGGTGTACGCATGCTGTCAGTCCTGCCTTTGCCTCTTTTATTTTAACTGTCTGTAAAGTCAAACTTCGTACAACAAAGGCTATGAAATACTCAAATCAATGCAGTCGGAGCTGGAAAACACAAACAAAAGAGTCGTTCACAGATTGTAAGGATTGAAGGCATTGTAAGCTGCGTGCATATTTAATGCTGCGTCATTTTACAGTAATCAAAGCACTCTTTTTGTTCTCCACATCTATTTTAGCAAAGCCTGGGTGTATAAGTATGTATAATGTTAAATTGATTATTGTTGTAAAAATGGAACATGTTAACAATGAAGAGCACAGAGCGAGACAGTGTGTGACCTTTCCTCTCTTTGCACTTGAACTATTGGCATCTTGGATGAGCATTGCTGATTTCTCCTGCAGCTGTATTTGAATGAACCACAAACATTACTACGAGAGTATTATAGTCTCTATTCTGAAATCACACAGAAAGGTTAATACAACAGTTGGCAAACAGGTGTTCAGGCGCTCAGGGAGTGTGTCTATTAAAATACACAAGCAGACTCTATTTCACAATTTAATGCTCTTTGAGTTAGTGTATGCTTGTTGTGTCGCGATGCATGCTCAATAATCCAGGTAAGGAAATCCTAATTTGATTCTGTCAATGCTTTAAAAAAAAAAGGACATGCCATTAGTTTTGCAAGTATTTGGTCTCCCACATTTTATCACAAGTAGTTGCCAACGGCTCACCTGTGCTGTGAATTATTGTCTTGGGACAACTGTAGAACAGTGGGGAAACCAAACATTGCGGAAACCAAACAGCACCTACACAGGAGGATGGCTTAACACAGAAGGAGCAACAGCATCAGGTAAACCGTTGATTCTGGCCCTCAGGACACTCATTTATGGACCAACATGTACAAATACTGGACAGAGAGGAAATGTGGTTCAAGAGAAGCGTTAGGGAAGAGTTAGGGAAGCTCTACATGTGCAGATCAACAACTTTGTATTAATTGGTTGAGATATTTTCCCAAAGTGAGCAGACATCATCCTCTGGGACTGTCTCTAAAATTATATCTGCTAATGATTGTTTTGAATTTATGATCTTATCCTACTTTTCCAATTTCTTCGGACATCTTTCGTATATATATATCTCCGTATAGTGTTTTCAGTAGCATTCTCTAAATGCAGGGCTGACAGTGAAAGTTTTTTATTTTATGTTTAGAAAGACGTGTGAACTGGGAGGTAAGTAGGGGTGGGGGGTGCTATGTATACACTATGCATATGTCTGGGTTCCTGTCCCCAGACATATAAACAACCTGTGTATCACCCTGATCATCATTTCTGTGAATCGGTTTCCGTGAGTATACAGATGCTACAGTCATACCAAGAAAGACCAGTAGGTGGCAAATATAGTGTTACAAAAACTAGGAATTGATAAGTAGCTCTTGAGATAGCTTGCATGCCGCCTCGAGACAGACAGATGTGCGAGGGGGATTTATCCTCTGCTAATTTCTTACATAAAGTGACAAGTGGGTGAGATGTGGATGTCAGATAGTAAATGACAGGTCAGGTTCGGCAATAAAGAAGAACAAGTTTTTCATAAAGGGTGGAAAATCTGTTGTAGGTTTTCCCCCAGGGAAACAAGAGGTGTGTCGCATTGCTCGGACTGCTGCTTTATGACTAGGGTCTAATTTGTGCCGTGACAGCTCTTTTTTCCCTTTAGTTCCATATAGCACAAAGTGCAGAAGCACGCTCCTGGTTGTCGGTTACACCGGAGCTGCTATGCTATTGTCATATTCTTTATCTAGAAATGCAAAAAAAAAAATTGCCTTAATCTATTGACACATCTGAGAAGATTAGCAAACTGCCCTATATTAAATGATAATAGTATCAAAATAAAACAAAATAATGTATTTGGATCTTGAGGAAAATAGGAAACACAACATCAACATCATCATTTTACATGAGAAGAAGTAAATGGATTAGAATTCTCCTGTCATTCAACAACTAATGTAAAATGTTCCCCTATAGCACTACTTTAGGAGAGTAGGAAAGATATATCACTTAAAATAATGGGTTTGTGTAAAAACAGGTTATTACAAAAGTCTCGGGAAACGTGTCATGGATAAAGTTAACAAGATGGAGTAGTTAAATAAAAAGCTAAGTAGTCTCCTGGGCCAAAAGTAGGGCAATAAATTTGACTTCAGAGAGCAGAGGCACTTTAAAAGATGCAGTATCTTTACTACAGTCTCTCTGTTTGTTGAATTAAATTGAATTATAATTTTTTGTTATGATCAGAATAATAGTTCCTTTTAGTGAATCATACAGTGGCACATGGCAAGTTTTTTTTTACATACATCTTTCCATGTATGTAAAAATGTTTTACTTATAAAATAATCTTGTGAAACTACTTTGTTGACAAGTTGTATTTTCTGTATTAGTATAGAATAGAATAGAATAGAATAAACCTTTATTATCCCACAAAGAATACACAAAGTAGCCCTATATATAGTACATAAGAAACTAAAATGTGTATTTACATATATATATATATATATATATATTTATATAGACTTTGACTGGTAGTTGTTCCGCCTATGCTGATGGTAATTTGTTGTTTCGGATGGCAGATTCAGTAGCTGTAATGAAGTCCACAACTGGACCTTATTCAGGGGTGATGGCTTATTTCACCCAATGTCAACACTGTTTGACTATAGGTGAAAAACAGTGTCTACAGGGGCGAATTCTACAGACAGAGACATGGCTGTGCCATGGGCTCTCCATTGTTGCCAACCTGTACATGGAAGAAGTGGAGGAGAAAGCACTCAAATCCTTCGACACCAACCCACTGGTTCAGATTTGTGGATGACACCTGGGTGAAGATTAGGAGTCAGGAGGTACAGGCCTTCACAGAGCACATTACCTCCATAGACACTAACATACCGGCTGGCCTTCCTGGACTTTGCAGTGATCATTACGACAACATTACTAAACATAGAAGTATACAGAAAACCAACCCACACTGACAGGTATCTTTTATTTGACTCACATCATCCGTTGCAGCACAAACTAGGAGTAATCAGGACTCTGTACCATAGAGCAGAGAACATCCCCACCACCACCAAAATCTGTGGATATCCCAAGTGGGCCTTTAACAAGGCAGAATCTTCTTCCAGAAAAAGAACCACAGAGCAACACATTGAACTATACATTGGGGAAACCAAACAGCACCTACAAAGGGAGGATGGCTTAACACAGAAGGAGCAACACCTCAGGGCCAGAATCAGCGGTTTACCTGATTCTGGCCCTGAGGACACTCATTTATGGACCAAAACGTATAAATACTGGAGAAGCGTTAGGGAAGAGTTAGGAAGACTCTACATGTACAGATCAACAACCCCTCATTTAACACGGGTGGGGGTCTCAGGCACAACCTATCATGCTTTTTCCCGTTTTGTTACAACGTTTTCGAAGCATTGTTTTCACAATAGAATTAACGAGCCATTCTTAAAAAATGTAAAGAGTAGAGAGTACAGATATTTCTCTAGAAATGTAGGGAGTAAAAGTTAAACTTTGTCTGAAAAATCAATACTTAAGTACAGATACCTGTAAAATCTATTAAGTGCATTAATGAAGTAAATGTACTTTGTTACTTGACACCTCTAGAGATACGTACTCAATTGCGGTGGGTGTGAATAATACTGATGAAATTGACAGTGATCAAACTAACTGAAAAAGATTAACAGCAATTAAAAACATATAGGTTAAAACGACTCATGAGTAAAATAACCATGCTAAGCTGTGTTATAGTCTGACAGCTGCTGGTAAGAATCTACTGGTGAGGTAATTCAAACGGACAACTGATGGTCCACTCCTACTCCTCCAGCTTCCCCCTCAGCACAGGGCTGGATTGTGTTGAAGGCACTGGAGAATCATAAAACATGACTCTCAAAGTGCTCCTGGTGCTCTCCACGTGAGAAGGTGCGATACAGCAGGTAGATGACAGCGTCATTAAAGCGTAGGCAAACTGCAGCAGGTCTAGATCCCTCCTGACTACTAGGCGAAGATGGCGAAGTATGGTCCTCTCTATGGTCTTCATCAGGTGTGAAGTCAAGGCAATGGGTCAGAAGTGGTTAGGCTCTTTGGGGACCAGGCAGGACGTCTTCCACAGAATAGGGTCAAAGATGTATGTGATAACCTTACAGAGTTGACCTGTACAGTCCCTCAACAGTCATGAGCTGATTCCATATGGAGCCGAGACCTTCCTGTTTTTTATCTTCATCAGATGGTTGCTAAGCTGCTTGAAGAATTTCCAGGTACAAGTGTTGGTTGTATGTGTTGAAACTACTAAAGTACTAAAGTAAATCTATGTCAGCCATCAAATTTTCCAAAAACCAAGTTTAAGCACGGGCTTTTCTGACTACTCTCTCTTTTTAAATGATCTCAGGCCTAAAGACCTCAGCAGCACAAATGGCCCCCTCCCTGCATGATAAAGTTGCATTTCTAGAGGCTGCAGCAGGCTATATTAACTGACAGGGATTTTTTCTAGTCTCTGGTCGCCATGGCTGTTTTCATTATAGTAGCATGATGATTTATTTCACGCAATGCTACCATTCAGCACTTCTTTCTAACCTTGGCCTTTTTTGCACAAGATTTCCTCTGAGTCCCTGAATCTTTTCACAATATTATGCAGAGCAGGTGATTTTGCACTGATAAATATTCATTTTGAACTGACTGACAATTCTCTGACATGTTTGGCACAAAGTAATGAGCCACGACTAATCCTTTGCTTAATGTTCCATTTATACCTAATCATAAAATCCTCACTTGTTATGAATGAACTGGCTAATCTAATCATCCACAATTGTGTTACTTATGTTTTAAATAATGCGTTTAGTCTTATTTTGCCTCCGTCTCAAGTTAATAAATGTGTTGCAGGTATCAAACTCTAAGTTAACTATTGTCAAATAAATAATGTTTTAGGTGAGTTTTTATCACATTATATTGTGTTTTAATGCGGCAGAGTCACCAGACAGTTGTGTTGGATGGGGCTCAACTTTTGGTATTTTGGTGAGACTAGAAAAAGCTCATTTTATTTGAAGCTTATCTCATCTTAACTTTAGCTGAGAATACTTATAGATATTCATTAACAAGGCTAATAACACTGTATTTTATGGGAGATTCTGCTGAAAGTTTGATATTAAGGAATAGATTGTTTTGTAATGCATATGTTCACTATTAAAGAATCTGCCACAAATGATGCCCTCATTATGTGATGAATAAAATATCCAAATATATTTCCTCAGAAAACATTTTTTAAAACATATTTCTCAGAATTTTTGTTTTTGTCTTTGTACAGTATATGAACAGAATTAGTTTGAGAGTGAGTTGTTTAATGAGTCATGCATTATTTATCCAGTGTATGTAATTTTTCCTAATCATTATGTAGTGATTACTGCTCTTTACCTAACATTAATACAGAGCTTTCAGTTTCAGAAGCATCACCATAACCATGTTATATTTGGCAGTAGCAGATATTGGGAGAACATGTAAAATACAAATAACGTTGCAATTATGCTCCTTTGCAGTGTTGATCATAAACATAATCAAAGTGTCATGTAGTGTTTGCTAAAAAATGCATTTAGCAAACTTCTCATTTAAATTAGCTTTGCATGAGAGACGAGGTTGTGTTTTAACTTTGTGTATTCTTTTAACTTGAGGCTTTTGTGGATCAGTGTGTAAGCGTCTTTCAAAGTTTGTTCCTGTTTCTAATGAAAACTCCAAATAATTTGAGTTTAATAAAGAAAAGAAATCACTTGCCATATTTTACTTTACACAAAGTCACAATCAAGGCACAAGAAACGCAATAAACAATCAGAGTGAAATCAAATAAGGAGAGGAGAATGGTGCTTTTCAGGAATCTGTAACAACCTATTATTTGCTATGGACACAGAAGGTCCATATAATGACCATGTTTCTACATGAAGATAAGAAATATGAGCGTGCCAGAGATCTGCAGCATGTTTTCTATATCTATTGTGCCAGGTTTGGACAGAAAATGTGAAGCAGAATGTGGAAGCATTTTGTTATTGTGTTTCATTCAACTGTCTTTTGTGAGTCTCACAATGTTAGAGGAGTGCAGTGGTACAGAAAATTCACAAACTGCCTTTTAAAGTATCCAAATAGTCAATAATTGGACAACTAGCATGGATAGGATTATTTGTACATTTAATTATGTTAATATTACTTTAATACTGTAAAATCCCCCACACATTAACATGTGTAATCCCCATCTCCAGTGTCACCGTTATAATGAACTTTCATATCTGACCTACAGCTATGGTTGGATAGGTTGGAAATGAAAACACATTATTTATCAAAAATTAATTAGATGCATAGAAACCACCACTTACTGAACATACAAACAAACTAGGTTATGTGACTCTACATATACAGGCACACACACTGACATGCCTACAAGTACATACCCATCATGGCCCCAAAAAGTCACACATGCTCATATTTCATGCCCTTTTTCGTTGTTATAGCGCACATTCACGGTGGAATCGTTTCAATAAATGTTATTGAAAACCATATTTATTTCTGTTGAGAGTTGCATTCATTTCTCGCAAAGATCTTGTATCGATACAGTCTTTGTGAGTGCAAAGTCTTAACACACGCCAAAGGGATGAGATCTGGACTCTGTGATGGCAATTACAAATTAATTTTGGCGCTGTCATCTTGGAAACCTATGTTTTTCCTTAGTTTAATCCAGGTGAAGACTTTTTTTTTCACTTGTGCTGTGGAAAAACATTCTCTCGACATTTTCTCCAAGGCTGGTGACAGACTAGAAAATTATTTAGCAAGCTGAAATCAGATCTGACCATCTAGACGATTGTGGATTAAATCCTGATTGTTGGAAAATCTTATCAGGTAGTGTGAAGGATTTCCAGCCTCAATCATAACCACTCTGAATGGTAACTAATATGAGATTATACCTGATAATATCAAACATGTTTACAACTGAAATGCAGTTTGCCAGAAAAAAAGCCAAGTATATAATAACTTTAAACCGCTGCAATATGTCTTTTCTTATGTTTATACAATACCAGTCAAAAGTTTGGACACATACAAAAATGACAGATTAGGCAGATAATCTGAAATACAGTGTAGACATTGGTAATATTAAAACTCACTGAGTCTAAGTCTTAGGTAAACGTTTATTAATTAACAGTGAATGTGCTGGAGTGTGCAGTTTTTGGATGGATGAACAAGCTTTTGTACAACATTAACAACCCACTTAATGTGTGAAGTGAACAAAACATGAGGGATACATTTGTGGCAACTAACTTCCCTCAGACTGAAGAAGCTATTTGGATAAATAGGGAATTGTATCTACCTTACAAGAAAAAAGTTAGAGTCATGACTCAACTCCTTAACTGTTATACATGTATTTTAACAGCTGAGCATTTATATAAGCCTATACAAATTTACAATGACTGACATTCACATTCTTTTGAAATCATCTAGTCCCATCAGTCCAGTGCTAAAATATAAAGTGAAATACGGGGGAAAAAGAAGTTATCAAACTGTCTCTGATGAGTATTGGGAAATAAGCACTTTAATTGTTATTGATTGTTATGTACTTTTCCCATTTTAAAGACTAAGATCAATTTTAAAGACTAAGACATATTGATAGTTGTGTCTGTTGTGTGGGGAGATTCGCAAGACACAAAGGCTCAACTTCACTCATCACACCACTTAGTAGTCACTGTCATTGTAAATCTGTTTGAAGTAAAAAGCGTAATTTGCACAGTCTGCCATGGGTATGAAATAGACAACACTTGAATACTAATGGTGCTGAAGTTAGAGAGGCGAGAGCAGAGAGTAGTTACTTAGAAGTCAAAATGGTGTGTTCAGCATGGTGAAGGCAAATCAATAGCAGAGGAGAGAAAAACATCTGAAACTGATGCAGTTTTGTTTTGGTTCTTCTACCTCCTACCACTCAGAAAGTCATGCATAATGCTGCAATATGCATTCATTATGTTGAAACGAACTGCACTCCGAGACGAATAAGGTGTTCAAAGTTTCGTCTGACAAAACTACAAGAGGTGCTTTAGATACAAGGCAGACAAAGACAGAGATAAAGAGAATGAGATGCTCCTTACTAAAGATGATGCACAGAGACATCGGTGCTCTCTACCACCAATTTTTCCATTCTCTTGCACATCTTTCACTTACTCTATTTTTTATATTCACTCCTAATTTGGACTCGTTGTGTTGTCACGTTGTAGAACATTTAAAAATCCTGCGTACAATATGTGCAGCTTTTCACTTTAGCCCACAGAAAACATCAGATTTGACCTGACGAAACAAAAAATATCTTACGGTGCAAAAATATTTTTGAAAAATAAGGATAATAATGCATTTGTGTATGTATATTATAGTAGTGCAGTGAAATGTCATGGTGACAACATCTTGCCTACCATGGTGCTGTAGTAATGGTAGTTAGCAGTAACACACAGCTAATACTGTATGTAAGCAGCATACAGTCCTGTTTCTGTCAGCAAATCTCAGAAATGTCCAATATACACCAATGCACTGCACTTATTGTAGTTTTCATCGCAAAATGTAAATGTGTCACAATGCAGATGTTATTAGACAAGGGATCCGCAGTGGCTTAAAGGTGGGATGCTGACCATGAAGTTCATGTTCTCCTGGGTTTCACCTCTCTCAACCTCATGCCTGTAGCACAGCTGCTTCCAAACTTTTGAGATTTTATTAGAGATCTGTAAACCCACACACATTTGTCACATGAAAGTCAGCAGTGGAACATGACCATCTAATAACAGTTTCTATTTCCAGTTTTAGTCAAACCAATAATTGTTATAATAATAAAGAATGACTCTTTTTTCACACGCTGATGAAACAATCAGTTTGCCATCCAGGTATCAATATGTAATGGAAGTCATTAGCGTGGCATTAGGAAAATTATCTATAGGCTGTGGGAGATCAATCAGGCACAGCCTTATAAAATAATTAACAATCATCCAACATGCATTAAAAAATACCGACCACAAAACGTAAGCAGAAAAACACAGCGAAAAGCACACATCTCACAAAAGCACAGACACACTTAGAGGCACAGGAGCATCCACATCCATCCATGTCAGTGTGAAGGATAGATGGTGCGAGGAAGGTACACTCACTAAAGGGCCTAATCAGTCAGAGACAGCAACCTCCACATGCTGCAATGAATGGCATGAACGCCAGCTCACCTTCACTCATTCTCTTGGTCTTTCATGCACAAACACACTCACACTGGTCTATGTACACACAAATACTTGCTCATTCATACACATAAACGCCTTCAACACACAGAAGCCTCCCTTCTATTATAAACAATAAGTTCTTGGTCTCTATTATCGTCAAATACAGTACTGTTTTCCAGGTCTTGAATGTGTTTCGCACTATAAGATAATCCGAATATTTCACTCTTTATTATTGTATTAGATAAAAGACTTCATAGCATATTCCAGTTGTGCACTGGAAAAACAGCAACTTAAATACGTCAAATATGTATTTATACATATGTCTTTTTCTTGAGAAACTTACTTTCATTTGATAATTCCACCAATAAGAAACTATATCGGAGGTATTAATTTAACAACGTCGTTTATTTTTAAAACTAAACACTTAATCCGGAATCACAGATCACACACTGATTTGATTTTCTTGTTTA
>JAUMTR010000014.1:12886360-12897644 GCA_032270685.1 Microctenopoma stevenorrisi | reverse complement strand
TAAAATAAATATATATATATATATATATATAAATGTGTGATACTTTCTAGAACTTGACTCGGAGACCAATACTAATAAAGGAAGAAGAAACAGCTTTATCATCATTGATTGGATTTACATGTTACATTAAAATTTGACCTCTGCATTAACCCTATTCTCCTGGGGGGAGCAGTGAGCAGCCCCTCACTGAAGCTAGTGCTGGGTGTCTTGCTCAGGAACACACCTGTTATGAGGGTTGGCCTGGAAATGGATGCTGCCATCTTTTTGCTTCCCAGCCTGACGCTCATCCCGTTGAGCTACCAGGAGACTGCAGTTAGGATCACAGATATTTGAGCCAAATGCTTACCTTTGCATGCTATCATGCTCACAGGGACTAGCGTTCACCTGTTGCCTGACAAGTGACTTGTTTCAAACTTTCAACCACCGGTTAGCTAACCACAAATAAATCCTCAAAAATAAATGTTTCTAATGATAAATAAAATATTTAATGATTCATGGACAGATTCATTTGCTTCCAATGCTGGTCTCTTGACGAACCACAAACTGTAATGTTGACCAAATGCCACTGTTGAAGACATGTAGACTCTGCTGGTCAACAAGAATACACCAAACACAGGCAGGGGACATCTGTAAGGTTGTGTTTAATTGAACTGACACACCTACTTGGTGTGAGTGGCTACTGGTGGGCCACCAAGAAGGACAGGGGGGTTACACATTGTTTTCAGTTTGTAATTCCATTATTTCCTACATGTAAAAAATTACTCCTAAAAGAACATTCAGATACAACCATGTGATTCATAAAGCCATGCTGCTAAAACATATAAATAATAGTAATGATATTATGTGTTTTGTTGTCTTCTTTCCTATTTGTCAGATTTGTCCTGCAACCACATGTGATCTTGCTCATTTTTATTTTAGTACAGTGAAATGAGAATGTTTTACAAATTTTTACTTTTTACTAATTATTTTTTTACTTACAAGGACAAAAAAAGACAAGAGCACCAGCAAACAGGAACAATGTCAGAAGGTTGTCTTAAGAGGTAGTGAACATACCTGTTGGCCCTGCCAAGAGCACCGTTTATGAGCTTGCCAAAGTCAACAAGATGCAAACCTTGGGGTACTTCATTATATGTTTTTGAATACTATGAAGTTACCAATGTTGTGCATTCCAATTTAAAGTTTGGGGGATTTATCAGATGCCCTTCCTCAGTGAACCTTACAATGAAACAGCAGCGACACCTTCTCCCCTCTTCCATCTGTGCTCTGGGGAACTTAGGTTTCTTTCAAATACTGATTACTGCAGCTTTGGATAGCTTCATAGATAAGGAAAAAAACAACTTTATCTTCATCATAGGTCAATGAGCTTCACATATTTGTATTTGCTCCTCCATAAAACTCTCCAGTTGAGAATTCCACAATGCTTATCAGGACGTGCACACAGGATAAAAAGATAGAGCTGACAGCTAATTTCTTCAAACAGCTACCTTACATTGTCCCTATAGAAGAAATGTGACGAGCAATACAATAGAATCAAAAGGAATTTCAAGCCATTTACAAGAAAGCCTGTGGCGTTTCTGCAAAGTCAGTTCATTTGAAAATGTCATTTTGAATGTTAACTTCATTGTATATCTTGTTGTACATTCAGTTCAATGCTCTCCTCCAGTTAAAACTGGAGCTAAGCTATATGCAACAGCTTAACTGAGAAATTAATAGTTTGTACTGCTTCTAAAAAAAAAACCCACCTACCAAATATAAGTAAACTTTATTGTCAGTATGTGCTATTAAAGGCACCCCTGTACCCCAGTCAGCGCACACCCGTCTCTTCTTCGACTAGGAAAGTCTCACATCCATAATAATAATAATGAATACTTTGATCCCCTTGGGGAAATTGTTGTTTGGGCAGCTGCTAGACCCGTGTCAGCGCTACAGGGTATTGGTGTCTTGTCCAAGGATACCTGGACATGTAACCTGGTGGAACTGGGAATCGAACTCGCTCACCCTTGGGTTTGAAGATGACTGCTCTACCCACTGAGCTATCATGCCACCCATCCATGAAGTTTACAGCACTAACGTCGCTAGGTCCAAGAAAGGTATATTGGATCTTATTTGTCGTAATGTAACACTGCCCTTTTGCTATGTTTTGTGCAACATTTATCGCGACAGGGCCTGTATGTCTTGCATCTTTTCTTATTTTGTCTTGCTTCATGACAGATATGCTGAATGTGGTGTTTTCTTTTACTGGTGCTTATTGCTATTATGTGACGGAGATGCAGGGGTGTCTTTTCTGACACAGCACCGGTACACGCTGAGAGACGGTCCGCTGATTTATTTAAGTTATGTGATGTTGTTGTCTGTCTGCTACAGCAGCTATATGTTGTACTATATGTACATAGTGCTATAGGCATGCTGCTTAATTTCCTCAAGTGTTACTATTGTGATAGCTGCTTTAGA
This sequence comes from Microctenopoma stevenorrisi, assembly GCA_032270685.1. NCBI lineage: Eukaryota > Metazoa > Chordata > Actinopteri > Anabantiformes > Anabantidae > Microctenopoma > Microctenopoma stevenorrisi. Next base: position 12,895,193 of record JAUMTR010000014.1, on the reverse strand, counting down.
CATTTGCTGTTGTTGTAGGTCTAGTGCCAGACATTTTTATGATAGTTGAGTTATGTTTTGTTTTTGCTGAGTGGGTTGCAGTGTCTGTCCCACACTGAAATGCCAAACACCTGTGTGGCTGTGGTTTCCACTGTTGTGGTGCATAATAGTGTGCTTTAGAAGTGCCTGAGCTGCCTGTTTAGTGAAAATAGACTTTTGTAAATTAATGCAAGTCTTGGTATTTTGATTGTACAGTATGCTGTGTCATACTATTCTTTCTTTAGTTAGTTTTCGTTATTTGCATGTTTTTTTTGCAAAAAGTCAAATTCTTTAACCATGAATATATAGAGTCATTAATGGAAGCTATAGTCGTGAATAGAAATGGTTTTGAATAGTAGGCCACTACTCATGTGAGCAGCATTTTCATGCCTATGCCGAGGAATGTAATCCTTATTCCTAATCAGATATGATGTAAATGTAACAGAAAGTCAGCATAGTAAAGAAGGGAGCTTGAGTTTGTCAGCCTTCACAGCATATATGAGACATGACTCTACGAAAACTTGGTGAAACTTGGTAAAAAAGGTGAAACTAGCAAAATCTTGCACATAAGCATAAGGTATTGTCAGAAAAACACATAAGTTCTGTTTTAAAAATATCCAATGTTATGACAAATCTTCACACTGTGAACAACAGAGCTTCCAATTAAGTAAGTAGCAGTAGTGCTTTCTATTACGCTGACTCTGTTTACCCGTGGTTATGGTTATGTGATTTATGTATAAGTAAGATTTCTGTGAAAAGGAAAAAAGTTGCTAATGCAAATATAGTATAACATTTAGAGCTTGTTGCACGTGCAGTGCTATTGAAAAGGCCAGGCTACAGCTGGAGGATATTGTAATCTTAATTCAGACAGGTTTTACTTTTTCATCTTTTTACTGAAGTTTCATTTCTCTTTTTCGTCATGACCTTTGGCACTTTTCTGGGACAGGGAGCGTGATTAAAAGGAATGGGTGTACTCTCCTAAGGCAATGCATGTTGCCTTGAGGAAATGTTGGAATCTTTACTTTACTGTACTTTGCAGATGCTTTAATCCAAAGCGACTTACAAGAAGAAGACACCAGCCATTACTATTTGGTTCCCGTAACAACTGAGATACTACAACAAAGAACCCTGATCAGGTCTTACTCGTCAAGACAAAGAACCTGCTTAGGGAATATTTTAGTGCTAGACAATGATATGAGAGTGTGTGTGTGTGTGTGGGGGGGGGGGGTAGACTCACGGTACGGTACCTTTTCAACAAGTGAGTTTTATAATGTTTTTTAAAGGTGGTGATACTGTCAGCCAGTCGTATGGGGCATGGCGAGTTATGCCACCAGCCAGGGACCACGAAGGAGAAAAGACTCGACTGATCTGAGACCTCGTGAAGACGGGATTTTTAGCCTCATGTCTTTCGCAGATCTGAGAGAGCGTGTAGGAGTGTAACTTACAGTAGTGTGTTAAAGTAAGATGGAGCAGATCTTTTGAGAGCCCTGTAGGCATCAAGGATTTAAACTCGATGCGAGCAGCTACTGGGAGCCAGTGAAGAGAGGTGAGAAGAGGTGTGACATGGGTGTATTTCGGCTGGTTGGCCGCATTTTGGACCATCTGGAGGGGTTTGATGGTAACTGCAGAAGCTCCAGGCAGGAGAGAGTTCCAATAGTCAAGTTTAGAGATGACCATTGCCTGGACAAGGAGGTGTGTAGCCTGTTGGGAGAGAAAAGGCCTAATCTTTCTGATGTAGAGAGTAAATCTATAAGACCTGGAGGTCACGAAACCATTCAGGCTCAGCTTGTCATCTATCCAAACTCCAAGGCTTTTGGCAGACTTTGTAGGTGTTAGTTTTAGCTAACCAATTTGGATTAAAATGTTTTGCTGAGGGGAGTTGCTGCCTGGAAAGATCAAGATCTCATGAGAATCTGTGGCGTACACAGTGATTAAAGAAGACTAAATGAAGACAGGGGAGAATATTAGAATTTTTTAGGCTTTACAGACTCTACTACAATCACTAATATAACACGGAACATTATAATGCTCACAATTCCCAATTCCCCCCTCAAAGAAATGTTTTTTCTCACTCCCATTACTTCTTGTAGCATGTTGACACTCTACTTGGAACCTTGTTAAGATCCAACCATGCAACATATGTTTTTTTGCCATTTGTCAAGTGGTCTTAAGCTTTTAAACGGGACTGTATATGTGCTATCTGAACACTGCAACTTGTCATGTCGCCTTAACTTTTGTACCGTTTCTGTCCCATCTTTCTTACCACCCTCTTCTTCTCTGTAATATGTATAACACAGGCTTACAGTGACACCATAGCAGCACTTTATTTTACTTACCCCCAATTCCATAAGCTTCATGCTTCTCTCTATTCTAATTGCTTGGTATTTCTATTTTCACATATTTCCTACTTTACATGCCCGCTCTTGATGGCAGACTTCTCTCTTGTCCTCTTTCCTGCTGCATCATCACTTCTGAGGCTGCAGTTCTTAAGATCCTGTCAACAGTGCTTTGGTGCTAGAACTGATGGGAGCACCGTGCTCTCTGCCGTTCTCAGCATCAGTCATCTGAACACTTCGCCTCAGGAAAGAAATCGATCTCCTGCCAAGTTCAGGGGAGAGCGAGAAGAGCGCAAGAGATAGGGAGAAAGAGACGGAACCGCATCCCCACACCTGCAGGTCTTCCCATGTAGAAAACCATGATAGATCTTCTGTCAAAACCAAAAGAGTGTCAGTTAAACACTATAACATATGGGAGTTCTAAGAGCTGAGAACAAACAGTGTTTCATGAAGCCTTATCAGCTAAAGCCATAAGTGGAAGTACCCCATTATGCACAACTGTTTGCTATTCCCACTCTAATTGAAGCAGCATTTTTACTGCAATTTAGTTGTATGACCAGTCAACTGCTGCTTCATCACAACAGGATATTGCGGGAAAAAAATGACTTCAAGGAAATTGCAGCTGGAATATGGCATGTTAAATTGTGAAGCCAATTTATTTTATCAGTCCACCTTTCTTGTATATATATATATATCTATATCTATACAGCGGAGCAAAACTGTCTTCCAGAAATTACATTTTTAAACTACAATTTCTGCTAATACAGTCATTGACAAATGACAAAATCAAGCAAATATATTGTTTACTGCCAAGATTCTTTGCAAAATGCAGCTTGCCTGACTATAGAATAATTAAACATTGTTTTGTGTTCAGACTTTTAAAGCACTTGGTTGAGGTTAATGAGAGACTGTGGCCTTGCTTTACACATCGCGTTTCACATTTGCAAAAATAGCTCATACAGTTAGGCCCAGAAGTATCTAAACAGTGACATATCATTTTGCATTGGGTACGTTCATAAGTGCACTTTATGAACCAGCATAGTAGTGCATCCATTCTGAACTAAATATACAAATGTTTAGGTAAAAATGATCTTTTTACCTGATTTAGTTTCTGAGAAAAAGTATGTTCACACATGATAACAATTGTTTTAAATTTTGATAAAACACTATAATGTCACAACAGAGTAATGATGCAGTACAATCAAAACGAGCCTCTTTGAGCCATGGCTCATTTGAAGTGCTGCTAACAGTTGCTGGAACATGTTTGTCTGTATCAAAGTACAAACATTAAAAGTATATTGTTCTCGTACATGGATATCAGGCCTTTGTTGCGCTTTTTTTTTTATTTTGGTCTAGACAACCCAAAATGTGATGTCCACATATGTGGATGCCAGGTCCTAGGAGGTGAAGTATTTTCCTGATAAAAAATTATCAGATGATTATTGTGTTCGCTTTTCTGATGTGAAGTCTTTATGTGACTGAAGGAGGAACGTATAAAGCCAACTCCCCTAATAATGTTACCATGCCAGCTTTCTGGCCACGGACAAAATCCACTATGCCACGGTTCAGACTGAACCAATATCTGTCCCACTTTCTGTTTGTCACTTGCATTAAATCCTGTGGCCAAACCTCAATAAAACACACACACTTCTTTCATTTCTATTCTTTAGGACTAATGATTTCGATGTTAAACTCAAAGCATTCTATCTGTGCGTGTGTATGCACGCTTGTGTGTGTGTGTGTGTGTGAGCACAGGTTTATGGGAGGTGGGAATTCTGAAAGCTGAAATGAAATAATAAATATGTAAATTCGCTGCCATCTCTTGCTGGTTTTCCACAGTAATATGCTGGCTGCCATTCAGCCGTGCATCCATTCTAAAATTTATTTCACTGTGTGCTGGCTTAACCCTTTGTACTATATGTCTACACATGTGCATATAAGCAGTGTTGCTTGTAAGCATTGTATATATTTTTGTGAAACACACGTCTGCTTGGAGTGAGTGAGTTGGACAGAGACTGTGTCAGTGTGTGTGTGCATGCGTGCCTTTGTGTGTGAGCATGAAGAGAGATGCAGATGTTCAGTTATCTCCATTGTCAATTTGTGTAGCCTAAGCTCCACATGTTAAGTAGAGCAGAAAAAGACATCTCTGTTTGAAAGTCTCTGCTTTTTATTACTGGGCCAGAAACACACACACAGAGACATACAAATGTTCTCCAACAAAAGGTACCAGGAGTAATATCCTAAGACAAATCTTTAATTCTTATATATATATATATATACATATATATATATATGTATATATATATATACACTCAGTAAAGTATATGTACACCACTTTTCATGAGCTGATAAATGTACCCTCTTGGTTGTTGAACTTAATATTCTGCAGCAATAAACCGTGTCTAAAAACCATGGCATTCGCCGTGTCATTTTTCACTTCACAAGATTCTATCAATTGGATTCATTTTACACTGAAAGCTATAAAAAAAAGAAGCTGAGGAAATGAAAATGAAATAATTGCTGAGTGACTGCCTGGCATAATCTCCCCGAATGTCCATTGTAAGTTGCAGTTAATGTGTGAGATGCCTCAAAAACATTGAAAGAAATTGATATTGGAAATATGAGATTGCATGCTGCAAATTTGATGAAACGGGCCCCAGCTGTGTTCCTCGTGGCCAGTCTAGGCTTTTACAAATGAATTATGCTGGCAGGATGAGGCACTTTGTCATAAAACATTTATTCTCTCAAAATTGTTACAGGAACATGGCTGTGAGTTTAATGTTCTCAAATGGACTACACAGGCTCCAAATCTCTCTTGTAGAGGACCTTTGGGATCAGGTGGAACAGGAGTTTACAACATGGAGGCACAGCTTAAAAATCTGTTGCAACTACATAATACTAATGAATTTATACTTGATTCTTTGGCGTGTGGGTGGTGGTGGGGGGCTCACCAGGTAGTTAGCAGTTATTGCTAATGAAATGGTTGTGTGGCCTGCTCCACCGCAAAGTCCTAACTGTTGTATATTATTGTATATCATTCAGCAAAAAAAATTTGATTGTCTTGGCACAGTTGTTTCATTCAGTCCTTTCTCACACCTGGAGTCTTTCTTTGAAATTATCTATCAGTATTTCTCCTTACGTCAACCTTGAATTGACAGCATAAGGATGCCAGCTTATTTGCACTTGGTCACTGATTCCATGTCTCTACAAATGTGAAACGTCTATCAAGCTGCTGAAGGTAAAGGATAGCTCTTTGAATCACGATGCTGTATTGTGACAATTTGAAATCATATCTTATACACTAATAATTGTGAAATCTCATTTTCAGAAGTGCAAATTTTATTTTTAAGTTATAACTATTCCCAATCTTAAAAAAACAACTTTTACTTTATTTCATAAAAAACAGCCATTTGTCAGATGTAATGAGACTATAACCTTCCTATTGTGAGTGAAGGGCACTGCACTAATTTGCTCTTGGATGTGAGCAATACTTACCTACAAAGCGTTTATTTTTTTAAGATGGCCATTATAGTCCTCCTTGTGTAACTATAGCTCTGTAGATGGATTATCTCTAGACCAATTTGCAGTGCATTTACAAAAAGTGACTCAAAAGGTTGCAGGTATTTATGACAAACAATGTTTGAGGTAACTGTGCAACATAGCAGTTCCCTCGCCTACATACAGGACGTTAACAACGATGCAGGGAACTATATTTAGTGTGAAAGGACAGCTCTGCAACTTTATCTAAAAGATTGTTCCAGCTGCCTCAGTGAGTGGCAGATTTTTAACAGACGATTAGACCGGCTTTGGCCTAGTGCGTTACTCTGTTAAAGCGCTGTGCACTATACAGTCAGTGCCTCAGACTTCATGGAAATGGGCAATGGACTGTGCTTTTCCAGCATTTCATTTCTGATCAGCCATTTTCACTCACACTTTGTATTTGCATGCAATTTAAGCTGTCAAGGGCTACTTGGCACTCGGAGGTTTCATGTCTACATGAAAGCCACTGGCTTCACACCTGAAGTGGATGGTGAGGTGGCCCGCAGACCTCTGAGCTTTTAGCGAGCCCATCAACAGAAAAGAATGTTGATTTCCTGGTGGCGAGAGGGAACCAATATACTGTGTGTCTGAAACATGTGAGAAGCATATTTACCTCTTCTCCCCATACTACTTAAAAAAGGACTCACTGAAATTGTTTTGATGTGAGTCACTAAGTCGGATCACTGTCAATTAAGTTATATACGTAACTATTAACATGATGTAATAGAAACTTTTTGTGAAAGTGAACAATCTCGTTTAGTGCATAACAGCAAACAGAAAGACGTGTTCATTACTGACACCCGACTAATAAAATCTAGCATGTCAGACTGTTATTCTTACAATCTACACCCGGTTTTGGAGAACATTAAATTCTCTGTCACTAGGAATAATCGCATAGAAACACATTTCATTCCTTCCCCCCTCAGTGTGCTTTCTCATAATACTCTGTATAGAGTGTATTGTCACCCTCTTCTTCACTCACTCTTGGAGCTACAAAGGCATTGATAACAATCACTTCCAGAGCTCTAGGGCAAAAATGTTATGTAAAATTGTTCGTAGCCAAAGAATACTCCATTCATTCACAATAAAGTCAACATCCTCCGCTAGATATAAAAGTATAATGCAAGCTCAAATGGTTATTACTTGGTGTTTTGCCTCTTCTCTCTTATCTTTTTAAATTCATGATGCGTTTTGACCAAGAGAGTTTTTACCATTAAACCCTTAAAAGTTGTTTTAAGCTACAAATATGAGGTTGGTTCGTGCTGAAAGTGTTGCTTTTCTTCAGCTTAAAGATGCTTGATACAGAAGTACCACTGACATAGGAGGAGGGCAATTTTAAATCCATTCTGGCAAAAGAGATCAGTGACTGACATCATGAACTGATAACTAACATCAGAGGATAACGACTGTCATCTAGAGACCTGGAACTACATGAATGGATGTGCAGATTTACACAAAAATGTCTGTAGTGCTTGCCCCAGATTTATAAATATAATGTGCATTGATTGTTCCGTGATTACAATTCCCATTTTAAACACTGAGCCTGATGCTGACTTTCACAGTTAATGATGTCCCAGACATCCCGTGCAATGTCATCATGCAGATGCAACAGGTGGTCTCATAAAGCTTACATTATCATCCCCTTTTTACCCTTTGGATGACCTCTGACTGACCTGTTACAAGCATATAAATAAATTAACAACCAAGTGTCCTCTCCCCAGAAATATAGATACATTTTACTTTCCTTGTTGAAAGTAATGTGTTTACAAATCTTATAATGACTCATCTAAAAGCCAGCCATCTCCATAACCTCCATTTCTTGAGTTGAACGGGAGGAAAAACTAATTAATCATGTACTGACCCAGGATTTTTCACTGTGCATGACACAGTTAAATAGAGTTGCACCGTGTATAGTCAGTCAGTCACTTGTATAACTGTTGGAAAACATTACGTCTTGCATATGGTTTGCTTATCTGCAAGATGCAGTCCTCACTGTGCACCACCTTTTTAGACACAAACCACTAGTAATTCAGATCCTTAGTTTTTTCGTTAGGAGGTACAGGTCTCATACATGTAATGCTGTAATGGGGGGCATGTGGGGTTTCATATAAATTCATTTAATGTATTATAAATCTTAGCACTTCATACTTTGTAGAAATGAATTTGTCTTGACAACTTTCTTCACAAAACTTACACACAAGGATATGTAGACATGTGCTCACACACACACACCTGTTCCAGAGCAGATGATGATTGAGGACCAACTCTACGGGCAGTATGCCGAGATAGTCAGCAAATACTGGAAAGGCAGCTAATTAACAGCCACAGCAAGCAGATAGTTTGAGCAGATTAGCAGCTTTCTGGAGAGTTGAGAGGACAAAGATATGCCTGTCAGGATCTATCCATTTGAGTAATAAGGTTTGTCTGTGTGTGTGTGTGTTTTTTGATGAAAGACATGGAAGCAAAATAATTAAATATCATTCAATTCTTCATTTTCTTTACAGAATAGGAACAAACTCATTGCTTTCAATTTTCACAGAATTTTCACAGAAAAATATAAAAATAATAAACTAATGAATAAATAAAAATAAATATTTATTAAAATGTGGAATACAATATAGTGGTCTGGAATAGGTTACATACTGTGCAGAAGAATGTGAAATGGATGTCAAATGAATTTAAAAAAATACACATTAAAATACATTTTAGAAGATGAGAGGCAGTGAGAGAAAAAATGACAGGAGGGAAAACAGCAAAACAATAAGACAGTACCAGACAGCTGTAAAGCCAAAGACAGAGGGCAATGACACCCGAGGCAGTCTATGTAGCAATTTATTCCACAAAAAATGTGGGATCTCAGTATGTATATTGTATACAGTATATTGCTATATATATATATATATATATATATATAAATATTGAAATAATATTGAAAAATT
>JAUMTR010000014.1:12858475-12877836 GCA_032270685.1 Microctenopoma stevenorrisi | reverse complement strand
AAATGCACTTTTCTTTGGGAAACCTGTGGAACTTCTCTGAGTCTGCCTCTTACCTATCACCGCTCAGGCTAACCTACTTCACAAAACACTACTGCAATATGCTACAATAAATAAATATATAACAATAAAAGCTAGACGTTCCAGTGTTGTGGAGACCAAACACGCTTGTTGTTCTAAATAATCAGAACCAGAAATCTACTTTTCTCACCCAGAGTTGCAGGAGTGCGACAGTTTTACTGCAGCTGATAGGAATTTATAGTTTTACCCAGAGACGTTTCCACAGGACAGATTCCTGCATTAAAGGAGCTTGAATCAAGGCGCTAAGAGTTTAAAATTGGAATCCCTAATCACTTTTGCTCTCCTTTCCTGGAGCTCCTTTGCCATATCTCATCTCCCATAAACTCCCCGATGCATACTAAAGCAAAACTGTCAAAATGAATTCTCCAAAACAATGCTGATTTGTAGGAAGCAAGAGAAAGTCTGCCAAACTGACAAATGCTCAGCACACAGTGACAACACGAATTATTATGGGCAGACTGTGGTGTAGATAATCTTTTACAAACCAACCACTTGAATATTCATCTCCAGCAAGTGGCACCAGCTAACCAACCTGCTGTCACTGTCAAATCCTCTTTTCACATACGCAGATTTCTTCTTATGAGGAGCATGCACGTGTTGTGATTTCTTTTGGTGGAATCAAGCACCAGTGGAGAATAAAACGAGAGACCGACTGCAGATATCCGGAGCAAGATAAACTCTTTCCTTTCTCCATATAGCTGGAAAAATTAAAGTACTTCAAGCTGTGTGCTTCTGTCATACAGTATGTTGATGTTTAGTTTTTTTCTTCTGTAGTGTAGTAAAAATAAATTGTATGTATTTTTTTATTTCCTTTTATAAAACACACTGTTATAATTCAGCAACGTCAGATATTATAGTTAAACCGTGTCTAGAGAGTCTGACTTCTCATGGGAAAAAGGGAAGAAATACGAATATAACGAATCCCTAGAGACGCTTAAAACTGAGCTGGTTACCATGATTTCCACTGACTAATATAATCCAGAGCTCCATCTCATCAGCCAAATGCTAGTTCATCTTTTGAGATTGATGACGTGCAAATGGCTGCAGAGAAAAGCAGCTATTTGCAATAACAAAGAAGAAAAGATGCCTTTTATTTAGCAAAATTTCCAACAAAATGTGTTTTTCTCTCTCTCTCATTCTCAACAGCTCATGAAATCTCGCCTTGGCGCCAGAAACACAAACAATAAGGCCATCATGCGAAAACAGAAAGCTCTTTCTTTTGGAATATTTGAAAATTGCTGCCTTTTCTTTTTCTATTCCTACTGTGAAGTTGGGACTGAAATTAGCAGCAATGCTCTGCTTTTGCTTTTGCTGTGCACAGCCAGGGAAATGTGAACTTTCTCATTTAGCTGTCAATCTGCCTTTATGATTTTTGTCTCCGTCAAACGCCTGTCACAACTTTGCATTCTTAAACCCCGCGGTTCATGCTCTGTCCCTTCATTCATCCCTCTTTCAGCTCATGGTGTATATTCCTTTCTCTCAAGTGTTAAATGGCATTTGATCCAATATATTCAAGTGCACACAACGTACACATCTTTATTTTATCTGCTTTGAAGGAATGATATCAAACCTTGACTTTATTACTCCTCTGTTTATTTATCCACCTTTTCCCCTCTCTGTTCGTGTCCTCCTACTCTGAGGACCCTCCAGCCCTTCAGGGTCTGTGGCCAGTCTTAAAATGCAGGGCTGATTTCTTCTTCTCTCCTGCCTCGAGAGCGACTGTGAATCGAGTGAATGCAGCACAATCATTGTGCATCGTCCAGACCACTTATGCATCTGCACTCCAAAAGCAGCGCTTTCCATCATCAGCCTGATTCATGGGCAGGAAATATCTCCTGGATGCTCACTCAATCAGTCCCATCTTCCATATTTTTATGAATGTGAGTGTTTCTGCACGTCTGCGTGCAAGAAAACGTGTAAAGGAAGGAGAAGCGAGAGAGACTCACAGCGAATCTCCTGTTAATTCCATTCACAGACTCTTGCTCTACTGCGACTGGATATCACAGGCTTCCATATGTGCGCTTGCACACACACAGACCCACACACTCATAGGCTATTACTCACAGGTGCAGAATCCCTCGGAAGGAGAAGCCGTCGTAAATCAGGCCCGATTGAGATGTAAAACCAATGTTCTCTCTGTTTTACAACCCCAAGACATTGAAATGCCACACGGCTGCATTTGTATGTTTTTCTTATAGATCCAGGAAGTAAGACAAGGCTCATGAGGTAAATTAGTGAATGGGCTTTTTTTCAGAATTTATTAAGTTCTTTGTGTTCATCTATTCGCTTAGGACATTTTTATTTCATAAGCATTATTGGTTCATCTGATGAGAAATATCTTTTATCTTGTAGATGTTGGAAGTAGTACTAAAGCAAAGTTAGTTATATTGACTGTTGCTTTATGAACTCATGCTTACCTCGGTGTAAACAAATTCATTACATTTCTGTCATTATTTAATCAATTTGCTTTTCATTAATAGTTCAAATTCTTTACTTTCTCAGTTCGTGTTTGATTGAGACATTGTCTGAAGATATTTCAATCAAAATATTTCATAGATTGTATCATGCTGGAGGGAATACAGCAGTGTGAGTGTGTTCATGTGTGTAGCGTGTATTTAAAAAGCTTTTCAGGCTGTGATTTTAAAAGTATACCCAGGTTACACGTAGTCATAGGCCCAAAGCTTGAGGTGAACATGTGAGTTTTTTCAAAACGCTTTAGCCCTTGACAGCTAGCTTTGGTGAAGTCCAAACTTACACCTAAACTTCAATGGTGTGTTTTTTTTACAACGCAGTATCCTTGGAGGTAGATGAAAACATGTTTGTGAGTTGAGTTCATGGTCTCTACATTTGACCACGTGTGTAATTGTTCAAATATCCATGTGCATGTGTACTTAGCTGCAGGTGTCTTTGTGTACACATAGATCTTTGCAGCACGGGAGATACAGATGGCTGCCTTCTGTCTTCCCAGTTCTGGATTCCAACCTCTGCTCACCCTACATACTTCTACTCACCCTACATACTTCTACTCTCTATGCAGTTGTCTCAGTCACACTTGTGACTGATATACGTTTCCAGGTTTTTCCCTATCTTTCTCACCTCAGCCCATTTCCTAATGTGGTCACACACATCGCTCATGGTATGGGACAGGAGTTGTTAGATAAGATTCACCGCTCAGTTCAGTAACGATAAGGCGGTAAATATGATATGATCTGTTCTCCCTCAGCATGTGTTCTTAAGTCACGCAATTTATATTTCTCTGTATCTTTAAATGAAAATCTGCACCAGTATGGACGAAGGAAGAAAAAATGCTACATATTTTTATTTGATTACAGTTCGTGGGTGACTTGCAGTCCTGAGCAGGTTTGTTTGTGAAATATTTAATGTTTAAAAAGCTCAAACCGATCGCTTTTGGTCTTGTGATGTCCATCTTCCCACACCCATCCCTCTTGCATTCTCCCACCTCACCTCCCACTCCCTGCACTCTGCTTCCATTTTCCCTCTCTTTTGTCCTCCTGTGTGATCTATGGCTCCACAGGGTGACGTTTCGGTGCAGATTGATGGTGTTCAAGCCTGACTTTGGTCGGTGCGGCCATGCTCCTTTTCTGATTTCTTCCTGTGACTCTCTGATTTCCTCTGTGCGCGAGCTCTTACTCCATTCCTCCTTTCTTTCCCTTATCCTCCTACTGTTCTAGAATCCATCAGTTCATCCCACCTCATTCCCTTATTAATGAAGGGACCTTCCGTCTCTTCTTCCCCTTGTTCTGCATTCTTTTTCTTATTCACTCCACCCTTCCTCTGCCAAAGATTAATAGTTTTCCTGTCCTAGAGAAAAAAAACCTAGAAAGACCCATTCCTCCCTTGACGACTCTAAACAAAGCATCTCTCTCATTCTCTTTTTCACTTTGCTTTCCATCTCTCTTCTCTCTCACTCCCACCCAGTGGCCTGTACTGTTCCTCTGGGCACCCTCTAAGAAACCTTCTTACCGTCTGTTCTAATTTCTGTCTGTTAACTTACGTACTTCTTTTCTCTTCTTTTCTAATAGAAATACTTAGGGCCCAATGAAAACTCTGACCCAGAATAAGGTGAATCTGTTACTTATGAGAGAGTGTAAAGAACTCTGTGTAAACTCTCTATTACCTTCATATAGCAGATTTTATAGGAAACATTATGCATATAAAAGGTATTATGTTTTAAAATAATACAGACACCAGAAAGGAAAACTGCATCTGCTCACAATGTAATGTCTGCACATCTGGTATGCTGTGCAGTCTTGGAAATACAGTCAGTGGCCAAACAATCATAGGGCAGAGGAGAGATGAAAGATGCTGGCTCACCACACAGGAAGTCACTGTGGGGGTTAGTGTCTTATCCAAGAACAATGGAAACATGGGTATATAGTGTTGCCATAAAAAATGAACGTTAACACTACTTGTTTATATTCCTGACCTTGTGTCTCATTTCAAACATGTAGCTTTGAAATGTGGACACAAACTGACCACATGCACCTCACACACCTCCCACAGCGACCTGCACATGCCTTCTCCAATTAATGAATATGTAGATGAAGTTGCTAGATATCACACAAATAATTTTCAAATAACATAAAAAAATGTAATAAACAATCTATATATTATACAGACATACAGCATTCACGTGCAATTAAAAAGTTGTTCTCTTTCTAATGTGACTAAATGGTCATGTGAAGTGTTTCCTATTTCTTTGGGGCACAAAATCTTTCCCATAGACCTACGCTATAACTGGTGTAGCACTGGAACCCCTGTCTAATACAAAGTATAAGAGAAAAATGACACCCAGGGCCTGCCCACAAGATCAGCGTCTCAGCTCCAGGCCAAGAAATTCAACTGGAAAATCATCGCTGTGCAGTTTTTTTTGAAAAACTCCACAGGAAAAGATGAAAGATTGTGGACCTCACCAGTCAGACATCCAAATTAAATAACTAACACAAGACAGAGAAATTACACTTTGTCTGTCAGAAACTGGTCTGACAAGAAGTCCTGTCCCAAGATCCGAGCTTTGGTTTTTTTCTTTGTCAGCTGTAGGGAGAAAAGGTCAGTAAAAGGAAATTAGAACATTTTCCAGATAAAATGAGTAAACATGAACAGACCAGCAGCTACATAAAGGATGCTAACTGCTTACTGATTCATAGTAGAATGAGATGATTTAATGAGGAGGGGGACAGAAACAGACACTTTTTCTAGAAGTTGATAGACGTGCATTAAATTCTGTGGTGCATTAAAGCTCTTGTGGAGTGGTCATGATGAAAGTTAATACTCTGACATTCATTTTCTTTTGCTGGTGGACTTTATGCAGTAGTACCTGCAGACTATTAATGTGCTTAAAGGGACAGCCGAGACAGTGCAGACTGAGTTGCTTGACTGTATGTTCTCAGTTGAAATCTACTTATAAATAGTAAATGGCTGAATATTTTCATGTTAATTTAATATTTTAAAACAATGTGATACATGATAATGGTGCTTTAGGTTGTTCCAGAGGCATGATAGCTCAGTATGTAGAGCAGTTTAAACCCAAGGGTGAGCGTGCTCAATTCCCGCCAGGTTACCTATCGTGGTGTCCTTGGACAAGACACCGATACCCTGTAGTAGCACAGACACGGGTCCAGCTGCTTTCCAAACAACAATTTCCACAAGAGATCAATAAAGTATTCATTATTGTTACTAGTTGTATCTAATCATCTGAAAACTGAAATGCAAAAGTGTTTCCCTCTCAAAACACCACCAGTCCCTGGCTGCTACACAATTAAATTAAATTCATGATTAATAGCATGACTATAGTTTTAAAGTTTCATCTAAGCTTACTGTGTGAAAGGCTGTAGAATGGCCCCTTGCATGAATTGTGCTTTTGGACAGCCTCCATAGTACGATGGGCATTTGGATTCAGCCTCTATATTTCTGTCCCTGCTCATCTTCACTCCACCCCTTTTTGAGCACTCATCTCCTCATAAGACACATTTAAGTGACTTCCTGCCTCTGTAGAAATTTTGAGAATCTAATCAATTCTGGGCTCAAGGGTGAGTTGAGTAAATAGTCTAAGATGGATTGCAGGAACAACAACTTGCCATAAAGTCTGGATACAGAAAATGAAGAAAATTAGAAAGTTAGAGAAGCGAAACAATTTGGATGTAAATGAGAGGAACCTGGGTAGGTCAGTTAGCTTACACGCTGTAGCGTGTGTTACTGTCACCATCCTTTCTTTCACCTTCTTCTATTTTAAAAATATTTTTTAAAATAAAAAGTCTTTTAAATAGAAAGTAGAAAGTGCAAGAGGACACAGAGGTGGCCACGCGCAGGAGGCTGAGACTAATACCCCATGTCGAGAGGAGACAAAGTGATGAAGGAAAATAAGACGGGACGGATGCAGGAAGACAGAGGGGTGAGAGGAGGAAGAGAAGGGTTGTGGCTAGGGTCAACGCTGTCTCTTGTTCCCACAGGCTTATGTGACTTACCAGCAGTACAAGTTCAGCAAAGTTCAAGGTTGGTTTGATTCATATTTCTAAAGAAATCCAACTCAGTGAAAAATAGAAACAGATACTGTATGTGTGTATTTATATAATCTGACTTACACTTTCTAACAGAATGAATTATCATTGTCTTCCTTTGAAGGTTGGTTACATGAATTCTATGTAACGTACATAGAATAATGAGGCATCCCCTTTCCTAACATTCCCACTTGTTCCGATGCTCAGTGTGTAAAACAAGCTACTGTTTCAGAAATATATCTTCTCGGTTCTGTGCCAAATGATAGCTAATGTTATATAATGTTATATAAGTATTCAGTGACTGTGAATAATTGGAACAAATCTCAGTGGTGGCAGGATGAGGGTCAGGTTGCTTAAGGGGAAACTACTACACAGTTTATGCAGATTTCCTGAGAAGCATATACTGTAAATATTTGCAAGTGTGTATGTGTGTATTCACCTGTGGAAATAAATCCAGATGTTCAGTATTAATAGTTGCCGTAGGCTATTGTCGACTTTCTTCATGATTTGCTTGTGAATAGCTTTAGTATGTTTGTGTTTTTTACCCCGTGCTTGGATGTGTGCATGCGCTAACAGCTGAATAGCAAAGCAGACGACTGTGATCATGTTTAACGTGCAGTAGATGTTAAGCATGAATACATGTCAACAAATTTGTGAACGTGGCTAATAATATAATCGGAGCTGCATGGGCTTTGGAATAAATATGCAGAATTCATGCGTTATTCATGAGCCAATTTGTGTATGTGAGTGAGAAAGTGTGTGCACGTGTATGAACAGCTGGGGAATGGTCATCGTGTGGACACAGAATACCAGAATTTAAAACAAAAGAGAAAATGATGTTGGCATCATTTTGTATTCAGATTCGCATTTTATAATTAGCAGGCTGTGTGAGACAACAAAGATTAACAATAGCAGTTAATTTACTTGGCGGGAGACAGAGCCAGAGCTGCTTTGTTGCATTCAAGTGCAGAGTGTGGTCACTGTGAAGGTTGGACAACGATAAAAAACTATTTACTACATCGCACCACACTGAAGAGCACGGCGGGCGGCTCTGTGACGTACAGTTCACAGTTTGATTGAACAAAATGTTGCAAATTGCTATTTATCGCGGCTTAATATCAGGACAACAGACTCTTGTTCTAAGTAAGTGTCCTCAAGTAACATGCTGATGCATGTCATTACATAAAATACAGTATGGTCTATTTTATTTAATGCAACACATTAGAAAACATATGGACGTATTTCCATTCTCCACATCAAATGTGCCATCCAAATATTCACAGTGTTCTGTGAAGGTAGGCTAATTACATCAACAAAAGCTAATTGGAGTTATAGGCTGGCAAATCATTAATCAATTCATTTCTGAGGTGTGGATTCGCATGGCATTTTGGCTATATGCAGGAAGGATTTCCTTGTTGGAGCCACGTCTCATAATAAAAAGAATCAAGCCCACTTGATTTGCATTAAATGTGGTTACAAAGTAATTCAATTATCACTGATCACTCAAAAACAAAACTAGCTCTACATGTAGACAATGTAGTTCTGTGACACCTGTGCCTCTCTCATCAGCTTAACATGACTTTGAGGCTGATGTGCAGCTGCTCCGCTGCCTCTGGTTGTGGACAGTTTGCCACCATGAATGGTAAAACAAATCTCTCGGGCTTATCTTAAAGGAGAACGGGTAGGGAACAGGGTAGTTGTCAAGCAGCTGAAGCTCAGTAGAAGCTGGATGATGCTGTTTTGCATGTTTAACCCTAACTATGCTTCTTTGAGGTTGCACGGTGCTTGCCAAATGATGTTGTTGATGTGACCAAATAATACAACACGGCACAATACAAAGAGGAAAGTGGCTGCAGTCTTTCTCGCAAGTTCCATAGAGTCACAAAACCTCCAGCAATAACTGTGTAAAGTTGCATGAGATGATCCTTTTGTCTCTGTATAACTTGAACTGAATTGAAAAGTAGACTTTAAGTAGCTTTAGAGGAAAAACCCGTAGGCTAGAAAAAGTCTGCCAAGCACTGTTGCACCACTTGCTGCTGCTCCATCAGCTTATTGCTCTAAGTGCTTAGCAGTGTATACACATATTTTACTGTGGCTCTTCCATCTGGGTTTTTGACATCTGGAGTGTTAAAAGAAGTATAAATTTAAGGGGGACAAAAGCAGGATATTGAACAGTCAAGGGGACATGTCCATCACCTCCTCTGCACACAAAGGACTACCAAATAACACACATTCCCTTTTTAGGAAGTGCTTTGCAGGTCTTAGATCAATAGACGCATAATGCAACAGCTTGCTGGAACGTCTACAGAGATCACGACAAATCAGTGCAGAGCTGATAATAAAATGTTTAGCGCTGTAAATTAATACCAGGAAGCACATGAGGGCCTCCATGGAACAGTTTGAATTTTTACAGGTGTTCATTTTTGCATTTAGTGCAGATTTATTGTTGGGTATCCAGTCATGAAATAGCCTTGGCAGAACATCTGCTGTACCCATCTGGTTCACTGGGCCTTGCTCACACACAAAAAAATATTCAATAAATGCAGAGGACAGGAATTCACATTATTGCTCTCAATGTCATGGACACTTTGGACGTTTATTGAGCACAAATTAGGCTTGCATCTTCCTGTGAATGAACACACATGCACACCAACAGGAAATGAAAGGATAGAGAAGCAGTGACTTTAATTTTGAACCGTTTTTTTTACAGACGTATGAGACTCGGGGTCCTTTGTGTATGTTTATGTGGGACCTATGCATGTGTGTGTACGTGTGTCAATGTTGAATTTTGTGATCAAAGTCATGTAACCAGGTACAAACTCAATGCAGCGCACACATAACATTTACTAACACATACCTACATTTGCACCTATATACTTTACTTTCCTTTACTTTGCTTGGCAGACACTTTTATCCAAAGTGACTTACAAGGAGCTAGCGCTGGGTGTCTGGCTCAGGGACACACCTGGTAGAGAATGGACTAGGAGTCAGACGGGATTTAAACCTGCGACCTCCAACATCCCAGTCTGACACTTAACCCAATAGAGCTACCAGGCCGCATATACACATACTTCCTCTAAAAATCAGCCCTAAGGCCTTACACACACACTCACACACACACACACACACATACACAGATACAAGCACACACACTATAAATACACAGGCAATCTTTAATATACAACCTCAAGCTCTACTGAGCTTTATAGACTTTGGCCGGCTCCGTAAGGATCCCTATACATCACACATTCAATTAAATCTAACCATGGCTATATATTATCATTTTTCCTCACTTTGAGTTTCCTCGCCTAGTGCATCATTGGCATGAAAACCAAATAACTTAATGAGTGGATGACCTCAGCTAGAGCAAATGCTGACAGATGATCCTTTTTTATTTCTTCTCCCTGCGCTTCTCTCTCAACACTGCTGCCTCCGTGTCTTCATCTTCACACTCACACGTTCTGCTTTCTCCTCTTCTATCTCTATCCCTCTTTACCCTCTGTTTCTTTCACCCTACATATTGATTCCTCCTCTGACCCTATCTGTTACTCTCCCTCTCTCCTGATTTAATCTCAGCACTGTCAGCATGATTATAGCTTAGTTTACGACATGATTGGAGAGTCGGGGGGACACAGTGTCTGTCTCTGTCCTTGTGTGTTAAAAAATATTTTACAGATTTCATTTAAAAAAAAGAACAATGTTTTACTTAACCATAACTATGATTGTCATACGTGTCTGGATGGACACAGTGGAAAAAAATATTTAGTTTTCCATTTCATTAGTACATCTGAACACTGCGGTATGTTATAAAATATATAATATTAGAATATACCAGTTTAATCCATAGAACTTTTTACTAAAAACAACAACAGAATTAAAAAGTGCTTTTTTAATAAGTCCTTACCTTTTTGTGCATTTGTTGGACATTTTGGGACAAAATTACCCTTTAATATTCAAAACTCAAATCAACTATTCAGACATGAACTGTATCTTTGACTCAGTGGTGTCAAAGTAAAGTAAATGTGAAACATAAATTGCCTTGTACTGCATTACATTACAATGCAAGATAACACACTATACGATGATTAAACAAGTCATACGAGATGTGATGATGTAAGTCAAATTCATTTTAAATTCATAAATCCCCCTCTTTTCTTCACGCAGCCCTCTGGCTATGTTATGAATTTAATCACCTCTCACATGACTAGTCACTCTTTTAATTTCCTAATTTAAATTTTAAATTTGAACATTTCAGCTGACTCGCACACACAAACCACACGCAGGCACAGACTCAACAAAATGTTCTCTCACTCCTTTTTCTGCTTCTCTCAGCTACACAGACAAATGGATATGAAACATGGATTTATGAACTCCATTGATGTATGTATGTGCAAAGCAGAAAATAAAACATCACACGATAGCATAACAATTTAAGTCTACTCCAAACATAAATAAAATGCGTCATGTTTCAGCATTGCCTAGCACAATAGCATCGAGGATACTTGATATTTCAGGCTAGATCTCATAGTGTTTGGCTCACACTCTGTCGTCTTGCTACTCCAGGTCATTGTTTTTTCAAATTCGGATCCAGTGTCTTTGGCTGCTGTCATTCTCTGAGCCTTTACCAGGCAGCGCTGCCAGTGGGTGTTTGAATCAACAGTTGTGTCTTCAGATGTGATTCTGCGTGTTCTTTCTTTCAGCTGCCCTCTGAGATGTTTCCTCTGCACTGGAGCTGACCGCTGACATTATGTTAATGGCCAGATGATGTCCAGAGAGGCAATCGATCCACAGGCATGCTGATGGCAAGTCAGAGTCAGTGCAGCTGGCTGCTGGCGACTGAAGTTACTGTACTTCTACCATATCTAGATAACTTAGCGTCTGAGAGCCAACAAATAAATAAATAAGCAAAGCCAGATGACTTCAAGGACACAATTTGTGTATATCTTTTGTGTTGGTAGCTACAGGACACTCTGGCTGCAAGTAACTCTTGTCTTTGTCTTAAATGAGTTAGGTGACAGAGGAATTTCACAAAATAATAATTCCTTTTTTAGATGCATCCTCAATCTGCAACGTATGGAGTAACGATAAATGTGAATATTAATGCTGCAATGCTTAAATATTACGTTACATTTTGCTACAGTACGTTATTTCTTATATACCGTCAGAAAGCCAATAAACCAAACCAATACGTATAAATGAAGGGAATTTTTATTCTCACTGTGAAGGCCAGCATGGTCAGAGCAGGTTACAGCAGACGGTAGCAAGACTGTTCTACAATACAAGGACAGATTAAGGATCCTCTGTATGATGGTCCAGTCATCTAATGCGTCCAATGACTTAATAAGAAGTCCTTCTCTCTATACTGCTGAATTGCCCTTGAGCAAGACATTCATTCCCTAAGAGGTGCAATCTCTGGTACTGCTGCAACCTTTTGTTCAGATCAAAGTCTTCTGCAACGATGCTGTAGATTTTAGAGTTGCTGGCTAAAGCACAGCACTGATCCTTAGGTGCCTGTTGTAAATCATCAAGTGGAAACCTCCACCTTTGTCTCCGCCTCTGTTTTTCTGGCCTAGAATTAGTTTCTCTGGTCTGCACACCTGTGCTTCTTCACCTACTCACCCCTGGTCACATGCACGCCTCCATGTCTGCATGTCATAACCTAATAAGTGTGGGTGAACACCTTCGTTCTCCGGCTGCCTTCATATTTTCACCCTTCATTTCTTCTGCGTGTGTTTGCATTGCTTTGTATCCAGCCATTACTAAATCAAAGCCTCTTTGCACTGCAAGTCGAAGCTCACCGAGCCTTTTCACTCTGCTGACATCTGGATTTATTTTATATTGGTCTGTGCCACTGTCCATTGTTGTGAAAAATGAGTACAACAACATCAAACAGACAATAAGAAGTGTTTGCTGGTGAAACATCCGTGTGATCCATGTGTTTAAGATACATGGGGGAATATAGGGATTATATGGACGTTAAAGGAACACTTCCATAATGAAAAATGTTATTATTGCTCTGCTTTTATCTTTAAAACAGGGATCACTCATTTGTGATTTTAATGTTACACCATATTCATCACAACAGAACCGGTTTCTCTTTTCCTTTATGGTTGGATCCATTTCCATTTCCAGCCTTAATTTGTTGCTGTTGAATCTTTCTCCTGAGCTGTGCATCCGTCTGCCTCTACTCCTCCCTTTCACTTTAGCACATACGTGTTTCATTCTCTCTGCCCTGTTGTTTTTTATCTTGTTAGTATTTTTTTTTTTTCCACTGCTTCTCTTTCCGTTGGTCTCTGCCCGACACCTCAAGGCTCCCTCTCTCTTCTATCTCCAGAGTGTTAAACAAAGTTTGATAACAAAAAGAAATCACATGCGTTCTCCTTTTTAGAAACAGGCCCAACAGATGGGTTCCAGACCGCCTTCAAAGCCGCGAAATGTTTTATTTGGGACTTAAGAGACCTAGAATATAGCACAGACTTTCTGTGCTGCATATATACATATGAATGTAAATATATCTATGTAGACAGAGTTGCACATCTCATTATGTAAAAAGACATCTTCATTTAGCTTACATCTTTTGATCCTCCCATGCATGCATAAACAACACATCTGTATGATGTTCTTCCATTTAGCCTTTTATACACCTTGTTTTTCTATTGAATAATCGCTCCATCCCTCTCCTTATAACTATTTACAACTACGTTCCGAAACACTCACAAAATGTTTTTCCCTCATCAGAATCTGTGTGTTAAAACAGATTCATTTTAACAATAAAAACTACCATCAAAATGCCACATCTGTCTTGAGTATGTTATTCAGCCTTGACTTTACAATGCTGAAATATGGGCTGAATTACCATAAGACAACTGGCTCTCATCTGTTGATAATGTTCCCATCTTTCGGGGGGTTTCTGGATGTATGCTCGCTTCTATGTGTTTCTTTGTTTATATGCTTGTTAGTGTAGTGCGTGTCTCCGTTACTGCTGATTTAATCCGCTCTGATCTTATGTTTTATTGCAGCAGAAGGAGCGCAAATGCCCGCGTTGTTTCTGCTGCTGCCGCTGCTCCGTTCTGCCATGTCTGGGTTGCTGGGTCAGTCCAACTATGTTAAAAAGATCAAAGTTAAACAGCTCCCGAACCTCTCGCAAACCTCACATACTCACAAACTGAGGAATCCTTTGCTAAAGGAATCGTATGTCTTATCATCATACCAAACACTTTCATCTTCCCACATCGCCACACACCTCCATCTTTCTCTCACCACCCCTGTAATTTTAATCCCTCGTTCTCCTTCCTCGTTCAGTGTTTCTACTCATTCCTTTCACTCAAGTCCCTACATCTGTCTTTAATCATTCGCTACTTTTTGCCACTCTTGTCTTTTCAATCCAACACATCCCCTTGCTCTCCTAAACTTTCCTTCCTTTCCTTCCTCTTTTTCTCCGTCTTTAGCATCCTTCATAAATCCTTCAACTTCAAACCGTATCACTCCTCCTTTTGTCATCCCTCATCTCCATTCCACACTTTCTCATGCACCTTTGCTCCCTTGCCCTTCACTCCCTCTATACCCTTTTGTCTCATCTCTCATTTTTAACCCTTCATCTCTAATTCCCCTCCGTGACCCACTTCAATTATATTTGCAGCCCCTTCTCTCCTTCCATTCAGCTGACATGATCCCTGTGTTGACGCATGTGAACTTCTGTTTCTCTAAATTCGTCTGGGACTGTCGTCGTAGAGGTTAAACAAAAAAGCCTCCTTCACAAACTACAGTACATGAACATATATAGATATCTCTTAGTGTCTTTCGGTCCTCGAGATTTGTGCATAAGGAAAAAAGATTGACAGAACTTTTTTACTTAACTGTAAGGTCCTCCTTCCAGGTCAAAGTGCTCCATCCTCGCCCAGAATAGGCTGAGGTTATGTGAGTGGTTAAGTCAGATGATGAGATCTGACTGCTTTTCAAACTGATTTACAATCCCACTGCGGTTGTTTTGTTTAGTTTTTTTTTTTACTTCTACAACACACAATGTGATATCTTGAGTTCAAATCTGTCATTAAAACGTGAACATTGTCTATAATTCCACTGGCCCTCATTTCACCACATTATCAGTTTGACTATAAATATGCTTAATACAAGTGGTCAATGTGTTTTTTTAATGATGTTTGTTTACTTTTAGATATCATAGATTTAACTTTTTCAACCAACTGGAACAGGACTAAACACATATATAACTCTTTAAAACTAGATGCCACTAAAGCTGAACTGATGACCTCTTGTTATGAGCATATGTGAATACTAGTGGCCTTTATTATGAAACCAGTACAACCTAGTCTGGCTCTCCTGGGATAAGCAGACTTAACTTACACCTAACATTGTCAAGTCAGAGATTTCAGGTTGTTCAGGTGTAAGAGGTGGGGTTGTTCAGCAGAACCACAAGTAAAGGATTTGTTATAATATGACACTGAATGGTGATACAAGCACGGCCATTTGGTTCAACAGCAGCAGTTCATTTCTATGCATGTGCAAACTTTCTACAGGTGGTGTATAATAAATAGTCTATATGTATTAAATAACATAAAACAATACCAGGCTATGGGGCTTTTCGTGGAGCAGTAATTTAGTACAATAGTTGCAGAAAACATTTTCAAACAGAGGTCGTCTCCTGCCGATGAGTTGAAGTGGCTGAAAGGTAACGTGAGTTGCAAAATATATGATGTAGTCAAGGCAGTTCGATACACAGCTGTGTGAAAGAGTGCAACTAAGACTGTCTGACAAACTATGAGACACAAGATGAAAAATTGCGTTTTTGCACAGAAAATGAGCAAAGAGACAGAACAAGAGTGATGAAGGGAGACAATGAGAGAGAGAGATGGATGGAAAGAGGAGAAACCAATGGCGAGAAAGAGGTAAACCGAGGGAATCAAAGAGGCAGACAGACATAGATGTATGCATATAGAGCAATAGAGAGGGCATTTTTGCTCCTCATTGTATTACTCCTTGAGATCTCGACATAAATCAGAGTGGTTTATCTTGCCAACAATGCACTTACTGCACTGTTCATAAACAATGCTTTTATGGCTTCTCACCAGATTAACTTACTTAGCCGGAAAACCTGATGGAGTGAAATGCATACTTGTAAGAATGTCTAGCTGGACGAAGGAGGAGAGGAGCCATTGTACGGCAGGAAAGGAAAGCAAGAGATGGAGGGAGGGGGATGCAAGTGCTTTAGGGGAATGAAATTTATATTGTGAGTGAGAGGATAGGGGACTAGTAATAGAGTTTATATGGGAGTAAATAAGGAGCAGGAGTGGAAAGAAAGCATATGTAGAAATATATTGGAATAAATTTATTGTGCAGTTGTAATTATATGTCGCATAAAGAAATGCTGCTTCAACAAACTCACAACATATTGGATTCTTTAGCTCATGCTCATGATCATTACTGAACCTAAACCAGTGCCAGGATTTCAGGCTGGACAAAGCTAATGATTTTCTGTTCTCAAAGCAGTAGCACCAACAGTTGAAAGGGTTACTGTGGTTCAGCTATGAGATTGAGCCGTATTCCTTCTCGCTTCTCATCCATCCTTTCGTCCATTCTAGCTTGGCAACAAAATACACAGACAGACAAAGTGTAATTCAGCGGTGAGAATGCTGCACTAGTGGCTGTAATGAACAGGTTGTTATTCTCTGTCTGGGCTCTCGGCTCGCTCTCTAACTTGTTCCCAGAATTCATGGTTCTATCCAGTACGACAAGTCACCCAAGTCACCATATATACTGTATATACATATATGTATATATATATATATATATATATATATATATATATATTGGGGGGGCAGATACTTTCTCATAGCATTGTATGCTAACCACAGATCAGCATGTCATTAGTGTGTTGGGGACTGTTAATGTTTGAGTTGAAGAAACAGGCGTGCTTCCTGCATGAGTTCACAGGTTTAGGTAGCCTCATACATAACTATTTCATTACCTGTCAGAAAACAAAGAAGGGGGAAAAGAAACTGAAGAGAAAATGTCTCTTAACGAAAAACAGATTTTCCATAAAATCGAGTTTTCACCTTGGCCTGAAAGCATCAACCATACGCTCCTGCTACAGTGAAATTAGGTCGCACACACACACACACACACTCACTGTAAAACTTGAGAGGCTGCACGGTTGCAGTGAGGAGAAACTGTGGGAAACATGTGACTTTTGACCCCATGAGCAGGGTCACAGCCAGGCCAGCAAAGCCCTCAGAGGGAAGGAACATCATGAAGATGATCACATTTGACAGAGCACTTCCTCCTCAAACAGGAAGTCAGGTGAATAACAACTGCCGGCGAGTGTTAGACGGACACTATCACCTGCCTTTAAACGCACAGTAGGAGCTGGACAAGATTAGAGAGCTTCATGGGAGCTATTAAAGGTTTAGATTCCACATCAAAAGAAAAAAAAGTCTGGTTTTGCTTAGATGTTTAGTGTCCCTCAAAAAAAAGAGTTCTATTACTTTGTTCCTGCTCTTTATGTGCTTCTTTACTGCAGTTTAAGATGGGTTATTTTGATGAAGAATGGATAGGCCGAACTAAAAAAGTTAAAGCTCAATGTCTCCGTTTCTGTGTTCGGGTCTGTTTGCGTTCTGTTCTGTCCCTATGTAGTTTTTTTAGGTCCCTGTGTTTCAGCCTCTGTTGATCTGTCTCTTCCCTCTTGATGTTTTAGTTAGCAGTTTTCGGTTACCTGTTTTTCTTGGTGATTAGCTTTGTTTTATGTATCTGCTTTTGTCCTCTCATTTGGAGTGATTTTCAGTTTTCTGTATTCCAGTTCAGCCCAGGTCTGTTTAGTTTACTTCCTTGTTTCCTAAACGTTGGTCGCTAATATATATCTATAGATATCTATATATCTATAGATATATATGCAAAAAAATAAACTAAACCCATATATAAGACCTCTATACACATATATATATATATATGTATATATAGATCCAGAGAATACAGACGACCAGACCGAAGTATGACAGGTGTCCAGGGAAGCAGGTGCAAAACCAGAACGCAGAACAAAGCGACACAGAGCAGACAGTACGTAAGCAGGAATACACAGGGAGATGATCTGACAAAGTATTACTGAGAGAACAGGGTTAATATGGAGCGATCCAGGTGGCTTGATTAGAGAAAGCTAAAGTAGATGAAGCTGATTAAACACATGGACCAGAGTCAACAGAAGTGCTGGGAGTAGTAGTTCATAAAACCAGAAAGTTTAAAGGGGGACAAGGGGATGATGGGTAATGTAGTCCAATCTAACCAGAAAACAGAATCTTCAGGACACAGAAATACTAAAAGGAAACATGAAACTGAAGCAAATTAGGACAGAAACCAAGCAAACAGCTGTACAGAAAAGCCAAAACAAAAGAGAACCTTAAACTAAACCAGACAGACCATGACAGGATTTTTTTATTTTATTCTGTAGGCATCAATATTAACATATTTATTTCTGAAAGATATATACGCTGCCGGGTGATTTGTTCTAATAATTGGGTGATTTCAAATGAAACAGTCTTATTGTGAATGCATGGGACTAAATTTGGATGTACAGTTTTGCTTGTCTCAACAACACCGTATGCAGCATTCTAGTTTGTGTAATAGACACCAAAATCTGTTTTACTTTTTCACACTATGCACTGGGAAAGTCTGCAACCTCTGAGTCCATTAAGTAGTATTGTAGCAATGCCATTGATAATGGATGTATATCTGGCCTGTGGCTAAATCGAGTCTGCCAATGTACTGCTATCTGCTATGGCAGACTGTGTAGTAAGTCCACAGTACATATTAGTGATTTAC
This sequence comes from Microctenopoma stevenorrisi, assembly GCA_032270685.1. Lineage (NCBI taxonomy): Eukaryota > Metazoa > Chordata > Actinopteri > Anabantiformes > Anabantidae > Microctenopoma > Microctenopoma stevenorrisi. The sequence continues at coordinate 12,859,414 of JAUMTR010000014.1, read as the reverse complement.
TAAGCTATTTACAACACTCCCACAGTCTCCCATCCCTCACATTGTAACTCAAAACTACATTACAGGTTCAGCCGCCTGCTTATCTTAAGTCATAATGAAAGTTTGCGTTCCTTCTGTTTAGATGGACTATCATCATCTCTCCTGGAAAAAAAACAACTTTCGCTTGCGCTAAGGGATTTTTTTTAAATTAATGATGTTGTATATATGGAGTTAAGCTGTATGATAAATGAGACAGTTTGTTGCCCACTTGCTGAATACAAAGGAGACCCCAACATGTGCTGCCACAAATGCATAACTGTTCATGCCTAACGTTAGTCCTGATTTAAGAATTAACTGTATTAAATGTAAGAACACGGTCTTAAATGTTTGAGACAAAATCATATATTCCAAGGATCCATGTGTGTTTACATCTAATCAATGTTAGTTCCAAATGTGTGAAAATTAATGCTTCATTAGAAAATCACCCAGTTCTCATGAGCAAGATGTAAAATAATAAAATAGCTGATGATATTTCGATAATTTGAATCACAGATCATTATATGGATATAAGGATCATGTAGACATCAAATGTGTAGTGACTGCTGCTAGCTAGCTAGTACAATTATCCATTAAGCTTAGGGTTGTTGTCAGAATGCAAATCAATGTTCATGTTCTTTTTTTTTATTCTGGCCTCTCATTCAATTTTAGTTTTTAATGTAATCTGGTAAAATCCTCACTGCATCACCTACAGAGGTGAAGGAAATATTTCTGTTTCTATATTTGTGAGGATTAACATGCAGCATTCACCAAACCAAACAATATCAACCAAAAAACCTTTCTGCAACCCTTTCAGTTTGTCAATATAAAATTAACTCTAACATTAAGCACACAGCGGATGAGTTCTCCACCTGCTTTAGGAACACTAATCTGTATACTCTGCATGACTCCATTACAAACCCT
>JAUMTR010000014.1:12757620-12849189 GCA_032270685.1 Microctenopoma stevenorrisi | reverse complement strand
GTTAACCTTATACAGTTGATATAAAATATTTTACTACAGTATTTGGTTCAGAATCTTTTTTTACTAGATTTTCCTCCCTAAAAATTGGGTGCATCTTATATACTGGTGCGTCTAATATGGCGAAAAATACGGTATGTCCAAACACTGAGAGGTATATTTTTATATACAGAGTGGCATCAGAATTAAAGGAAATTTAAAAATTATTTACAAAACGCATAACAATTGCTTTTTCCATACAAGCAGAAGTGTCTCGTGTCCTTTTCATGTTCTCAGTAGGAAATCTATGTGCAATATATTTATAAAGCATCATTCCCAGCAATAATGTTGAGGATATACTTGACTACTGGACACTACAAGTTGATTGTTGTCAGTGCAACAATGGGACGTTCTGTGACACTTGATCATTTTGGCAACACAGCTCCTCGACTATGCCAGTGTTACCATGGAGTTCAGTGAGACAGTGTCAAAGAGAAAGTGGGACAGCTGCCTCAGTTGGTATTTGGAGAGATTCCTATGTTCAGTCAGACTCGAAAGATGCAACTGAAATGTGTTGCAAATGTGGGAGATGTGATCTCTCTGCATGGGAGCCTTTTTGACATTGCTGTCATTTCATACAGACATGGGATATGGGTGAATTCCTGGAGTAAGAAGAAGTAAAAAAACAATCAGTTGTGAGGGACAATTTAGAAACTCAGCACAAAGGCCTTTTTTGTGATCATAGTCAAAGACTGAAACAACATCAATTCAACAATGGGAGTGGAGAGACAGAGTATGCGTGAGTCACTTGACAGACACACTTCTAGTAAGCGGGTATATGCAGATTTGCATAGAGAGTAACTAAAAGACAAAAGGAAAACAGCAAGGAGAGAATGAGACTTCACCCAACATCCTTGATCCGCAATCATATGTATATCACAGCCATCACAGCCAACATATTTCAGAATTTCTCAGTAGAAGAAAATAGGGAGAAAGACATTTATGGTTAAATAAACTGAAATAGAGACTGTGCAAACATGCCGGAAAGACAAAGCCTGGAGCAAGAGGAGGCTCTGTGCACACTGTCACCAGACTTTTACTGAGGTAAAAGTTCGACAAAAGGGAATCCAAGAATAAGATAAAATAACATTCACTTGAAAGTACACATGAGGAATGGATATACGTTCCAAAAGGGGGAACATTGATCCAAAACACAACTCAAGACTAAGCTTCCAGAGCTAAGCTAGTAGCTCTGTGAAGTTGCGCAGTGTTGCTTTGAACTGAATCCTGATGTCATGCTGACAATGATAACGCTACCATGCGTGCAATGGCTGCCATATTTACTTATCTTAATTTAGTATTGTATGGCTACAAAATTGCACTACACACAAAAAAAGGAAAAGCAAGTTAGTTTTAATCATCACTATATGCATTTATTTCATTTTGTTTCAACAGTTCATGAGATATTCTATTCTGGGTGAATGGTGTGGATGCACAAACAAAAAATCAGCTGTAGTGTAAACATGTCCATCTCCCTCTTTCATGGTTGACACATTCATCCATCCAACCAAAGCAATCTGGAAAAAGATAGGATACAGTAGCGGTGGACTGGATGAAATATGATAATGGGCTGATGCTAGACAACCAAGCAGACTATGACACATTTGCACACACACGGAGTCACATATGAGACCAAGTGGCACAAAGTTAAAGTTAAAGACAGAAGACAAGAGGGAAACAAAGAGAGGAGACTGGGAATAGGCTCACCCTCTAAATGTCATTTTGGCTCTGAATGGTCTGCGACATTGAACACGACTGATGTCACTCTCCAGACAGACATTTCGTGTCTAATCTGAGGCATCTACGCCGAGGACCCTGTTTGCAAAATAGACAAGTTACAAAATGGCCCTGGGAATGAAACTAAGACAGACAGACATGGTTTTAGGTAGGCTGCAATGAAGCTGTCCATTAACGAGAGAAAATAGGTCAATAGGGACCTTTACCCAATAAAAGGCCTGTTTCTGAATAGGGTAGCTATAGGAAATAGGTGTTAAGCCATGGCACCAAGTTCTTTCTGATCTCATAGATGCTGGATTCATTAAGTGACACGTGTTTTTCTGATAAAACTGTCTACCAATATGATATTAGATGAAAGAAGTTTTGGTCTTCCAATTCACATGCTGAGAAACCAATTTAAGGAATGGGACAGAGATAAGTATTGGGGGCATTATATGAGCTCTTTTCAGTTTGGGGAAAAAGAAAATCTGAATGTGCCACTGATGAAATGTTCCAATGCGGAAAAGAGAACTTAAGAGCAGATAAAATTGAAAAGGAGCCAAAATACACAATGGGTTTTGCTTCTGGGTAAGGGAGAAACTGTTTCATTGCACAACAGAAAGCCTTGCAGTTTTAAGATTCATTTTCATTCAGAAGGAGCTCTAGTGGGTGTCTGATTAAAATGATACATGCAAGTATAGCTATAGTATTAGGATATGCACTTATTAAGTATACAAAGACAAAACAAGTATTTATAATAAGCATTTAAGAAATCCCCTCTTAGCAAAGCTGAAAAACTAACATTAAAAAGGCAAACTACGACAGAAAGATAAACAACCTGTGTTGACAAGCACTAGATGAGTTTGAAGATTATACAACGGTGTGTTGACTGACATAAATCAATTAGAAATATGTTAGATAAAATAATAAAGGTGTTGTCTCAGACAAATCATGTTTTAAACGATTGATATCATAATCTTTGCATGTTAAGCATTATATTACACACATTGAATGTAATGTGATTATTTTGTTGTGGTAACTGTGCACAGCAAATGTGTATCTTCCTTTAGCTTTATTTATGTTAGTGTTGAGGCCCGAGATAATTATTAACTAAGTCTAGGTGAAACATTCCCAGAAAAAACATCACAAAATGATTTTCTGGAAACGCTTCACTTGTATGTTTTGTCTTATAATTAGAATCATGATTGGAACCATAAGCAGCCAAGTGATGAGTCAGCCTAACTGGAGAGACAAGCATTTATGCACAAAAGAAACTAATTGCACTCAGGCGGTTACCTGAACAAAATAATTCCCACAAGACACATTTTGCATAGCCCTGTGATGAATGTTAAAACAATGCAGGTATTGAGTTGCCTATATTAAGATGTAAGCTGCATCTGTTGCAATGTCAGATCCAAAATGGTTTCAGAAGCAAATTTCATATCCAGGCTGAGTCATTGACAGTGATTCTTCAAGTTTGAGAAGATTTTATAAGTAAACTGAACTGTGCCTCTATTGTTTGTTTATTCACATCACAATAAACAAACAATCGATTTTTCTCTTTATATCTCCAAAATACATGTTTGATGACACATGTACCATACATGCTGACATTCAACAGTCTGTCTAGTCTTTTTAATGAATGTGTGACATATTTTGTCTTTTAAATTGGTCATAAATGCACAGTGAAAATGCACACTGAAAGGCAGAAAGTACTGTGCCTCACTGAAAGGGGGCAGTGCCGAGCCCCATAGTCACAGTTCGTCACAGGGCTTACACAGAGGGCAAGGTAAACTAAAAGATTTTCTAAACTGGATTGTCAGTGGAATTAGGCTGTATTAGAGAGAGGACGTCCAACTCTGCTCTGCTTCAAACTAGTAGGAGTAGCGTAACCCACACTTCAAAAGTATATAAGCTTTCCGTGTCCATATATTTATACATCAGATACAAGTGGAGTCAGTGCCTCACCAGCTATGAACCTATATGGTCTAGTAGCTCATTAGACTGGGATGGATAAAAGCATCTGTAAAGTGAAGAATGTCACTGGTTCAACTTCAACCTCGTGCTGCAGCTACTCATTGTAATCTATTCAGTGTAATGGCAACATTTATTAAATTGTTATTATGTTCATTTGTCATTGTAGCACTTACTTCCATAGATGCAGTGAAAGCTGCAACAGTTATTAATGTAACTTAATACTCACAGTGATAACAACTCATCATAACTCACTGTGATAAAGTACAGTATTAGTGAATAAAGGTGCAGTCAGAATATTCTGTACAATAACATCACAGATACAAATGACAGTCTGATAGAAAATTGTCAATTTTATAGCAATGCTTTGATGCAGTCTGGCTGAGAGCGACAGAGACAGTAGACAGAGACCGACGTTTGTCAAAAAGATTTACCTGTCAGACTGTAGACACCCAAACAACCTGTGTTGTAAATGGAGTCGCCATAAAAACTTATCAAGATTATTGCAGAAGTTCTGACAGAAGGTTAAGTGAAACAGGGTGCAATAACTGTCCTAAATCAAGTCATCGTTGTTGTTGACACTTTTTCCTACACTAAATGTTGTAGATGTGATGGTGGAGACCTATTGGTCTGTTCTGCATCCTCTAAAATCTGACTGTACATGTGTGTCTGTATTATATACTGGTGTGCATGCAAAATATACGCCTGGCTCCTACAGCAATTGCAGATGTTCTTTATATATTTACAACAATAAAGTTAATGTCGTTGTTATTATATACTAGTATATTATATTATTATACAGCTATGCCTTTACTTAGCATCACTTTGTCAGAACCTGAGAGTTTAAGAATAACTTCACCACCAATTTTAAGTGGATTGATTCATATAATTTTATTCTTAATGTAATGCACTGCACAGAGTCCAGTTTGACCTCAACAGGAAACACATGGTATAAATATCAACTCTCTGACAGTTTCAATTTAAAACTGAAAAACAACCTTCTAAAAGTAGAGTAGCTGGACTGGATTATGCAGGTGTATGTAATGAAGGGCCAGTAAGTGCAAGTATTTCAATGGTGCTGACCTCCAGATGGCATCATCTGGAGAATTTTATCTCAGACAATGTCATCTGGTTTTTATGGAGTATGGCCTCTGTAGGCTGTAGTCTTGAGAAACCTCTATGTCCAAAACCCCCGAAGATGTATTGAAAACGATGTTCAGCTAGAAGCAGAAAGGGAAGATACAGCATATCAGAATGAGTTCACCAAGTGTGCTGCACATACAAGGAATTTTCTTCTGGTCGTTTCTAGCTTCTCTAGGACAGTACATACAAAAAACGAATAAACAAACAATAAATTAAAACAGACTTTTTTTTCAAATTATAACAAGAGAGCAAGACAAGAAAGTGTGTGTGTGTGTGTATGTTTGTATCAGGGCAGTATGCTGAGATTTGTGCAGTTTGTGTCCATATAGCAGCAGCAGTCAGTTGTTCATTAGTGATATTGCCCGAGGGAAGAAACTGTTCTTATGTCTGAACAGCATCTAGCAAACGTGACTCTGTAGCATTTACCAAAGGGGAGAAGCTGGAAGAGGTTGTGCCTAGCGTGTGAGGGGTCTGTGCTTATTTCCCCTGCCTGCTTTCTGACCCCTGAGGTGTACAGGTCCTAAAAAGAGTGCAAAGGTGCACCGATGATCTTCTCTGCAGTTCTCACAGTGCGCTGCAGTCTGTGTTTGTCCTGAGCAGTGGCTGCTCCAAACCAGACTGTGATGTCTGGTAGCTCAGTGGGTTAAGGCATGGGTGGTCTGTAGCTGCCCACTGCTCCTCCCAGGGGGATGGGTTAAATGCAGAAGGACACAAGACACAATTCACTGCGTGTTGTACACTGTACACTGTGTAACTATGTATGTGAAAAATAAAATTGGAATTTGGAATTTGAATTTCATTTAGATGGAGGAGCAGAGTATGGACTCAATGACAGCACAGTAAAACTGGATCAGCAGCTCCTGAGGAAGGTGAAAGTTCTTCAGCTGCCACAGGACGTACATCCTCTGCTGAGCCTTTTTGAGGAGGGAGCTCATGTTGGTTTCCCACCTTAAGTCTTGGGAGATGGTAAAACCCAACACAGCCTGGTGGGGCACCAGTGCTGATGTGACGTGTCTGGGATGTAACTGTTCCCATCTTCACCTGTTGTGACCTGTTGGTAAGGAAGTTGTAGATTCACTGGCAGTTTGAGGGGGGAACAAAGAGCTGGGAGAGTTTGGAGGAGAGTGTCTCAGGGATGATGGTGTTAAATGAGAAGTCCACAAACAGAACTCTGGCATATGTGCCTGGGCAGTTAAGGTGTTTCAGGATGTAATGTTGCCCCATGTTTACTGCATCCTCAACGGATTTGTTTGCCCTGTAGGCAAACTGCAGTGGGTCCATTGTGTCGCTCTCCATGCTCCATACTCTCTTTCCTCACTAAATTATTCCCTAACATTTTCAGTGTTTTGTTTATCAAAGTGCATTGGTCCTGTATTTTTTCTCTTTCTCTTGGAGGTAAATGTGTTTGTTTAGCTATTTCAGGTTTAGTTTGTGGTTAAGTTGAGTGGTTCACCTCTGAAGATAAATGATTATTTAAAGACATAATTTGATTTAGGCAGTATCAGAAATATCGAACCCAGTGTTTTGATAATAATTCATGTCACCTTCTGCATTATCTTTGCTGAGCTCACTCCATGCTTACCTGAACAGTAGGCAGGTCCTAGTTTGGTGAGGCTGTGAAGTTGAAATGCCAGTCAGTGGATAACATTGAGGTAGAGAGCAGCTTGCTGTTTTAATCTGTGTTTTCGCTTCAGTTTTTATAGTTTTCTCAGGAGATTTCTGCATTTGCTTAATAATAGCTTGAAAATAAATTCCATCATCATTCCCCCTTCTGTGGTGGGCTGGTGTGACAGTTTTAGAGAAAATAATAATTGACGCCCCAAAATAATACAAAGTAAAGTGATGAATTGATCAGAATGTGCATAAATCAGCAAAATAAAAAAGTCCCTTGTGCAACAGAAGACAAATGGCTGAAATAAAAAATGTGACCAATGTTTTTAAACAAGCCTCTGATGTCTGTTATGGCTTACTAAATACTCAAATCTCTTTTACAGCGTATAACAAATCTTAACCTCCTTGGCAGTTATATTTGAATGAATGTCATCAAATTCTGTTTCTTCCTCTATGTGTGTAACTGTGATTTGGCAGGTATGAATGAGTTGAGTGCATACCACAAAATCTTCAGGTAGTCAATTGTTAGACACAATTGGATGATTGAGGGAGGAAGAGATGTGTTGGAGAATTACACAAGAAAGGTCATAAATAGACTGCGTCTGGAAGCAGAGAGATGAAATAGGCTAAATGCTGCTGCTGCTGCCGCCCTTCGCTTATACTCCACGAGGACAAAACGACATATTTGTTTTTTTTTACACATGTGCAGATGTGAAAAAAACACAATAAATCAGATGAACATGTTAAAAGAGTATTGGTGAGAAATCAAGGTGTCTTTATAACAGGCCCAGTGAAAGACAGATGGAGAGTAAACTTGCTGGGATGTACAGGGATGGTTAGTGGAAGAAGCTTGGATATTCTCAAGCAGTTTCTCAAAGTAAGTGCGTAAGTGACATAAAGTAAGGCAGCAGGAATAGGCTGAGATTGGATTGCAAGGAATGGTAGTGGTGAAGTGTTTTTGCCATGGCGTCAGACATGTCTTAAGCAGCAGAGATGGATGCCAAGAAGGACAAGGGAGATTTAAAGTGGAGCGGGTTATCTGTCAAACCATTTTTTCTCAACATTTAAGACAGTGGGAGGCAAGGTAGTGACATGGTGGAGAGCAGAGAGGAGGCCATGGAAAAGGTGAATGACACAGGAAACAGAAATGTGAAAATACAGGTGCCAGAGGAAAGAGTGATGTTTGGTGATTATTATACACCAGTCATACAGTTTGGAGCTTATTCAGATTTGTGTGGGTGAGAGTTTTGTTTGACCTGTCAGTCAAGTCATTCTGCACTGTCTCAGAGGTCCCCTTAAACACAGGTACAGACTTAGTTGCTTAAGTGTACGGTGTATAAACTAGACCATGGTAGAAGTGCGTTAAAGTGGAATGTGCACTTAAGTGCTTTGCTCATATTAAGCATGCACTTAACATGAGTGCAACATGTCAGTGCTGGATATTGACCACGGCATCTATATAATATAGTGGATAATACATACTCTCTATGTCAAAAGTCATGACAGCTAACTTATCACAGTTGAGCTGAGAGGCATTGCTAATAGAATTCAGTAGAATTGGCAGGTCTGAAATAACATTTACATAAGAACATACTGCTAAACTGACTACAGTGTAAGCTGCTCGGCCTCGGTATAGTTGCCGAATTGGGAATTAACACCGGGCTACTTACATTGTGGCATGCTGATCAGCTGTTTACATTGTTTGAATGTGTCAATCAATAAAGGTGTTTGACCAGTGGATGTAGCCTGTGCAATTAACCGGAGTGAATTAGCTGGAGAGAATAGTAAAGGAAAGTGCACGCAATTCACTTTCCTAATCAGTGTAGAGGCATATCGTTTTTTTTTTACCATTTTTCATGTAGCTGCTAGTCTATTCATGTGTTCTCACTTTATTAGAAACATTTAATAAATCCATATTACCTGTCTGAAACCAAACTCCAAAACTCAGAGGAGGCAGGTAAAACAAACCAAAGCTTTGGTCACAGAATAGACAGTTTACCAGCATTTTACTTTCATTGGCAGACGCTTTTATCCAAAGTGACTTACTATGAGCTAGTGCAGAGTGTCTTGCTCGAGGACCAACCCAAGGACACACCTGGCATGGAGGCTATGAGTCTGGGCTGGGATTTGATCCTGCCACCTTCTACATCCCAGCCTTGTACTATTTCAACTGCTGTAATATAGTTACTATGGTATATCATCAATAATGAGTTAAATGTTTTTATGTATATTTAAAAAACAGAGGAAACCACAGACTGAGGTTGTGACCAGCTCTTACCACACCACACAGCGGGCAAACTGACACAAATAAAATCTATATAAATCTATAATTTGAACCTCAACACGTCAATACTGCAATTATAGCTGCCTTTGTGAAGCTTGCAAATGTTCTTTGTATTTTGTCTGTTTCAAAGAAGTGTTTATCCCCTTCTCTGTTAAATTGTGAGCAATTCAATTTCACCTGTATAGCACTTTTCATTCTGAATGGCAATTCACAATTCTTGACATTAGCATATAAAATAATATTTCCCAATCTTGACTTAGTGGACTTTGCATCGCAACAACCTTCTTAGATTCTCAAACTGGATTTAAAAAAAAAGTCACACAGAAATCACAGAAAGAACAACAGGGGAGCAACCTGTCTTTCAGACAGTGTAGAAAATGTCTGTCTGTGTATAAAATTATATCAAAAACAGAAGAAATCACAGGAAGAGCAACAGAGGAGGAATTTGCCTTCAAAGACAGACATCCAAGTAATAAACAGAGACACACACACAGAGAGACATATGTAGACCAGTCTTACTGTTATCCTGGTGGTTTGCTGTTGTAGAAGCAACATCATGTTTAATACAAGAGAAAAACAGAATAAAATCATCCCTGAGGGACAAGTCAGCTCAGTACTGAAGGACATGTCACAAACCAAAAAAAAAATGCAAATGACAAAAAAAAGTTGACAAAAAATTGATGCAAATAGAGTGATGTGTGGCCAACACATTGTTGTTAGTTATAGTTACTGGATGTGCAGTGTACATTTGTTTAATAAGGGTGGAATCTATTCCTGAAATTGCATAGCTCTGTGAAATTCTAATTACGTGGTTGAAGAGTATATCAACTTGTAATGTAACATATAGTGAAATTTATGATTTGGAGACAACAGAAGGGAGACGTGTGTAGCCTCGACAAGGTTTCTAACATGCTACCAGAAGGTTTCTACCAAAAGGTCCTCTGCAAATTCTTACTCACACGTTTGCTGTCTTCACCTACACGTTCCTGTTTGACTAATTTTACTATAAATTAAGATTTTTTTTAATCCTGCTGATGTGTTCAAAGTAAAGAACAGAAACACCTGATTTGCTCTTTGGGCTTATTTTATTTTTATTTGTTACAACATAGCCAGGTAGGCAATACTGACCATTCCATATGTTTAATGAAGAGCTTGGTTGAAATTAGTTAAATAACAGACAAGTAAATAGTTTTTCTTTCTTGATTATTTTTAATATCAGATTTAATCAAAAAAATCTTGTCATTAACACTATTACAGTCTTTGCCACTTCAAAACATGTTGTTACATATCCAGCATTAATCTTTATAATTATAAGACTAGATCTAATAAGTGAAATACAAATTTTAAATACAAAAAAGTGTTTTGTATTTCTGTTTATTTATGTTATTGTTCTTAAAGGGCCACCGTGCCTCAGCTGGTAGGGCTGTCTTTCACAAACCCCAAGATTGGTGGTTTGTCTACGTATTTCTTGTCACATCTCTTGCTACACATTATATAAATATATACAGAAAACCCAACAGTCCCACTTGATCAAGCGCTGAGGCGACAGTGTTAGTGGCTATTAGTGCTGGGCAGTGATTAAAAAGTAATCTTGATTAATAGCATGACTTTTCTGCGATTAATTGCACTGTTGCAGGCAAAATGACATAATGAATTCAAAAGTAGCAGTTTTATGTTAAAAGTACTGCAGTATGACCAGAAGTGCAATACCACTTGGTTTGTACTTTAAAGAAACACACAGTAGCAGTTAAATATTTCTTGTATATCTGATATAACTTAAATGTCCAACCCCTCCTGTAACACATTGTTATTCTGTATGAGTGTTCAGACAAACTGAGCAATGGACTTTAATAATCATAATAATACGTGTGTTAATGTGTGATACAATAATTCTCTCTCTCTCTCTCTCTATATATATATATATATATATATATATACTGAAGGACTGATTTATATCTAATTACAAAAGTTATACACATTACGCAAATTTGAAACTAAAACTAAAACTAACTTTTTAAATTATATCTAAAGAAGAAATTACCCCATTACTCGATTTGTAATAAATCATCTGTCTTGCATTTAATATGAGTAGTGAAGTGTATGACTTTCTCTTGATCCCATTGATGAGTGTCACTAAGGTCTGTGGAGCAATTAAGAATAGATGGAAGAATTTAAGATGGTTTTAACCTTGCTCTTGTCTTCATGAATGATGGCCACTTCTTTGTCGATCACACACTTGTTTCACTTTCTTTTTGGTTCATGTATATTTAGGCATATACACACAAAGCACTTTAACTCATGCTCCATCATACTCAAATTTTTTCTGTCACATACAAGTTCTTCCATCACACATTTTTCACTGTCTTGTTATTCATACTTGAAATTAACTAGCATGCAAAATGCTGTGGTAAAAAGAAAGGACCTGGTTCAACTGACTATATTAAACCACAAGCTGCACTGATTAGGGCCAGATGATAGGCATGTGTCCCAAATAACTCTTAATAAAACGCATTAAATAAAATGTAAACCTAGAGTAAATCAGTTCTGTGCGACTACCATTCATCCGTCTTTATAAAGGGGGAAGTAGAGGATCACCACTGATCTTGTGTTGAACTGCAATATAATCCTCTGGACTACATCAGATTCCCAGACTAGATGGAACTGGAGTCGTTTGTGTGACTAGTGGTTTGGCACCAATAAAGCGGTGAGTTCAAATCAACCATTAATCTTTAATTTATGAGAGATGTAATCTCTGCTGAAAAATCAACTCTCTTTTATCTTGCTTAGGCACATAAAACAGTCCACTCCCATGAATGTCAGCAGGATGTTCCTGCAGTTGCTCTATAAATTCAGCGTTTGGCTTTCGGATTGAAGGATCAATTGGAAGGGGTCAATGTCTGTTTATTTTGAACTGATAGTTATTTTATTGTTCTTACACCCAAAGTGTGTTAAGATATTAATGCTACACTAGACTGATGGAACTAATATTTAACCTGTCGCGTTCCAGTTCTAGAATTTTTATTATTTATATTATGAATTAGGAATTGATGAGTTTGTTGGGTGTAATAAAACAAACAAACAAAAAAACAAGAAACCACAGTTATTTCAGACTATGGTTCACCCAGCATGTGTGGCTATGACATCAGCAGCTCTAACTACACCATGGAGAAATGACATAATGCCAAGAAATTCCTCATCAATTATTTATAAATTATACCCCAGCACAGCCCTATTGCAACTGTAACTATCCTTGTAAAGGATGTGTTCCCTGTTAAATTTTGGTCAAGTCAAGGCAGTTGTATTTGTAAAGAACTTTGCATTCAAAGCAAAATAACTTTACTTGATGTCAAAGGTGAAGGTGCCAAATATGTTAAAGAAAACCTTATTGGCTTAAAGTCTTCTTTCTTTCCTTATCTCTCCTGTTGATTTCCCCAAGGCTTATAATAACACAATATCCTGCCTTTTATTTAACAATGCTGATAATGATGTTATTAATGTAAGACCTAGTGACTGGGGACTTCAGCTACTGCCTCACCAATAATAGTTGCGGAAATGTATGTATGCAAATTATTTTAAGTGGTATGTATTACATTGTAGTAGTACTGTCTTTCTATTCACACCTGTGCAAAGAGTGCATGGTTCAGCAGGTGGAACGCTTTCAGCTGACTGAGCTTGGGAAAAACTGATCTGAGCTAACAAAAAGGTTGTTCCTTCAAGTGCCTCCCACCATTTCTGTTTGAGACTATTTGAATGAAGCCAGGAATTCCTGAGGGATTTGCCTGTCTGTGGAGGGAGGACATGAGTCTGAGATCACATAGAAATTCCTGACTTGCATAATCTGCCAAGCCTCTGTACACATGCCTTTCTTTACTGCTTCTCCTTTCATTTGCACAGGAATTCTTAGTATTTGTGGACTGCCCCATTTATTTCTGTACAGATTATGCTGCACATTTTGTACAACACAGACACAGCTGACCTTAAACACGCTGACCCTAATGTCTTAGTGTTCAATTTTCATGCAGCCATTTTACTTACACTATTCTGCGTTGTCATATGTTTCAAACCATTTTTAGAAGGTTTATGTCTTTGTAGCTGTAGTAAATTGACAATCCCTACCATGGCATTGACATTAATGCCAATAAATAAAAGTCAATTAACATCACATCCATGTACCCATGTTCTGTATTGAGTATGTGTGTCCCTGTCTGAATGCACTGCTGTTTGATATGATATAGTTTGATCTATGACCTCAGGACACACATTTTTCATCACTGAACACCACATCCATCTAACTTAGCGGGGGAAGCTCTGCCTGAATGTGTACATATACATACACATGCAAACTTGTACACATGTTCCATTAAAAAAACAGGAATCGTGTATCATTTTTTCATCTAGCTGGGAACACTAACATCTGTACTAAAGAAAATGGAACATTCATTTGATAAACAAAAAAACACACAATGAGAAGCTTCTTGTTTGAAAAAAGCTAAATTATGAATTAAAGCTTCTGTTAGATTAACCCAAAGCTGAACATCAAAGTGGCTGTATATGCAAGAGGATGATGACCCATTCTGTGTACTGAGTGGTCAGTTCATGTGAAACAGGTGTAGAACACAAAGAGGTTCAAAGAGGTGATCAGCTGGTTTTGTTTGTTGTGTTTTTAGGTAACAAAGTCATTGCTACATATGGTATTAGTTCAGTAATGGATCTTTGAGACTGACATGTGTGTCTGAGTCTTTTCACTCCTTCATATCTTACCAGTCAAGCCCAGAGCAGCTTTACAGGTGCAGCTGGGGGCTAAATAAGTTAGGCTTATTAAAAGTTCAGTTCTAAAGGTTTTGGCTACTGTTTCCAATGGTTATGATACCATTGTGCTTACCTGCTCTCTGTCAGGTGAGCAGATCAGGTGATAGCCAGGAGGGGCCAGGATTGGATATAAACAGGAAGTCCACTCACCTGCTCTCTGCTCAGACATTGTGTTTGCTCTATGTCCTGAGCTCCTGCTTCAAGCAGTCATCCCAATCTTCTCTACCTCGTCTCTTCTCCAGTCTCCGGTACTGTGAGTGCTTCCCTTTCTCTCTCCTCTTTGTTGGCCGGTTATTGTAGCACCGATTCCTGGTGGAATCCGCTGCCAGCGCTAGGGTGTTGCAGGAGTAACGTGTTGCAGGAGTAACGTGTTGCAGGAGTAACGTGTTGCAGGAGTAACGCGTGTGCTTCTGCGTTTCCTCTGCATTTGGGTCGATCCCACATGCTACAAGGGCGTTCATTAACGTACATGCCTAAAAGGTTCACAGCCAAACAGGCTTCACAGCCAAACAGGGTGTAAACAATAAGAGATGTTTTTGGGTTTCATTTTTCTGCACTCTGACTACAAGTGGCACCCTAACCCTGGAAGAATTTCAGTGATCCTGCACATCACTTAGTGTGTGCATACCCTGTCAAGACATTCAGTGTTTGCTCTCATTAATAGCACATATAATACATTTTCCTTTTTTGTTGTAGTGATGCAACACATTTTCACCACTTTGCATTTTATCTTTATATCATAAGGAACTTAGAGTTATTAAAAATGTATTATAAAAATGTATATCTTTGTGTCTATTTATATGTTTCTTTATCTCTGTTTACTTGAGTTTCATAGTTTATTTAATAAATAAACAATGTGTAAAAGATCAATGCTGAAACACACTCGCTGTAACACATTTACCCTAAGCACAATTTGTAATTTTAAATGCTGAGCTATTAAATAAATAGAAGAACCATGGAGACAGATAGCTACTACCTGACAGATCTTGTGAGGTGTTTTAGTATTACAGAGAGCAGATAAATCGAGTGACTGCATGTGGTATTCATCATTTCAGTTCTTCATCTTGTACCTTCTCATCATGAGCCAAATTAGCCTACTGCTGTGAGCTGTGAGATGAGTTTTAACAGAGCATTTCACATTAGAATGGTCATGAATTTGGATGACACAACGTTTAGAATGGTGATGAAGAAGAATAAAACGAAGAAGTTGAAGTTGATAATCTCGTTTGGCAACCACATGAGGTTCGGTGTGAGAAAAGTACCAAAAGTTAGGGTTAGGGTTTTGTTATAATGCGGATGTTTGAAGTATGAATATTGTGCTCTTTGTGTGTTATCCATGCATTATCCGCTCCTTTTATTAAGGTTTGCAGGAGTGCTGGAGCCGATCCCAGCTGTCGCTGGGTGAGAGGCAGGATACACTGTGGAAGGTAGGACTGGCGTACAGAGACAAAACCATTTCCACAAACATTCACATCTACAAACAGTAAAATCACCAGTTAACTTAACATGCGTGCGCTACGACATCACTGACACTGCGCCACCCAAGATGTGTTATATTGAAGCAAAAGCTCAGTGAAAGAAGGTAGCTTCACTCCTTAACAAAATATTAGTGAGCTGATGCAGGATCTGAAATCTCCATCCAATTTAAGTTTATTTTGGGATATGTAATACTATTATTTAATACAGAATATAGATTGTCCATCCAAATATGTCTCCTCCTCCAAATGCTTCTCAAACACATTCAATTTTATTTCTCACATACATAATTACACAGTGTACAACATGCAGTGAAGTGTGTCCTTCTGCATTTAGCCCATCCCCCTGGGGGGAGCGGGGCGCGCTGGGTGTCTTACTCAGGGACACACCTGGTATGGGGGATGGGGGAATCGAACCTGCCACCTTCAGCATCCCAGCTTTATGCCTTAACCCACTGAGCTACCAGGCCGCCTAAAGCTTAGCTGTAACATTATTCATTAAACAGCATTGATACCTAATGACAGTGTGAGTTGTCTTACCAAAAAATACAGAATTATTCCTGTAGTTTCAGGATAGAAATGCGCAGCTGAGTAAAATCTACAGCTCTCACCCAATTAACCAACGGGGAGCTTTCCATTCATAGAACAATCAATATATTTTATTGGATTTAATTGGATTTTCTTTCACACTTTTCATGCTGATCTCCTCATACTGAGTCACATTGCTGTGAATGACCAGCTAAAGGAAACCTCGTCTGGCATACATGGTTCTTTGCCTTCTTTGCAGGCAAAACTTACGTTGGTAAATCTGTGTAGTGATTTGATGATTTTAGGTTAAATTGTCTAGATTAGCACAGTGAGGGTTTTTCTATCATTTATCACATAATAGTGCTGCAAACATCCTGCAATAGTGCTGCAAACCAATACAACAACTACTTACTCTTAAAGTTTATAGATAACTGTTAATTAGCAGTTGTTGCCTGTTATCACGGTTTTCTGCGTGTGCTCAATTTCTAGCCAGAAAAGAGAATTTTAGTACAAACCTTGTCACACAAAACCATATATTGCACTGAATTTACTAAAAAGGCCCCTTGTATGCTTAATCCAGAACTAACCCCACCACTAGCAGTTGTAATAGATAAAGGTTGTTCCTAAAAAAGCAGTATTTGTGTGGTATTTGTGATCTTTCTTTAGTTCACTATGAATGAAGTTTTTGTTCCATTGCTCTTATAACAGAGAACTCATTATCTAACATAATGAAATTCATTTCATCCTTTGTGGCAGTTCAACTAAATCTAAAATCTAAAGGTTATAGAAAGATGCTACATGAAAAGATATACAGAATGAATTTAATTTTAAAAGAATGTCAATAATCACTTCAGTTGACCCTCGCTGTAGTAACATTTATACAGCAGCACTATGTTACTTACTCTTTAATCCTATTTTGATTAATTTTCTCTTTTAATTTTGTACAACAGTAGAACATAACAGTACAGTATGTGCCATTTAAGTCATATACCAAATCATTCTGCACAATCATTAAAAAACATGCTATTAACAAACACACCCTGTTCTGAGTGCTGATTTGTATAGAGTTAGTGGAAGTGCTAAAAAAGCTCAGAGACTGTCTGCCAGACTGGTACATTTCTCGATTGTATGGTTGGTGACTTCCGACTCAGTGGGTTCATTCACATTTAAGACATTGTGCTGGCATCCGAATGACAGTGTCGGAGAGCTGGTAGGGGGTTAGTGTCTTGCTAGAGATAAAGACAGAAGATGCAAACAATGAGATAGGATGAGGGAGAAAAGGATAAAGTAAAAGTATTGTGTCAAAGCCTACCTATTGAGGGTTTTGGGAGAGATCACTCGTCATCATTATTATTTCTATCTATCTAGAAATAAAGAAAGTTTGTATTTCAGCATCATTCTATGCTATAGGTCTTTATTTAAAAAGACAGCTTGAGTTAAAAAGACTCTTCTGTGACTTTCATAAAAGCCAAATGTGTTCCAGGGTGAGGATATTAAATATCAAGGCCTCTGTGTAAGTATGGATTTATTGGCAGGGCAGAAATGAGCTGAATAGAGCAGGACACACACACACACACCCACAGACACACACCCACACAACAGCCATACTACACACTCTGACCGTGATTGTGGGAGCAATCTTGGCATCTCTCTGCTTCTTAATGAACTAGCAACTCCCTCTGCTCTTTCTCATAGGCCAGCCAATTAGGACACAGGCTGCTGGGTATTGACCAATCAAGTTGCTGGCTTTGGGCATTTAGTGCATGGCCTTGACATTAAAATGGCTAATCAGTTAGTGTAGGGAAACTCAGCATTTTGTGTGTTTGTGTGTGTGTGTGTGTGCATGGCATGGATAAATTATGCTTAAATACTATTGTTGTGCGGGCATATTGGTCTTGTGATTAATTTGTAGCTAGTCCTCAGAAGTTCAAAGAACATTTTGGGGATCAAGACTAGGTTCTAGAGCCAGAGTTTTAGCTACGTTTAAGATAAAGCTTATATCTATGTTTGTATCCATAAGTATAGTGAAACATGACTTTGTGTGTATGTATGTGTGTTGTGTTGTGAAGGTGCTCTGTAGTCAAACAATGTTAACAAGTATCGATTCCCTGCTTCTGACTAAGACAGGAGGTGCAGAGAAGGACAGAAATGCAAAGGTGAAAAGTGGGGGGAGAGTAACTAGAAAAACATGGAATAGATAAGTTGGAAATGAGATTGTGAAATAAATAAAGAAGGCGTAAACCGAGATGAAAAAAGAAAACAAAATGAATGCTGAATGGCTTTAGTGGGAGGACAAACATCATGGGACGATGGGAATATAGGCAGGTAAGAGACAAAGATTCATCAAACTAATCAGCAATGAGGGGACTAGAATGCCACTTCACTTTTTAAATCTTTCATTGCCTCTTTATAAATGATAATATTTGGCTGGAGTAAATGAACAGTGCACTATTGTCTCCCCCAAACTAATTATAATTAGCTTTTTATGGCCTATTATCTGCACAGAGAACCTTAAACTTGTGCTGCAGAACATAACAAGCTGTGGTCTAAAAAGGTTTTCTCATATTTGTCCAATTTGTTGTCCAACTTTTTATAGTGTTACCTGAAGATATATTTTTTTAAAAAGTTTGTTAGTTCTCAAGACATAACTGCTACACTGTTGTATTGTTTGTTGCATGTGTATTTGTCCTTTCCTTTTTCTACGACTGAAAAACCTTTTTGCAGGGGTTTATCCACCTCAGATTTGTGTACTCAGTAGTTAGGTAGGCCAAAGACACTCACCACCTTGCTCTTGTAACTAAAACAAAAAGAAACTAATCTCATAGCATACATGTGTGTGTGTGTATATATATATATATATATATAACATGCATAAATTAAAGAACCAGAAGGAATGTATCCTACCAAAAGTCCCTGTTGCTCACTGCCCGTTCACCACATCTAACAACACTAGAGATGAAGCAAATTTCGACTCATGATCGGGTAAAAGGTAACAGCACAAATAAAACACAGGTTTCACTTTTGAGGAACTGTGTTCTTAACTTCACAGTGTCTGTCTCCTCTCTAGTGAGTGTTGATGATGATGGTTATTTATCACAGCTTTAGAACACAACCTCCTTCAAACCATCAGTAAATCAAGTTTTCTCCTATTTCTTTACTTTGTTCTTCCACTGTCACTCCATCTCCCCTGTTCACGCTCAAACTTGTTCTTCCACTATTCCTCACCCTCTTTTGTTTGATTGCTCTATTAAAAAATGCAACTTTATTTTTAACTTTATTTGGACAGAAATGTTTTGTTTATGTTTCTTTCTCTATGAATGAAGTAGTTCATATGTTGTAGTTGTGCTTGACCAAGCAATAATGATCAGTTTCTATTCACACAGAGACTAGTTGTTGTTAAAGTGCTATGAAAAAAATATTCAGTCCTCTCCAGATTTCTTCTGTTTCTGTGTTCTGTGCAAAACAATCTAAATCTAAATATGTACTGATGAGAAAGATCTGCCGTTTCTTGGATGTTTCGTGACTTCCTGAATATGTCATCTCCATACTGCAGACTAATTTTGGAAGGTCAGTCATTTCTGGGAAGATGCACTGCCGTAAATCTTCTTCATAGTACATCTTCTCCATTACCTTTTTTACTGTGGATCTGTATAGGCATAGAAATAGCTTTCCAAACCCTCCCACATTGATCAATGTACTTTTTTGTAGTAATTATGGAAGCAAGACCCAATTGTTATTACTTCACATTTTGCTTCAGAAAATACAGCATATCATTTAAAAACTTATATATGGTATTTGCTCAGGTTGTTTTTTGATGAAGCTCTGAAACAGTTTAGTATAAGATACTGTTCTCATAAAAAGAAAAGAAATCAGCAAAGGATCAGATTTTTTTTTCACAGCTGTTACTCTGTAGGATCTGTAGCATTCGCTATGTAGAATTCACAACAAGTCTCACAGTGAGAAGACTGCCTAAAATGCTGCCCTAAAATGTTAAAATTGCTCTTGGTTCAAGCCTGGCCCAAATAAAAACAGTGTGCATCTATTTGGAATATCTGAAACTTGGCATATATATATATATATATAAGTTATTTGATTATATATAAAAATATATGTATTGCAAGAGACAGTAAAAGATCAAACTCAGTTTCTAAACCCTGTAGGACAACAGTACAATGGGGCTGCAGCACTGTAATCGTTTTGTCCGCTTTGTGAGGAATCGACTTCCACATTCACTTAGACTCCTTTCATAACTTTATCTCTATGTACACAGGCAGCGTGACTATTGTATATTCTGAATGTATATTCTTATAAATAATAGCCACAGACAACTGCACAAAATAGTTTTTCATTGAATTGCATTCTTTTTTGGTGTATGTACCAACCTGTGTGGTATTTGTGTCAAACCATCCATTTAGAAAGTGATGGATTACAGAGAGGAGTGAATTCAACTGTGGTCTAAGCATAAATCTAATGTGCACATATGATCATGGTTAGAAAAATAGCGCAGATCATTAGTGAAACACTTGTTTGATCACAGTTTCCAGAGTTAATGATAGGAGTGAGCATGACTCAATAATGGGTCTGTGGTATTTGTACGTGTGTGCTCTTAAACATCTGTTTTTGTGAGGACCATTTGACTTTAAACCTGGTGAGAGAAGAGATTTCTGTGAAATGACGACATTTGGGCAGATTATAGTTTATCTTTAGCACTGTTTAAATGATGTGAGAAATACATCCATGACTTTAGGGATTGCATTTGGTTTGGTTAAGGGTTAGAGGTAGGTGTTTAATCGAGAGGAGTAAAGGTTTCAAAGCTATTTCTAATTTCTTACACTTATTAAACAGTGTAGAAAATAATTTGCTACACTGTGAAATCACTAAAAAGAAGATCAACGGAGCATATGCTAAAAGAGTGCAGTATAAAAAAGCACAAACAAAGCTAATGACCATCCATACTTCCCAGTGATGTGCACACACAAAAAACATATTTTCTAGTGACCTAAGGAATCACAATAGCAACAGATTTTGGTTTTAATCTGACTGGAAATCTGGTTTGCTACACCAATGTGTTCCCAAATCTCAGAATTTCTTAGTGACTCAATTGTTATAATGAACAATAGGAATAAAAAGACCTATACATATGTGCAAGTTAAAATGTGATATGAAGGGATAAGAAGTAGAGACTGACAGGAAAGTGAAAAACACTGATCACCTTGGCTGGAGACAGAAGCAGTGGTGCGAGTGCAAGTGCAGCATCATCATGTGCAAGATGTCAGAGAGCAGGAGAGAGAGTAAATTAAAACTCAGACCTTTCTTTAACTGATCTAGTTATCCAGAGAAGGTGCCAGTTATTGACTAATTCTGGGCAGTAGATGAGAGCCTCTTTACAGACCTGGCACGCATACGAAACCACAGTACTACACACACGTACGTGAAATCACTCCAACACAGTCATGCACACGCACACTCAAGAAACCACACCTGACATGTGAAAAGGCCACACACATGTTTAATGCCTTGGTCACACATGTGCTGCACACATACACACCCCTCTCACCACACACACGCACATATACCTCCCACATAATTCTGGAGCTGTTTTAGCCCTCATCTCTACAGTGGAGTAACTCTACGCACAGAGCTGTTTTATTAGCGTACTAGTATAATCACAGTTCAGTGCTTTATAGTGTGTATAAATGCAGCTGCGGCATTGTTGGGCTGGCATATTGTTAGTGCCTTGCGGACCGGCAGACAATACTGCTTATCAAATCTCTCAAGGGTATAAGATTTTAATGTCTTCTGTATGGAAGGAGAGTAAAAATCGAGGAAGGAAGAAGCGGTACAGAGATACACAGGGGAATAACAGGATGTCAGTTAAAGAGCTGGTTAATATATTAAACAAGGTAAGGACAGGAGCGAGTGGATTTGACAGGAGAGCAGGAGTTGAACAAAGATGAGGAGAGCAGGGGAGAGGAATGTAACCTCACATAAGACCATAACATAGGGGACGAGAGGGGAGACATAGCTACAGAGGAATGGTGAGAAGGTGAGAGACAAAAGACGATAGAGGGCAAAGGTGGCAAATTCCCTCCTATTGCTTTAAAGGATGGTGGAAATAGGCATGAGAGATGGAAAGGAGTTTGGTACTTTAGAGGTACTGAAACAGTGAAAGAACTAAGATACACATTTTTATTTTTCCATAGTTTTTCTACTCCATCTCATTCTTTTACCATACGTGTAGCTTTTGTGCCATTGCATTTTGTAAATATCGTACGTAAGTCTGTAGTGGATGTCTTTGTCTGTTGTGTTAAAGAGAAAGCAATTCACTGGGGAGATAAGAAACAACAGTGGTATGGAAGAGAAGAAATAGTAAGAGGCTTAAAAAAATGAGAACGGTGACAATATGCATTGTGTACTAATGCTCTGCAAGTACATTTTGCATTAAATGCGATTCCTCTCGATTCTAATGACCCACAATGCATAAGAATGTGGAATGCATACTTAAGAATAAACTAAGATGTAACATATTTTTCCAAATAAAAGCGAATGTCTCGTTTTCATACAACCTTGGGATTATATTTCTTTTTAGTGGAAGATTTCACCATGACAGCAAATGAATTCATAACTCACTTGTAAAAATGTATGCACACATTAGCTGACACGTAATTTGAGTATCATATTTTACATCCTATTATTTCACAATTGAAAAAAAAGGAAAGTGATACACACTGAGTCACAGCTCCTGCATCAGACTACTATGCTTCTTTGTGTTGTAGTGAATGACTGTATTATACAGGCGGAAATATATTATATTAAGACATAGGTACGTGCTAAACAGCGGCAGAAACAGTGAGGCAGGCTGTGAAACCTGCAGGTATGGATGTAGGTTGACAATGTAGATGTAGAAGAAGCAGCAGCACCAGTGGCCAACGGCCTCACTCTGTCTGAAAAGATGACAATCTTGACATTTTGTGTGGGAAAAGGTTCAATCTAGTTTTCAGTCTTGACAGGTAAAGTCCTGAACATGTCTTCTAACGATTTCAACATTTTTTTCATTATTTTCTACCAGGGGCCTGAGTTTGGGTTAAACAAACTGGGATCTTCCTGATTTAGAATTCCGGTTATCTAACATTATATTGTCTTTTTGTTTGTTTCTTTATTTGTTGTTGTTTTTCTATTGTGTGTTACTTTTAACTATAGTGCCCTTTTTGTTTCCAAAACAACCCTTTTTCCTAAAAGTTATGTTTCAGCTAAACTGCAAATATAAGTATGATGGTACACAAGGAAGTAGAACAACAATCACATTTTTTTTCAAGGTGAAAGATTATGGCTCAATTTATTGTCATAATACACTCACTGGCCTCAATTTAATGCAATCCAATACAGCAGCTTTGCCATAAATTCTACTTTTACAAGGTTATGTTATTTGAGTTTTTGTTGAAACTGTCAACAGGATAGACAAGATAGATTATTAAAGATTATTGAGGTCATAATGGATGCTGGAGTCATATGGCAGCATTATATTGCGCATAAACACAACCATAACATATATTAATGATGCAGTGGTCTAATCTGTGAATGTTGGACTGCAAGAGCTGATGTTTATTTTTAATAATTATCAATGTCTGTATATTATTGTAACACTCATTTCAGACCACATTTATAACCTGTTATAGAACATTTGATGCATAATTGAACTACTGCAACATAATTTCTGTTACAAAGGTTGTTGGAGGAGAAAATTCAGATGGTATGGCAGCAGAGCAAAAATTACAAGTCAAAAACAGAAAAAAAACAGAAAAAAATATAGAACAGTTGCTGAAGGTACACAATAAAAAACGATTGTCAAATCTACACTTAGAGAGTTGATTCTTAACTCTGTACAGATAACATTTGGTCCCACTCAAAATTATAGTCTATGGTCAGTGGTAACTTTTTAGTGTTATTTCTACTCATTTTAATGTCAAAATTAGCAACAAAACGTGAGCTCTGAAACCGCGCACTCCTGCAGACTGGTACTGATCAACCCTGTGTGGAGTTAAATCTGACTTTTAACTCTGCTGTTAGAGCTGGTTTACTCCTCATAGAGTTGTAAGTACTCTATCCAGGGGAAAAATGGTTAACTCTGAAATATTGACACTCTGTGTAGAAATGTCTGCTTTCACCAGCTGGCACCCACCCAATTACATGTCACTCATATTTCCTTTAGACATGATGCGCTTCCTGTACTCTCCCTGGCCCTTGATAAGCACTAATAACTTTCCCATTTTATTGAAAAGAGATCTCTCATCACCCATTATGATGGAAGGCAGAGAGATATTTTGAACTTTTCTGTTTTTCTCAATTCTTCTCTGCAGCTGTGCCCATCCACCTTTTCAACCCCTGCTAGATTTTGGGTCTCCATCCAAAAAAAGCCTTTTTTTTGCATTGCTATTAGCAATCTTTTCTGTTTTGGTTGGTTTTAATTTCACATAACATACTGGTTATAGAGTCTTTAGACACAGACATGTTAGATCATAGGTGCAGGTTGTTGTGCCATTAATAGTGCTTTGTTTGTTATACTTTTCAAATGATGAACAACTGTCAAACAGGCTGTAAAATCACAATGAGAAGAAAATGTACATTTCAATAGAAACTTATTACACTGTATTTTATTTAATGAATACTGTTTGGTTATTTTAGATTTTTTTGCAGTGTATAGCTGCCCCTCACCCTAGAAATATCCCCATGAGTTTGGGAGAAGATAACCAGAAAAACCTAACAAAACATAGAAAACAAAAACACAAGAAAGGAAAAGAAAAAAAAACATGAGGCGAGCTATAGCTGCAAGATCTAGAACAGAAAATCAGTCTTTCAGTAATTAAAATTTATCCAGCTGCCATGTTGTCACCAACTTGTACGGATAAATATTTGGCACCTGAAGTGTAGATTCACTATTAGCCCTATTTAATTTCAGTATAAGTAACATTAAGCACTGGTGGAAACACTGGCATTATTCTTTACAGCCCTATGTGCACATGCACATATCAGCCTACTTTTGTGTGTCTGTACCACAATGTGAAAGCTCTATATGACTTTGCATGAGTGTGTCTTGGTACTGTATGTACTGTGATCCACAGTTCATGTCTCCCCAAAGTGTCGTTAAAAGGAACTACTCTGCAGAAAGTGATTCATGTTCAATTTCACACAGTCCAACCATGATCCCTTGCTCCCCTTTAATTCTCAACAGTATAAAGTAAGAAAAAAAAGATAATAGACTGCCATTTAAAGATTAGGTCTCAGCAGAAAAAAATATCAGCTGCTAAATTATGCATTTATGTGGGAGAATAGGTTCCCAAGTCAATGTAACGTTGAAGGAAAATGAGAACCTAATTTTACTGTTCAGTTAATATGTTGGAGTAGGTGTACGTATTGCGCTTTTATTGTTTTATGTCTCAATAAGGCTGTAAAAAAGAGAGCAAGAGAGTAATGATCATAGTACAGCACCCGTCCAAGTGTGCGAACCAACTTCTCAAACAATTACATTACCCAGTCAACAAAACTAAACAATTTAGTAAAAACAAGCTTGCACCAGTCACTGAGTCTAACACAGCAAAATCATCACCATTACAAAAAAAGACATTTGTTTTACTATTTGGCTACCAGCCAGCAACTTAGTCAACCAGTCAGTTATTCAGTCCATTAAGTCAGATTGGAACCGTCTAGTTAAATTGCTCTCGTCACACCTTATTTCTCCCTTCACTCGTTTTTTTTTTCTCATTTTGAGAACAGGGGGAAACGGAACAAATGGAACTAGGCCAGAAAATTGAAAAGAAGGTGGAGAAAAATTACAACTAATATGTTCATGTTTGAGAACATCTTTGTGAGTATTGTCATTCTTTTGGTATAATTACCAGAGCTAATTCTGACTCAGTCTTTGTTTCATTTCTTTCTGCCTTGTCTTTAGTTCCTGTTCTTTTGCACAGCTTTTCTTGCTGTTGTTCAGCAGTCTTTTCAAATCTAGCTTCAGTTATTCCCATCACAAAAGTATATTTGTCAATGGCAGACATGTCCTCCACCTAAGACAATAGACCTTTCAGTATGTCATAGAATGCAACATTAACAGACAACAATTTGATCTCTGTTACTTGATGTTCTTTTCTCTAATCTCTCTGTCCCAACTGGTTGAGGCAGATGACTACCCACCCTGTGCCTGGTTCTGCTGGAGGATTCTTCCGTTAAAGGGAGTTTTTCCTCTCCACGCTCAAGTAGGATTGTTGGGTTTTTTACAAATATTTTATGGATATATATTTAATGTAAGGTCCTAAACCTTATAATCTAAAGTGCATTGATGTGACTTGTGATTTGGTGCATTGAATTGAACAGAATCTTCTAATTTTCTTTTTGATGAGATAACATGATTTATGTGGTCTTTCCCTTCAGGTCAGATTCAGAATCAGAAGATTTTATTTATCCCCTAGGGGATAAAAGAGCAGAGTGGCGTTTGAGATAGGACAGGACAAACACTGGCAATAAGAATGTGATTAAAAAAATACAGTTAATATACAGCGTCTACACAATATAGACAATTTAAGATTAAAGTGACTGAGTGGTGAATGAAATGAGTAAGATGTCGGCAGTGTAGGAAAGAATGTAGCTTATGTTTATGGTGTAGGAAACGGTCTTATAGGCTAGAGTTAGAAAGCAGAGTGGCTTTGGGTACAAAGGTGGCTCTCCTCCTCTCAGTCCTACAGGAGATACAGCGGAGGCGTTGTCTGGAGGGGATCCATTGAAATGCAGGGTGAAGAATGTGGAAGGGGTCAGTGATGACTTTGGCTGCCTGTCTAGTGGCCTGTTGATTGTAAACCTGTGCAAGAGTTCTGACAGGATGGCCGATGATTTCAGAGCACACTGATGCAGTGTGCTGCATCAATCCTGGTCTCTATCCAGCTTCAGTGTGTGTTTACAGCTTCATTCATTTCATTCATTAACTAACTTATAATCAAGTAAGAAAGCCACTAAAGTTTGCCCAGGGCTGAAAACACTATTATTGTTTGAAAAACAAAAGCTTTTCATCAACAGGGTGATGTCCCAGCTGACAGTGATTTTACCAGCACACACTATTCTGCACTGATGAATTTAGACAATGGCATTTGCTTAAAGATGGTTTTCTTTTTATCAAACTGACCTCACTGTAGTGGACCATAGTTCACAACAATATTAATATATTTAGTTTGAATGTACAAATAAACATCACCTGACATTATGAGCTCAATACTGATACTATACCAGTAGCTTGCATTACAAGACATATTATTGTGAGTGTATAAAAATGCATTACACTTGTAATCAGTTCATATACCACAACAAATGCTACAAGTGCAAAATATAAAGGGAATATAAAAAAGGCATTATTAAAAAGCTTTTAGTTTTTCAAGTATGTTGATCCTCCTCCTCTCATGTCTACATGGTTTGTTAATTTTCTGAGGACATGCCAGCACACAGTCACATCTCCTTGTCCAAACAATATGTGTTTGTGCATTTATTTGTGTGGTTTTGTGTCAGTGCGCATCCTGACAGTATAAATGGGAGAAGTTGGTGGGATAAATTGGATTGACTAGAAGGCACGATCATGATTACTGGTGGAACAGTACACACGCAAACATTTTTCCACACAAATAACATGTATACAGTATAAAGTATGCACACATGCAGTACTGGAAATGCCCTAATCTTCTTGGGGAAAGGCTGCTCCTTTAAGGGTGTGGAATTCAGTGGAGTTCAGTGTCTTGACCAGAGACACATCGGCATGTGAACAGCAACTGAGGGAAATTAGGAAGCAAACCACCAACCCTGGGCTTTGTGGACTACTTTACTTTACTTTACTTTACTTTGCTTGGCGGACTATTATTGACTGCCCTACCAACTGCACCATGGTTGCACCTAAATTATTCACTCATGTGTTCAGCATGTATTCAAAACCATGGAGCTATTACCAATATAATTATCTCTCTGTCAATCGACTGCATGCCAAACTCTCCTGTCTTCTTTAAATTGGCTCTCTGACTTAATGATCTTTTTCTGAATACTCCCATGATGCCTCTGCCAATCTCCTTTTTTTCTTCTTTCGTTAATCTCCATTTTCTCTGCCTTGTGTCTTCATATTTCCCAGCGGTCCTCTACACAGAGGGTAGCACACACAAATGCCTTTGCTTTGTCACAACATAGTATATTCTTTTTGAGAATGTGGTGTGCGTGTGTGTGTGTGAGCATGTCGGTGTGAGTATGGTTACCAGAATCATACATGGGTATATGGTTTCTTCTTCCAGTCATTGTTCTGCTGTCTCTTGGCAAACACAGCTGCTGATGGAGGATTTATTTGTCTTTCAGGTTGTCACTCTGAAGTATAAATAGCTAATTGAATATTAATGGGGTAAAGATAATGAGTGCAGGTCTGAAGTCCACCAAGGATGAATTAGCACTGTTTGAAGCTTTTGCACGACTTTAGGTATAAGATGCTTCATTAACCATTAGCAAACTTCTTCTATCTTGTCTGTGGTGCCCTTAACACAGTAGTGCTGCAGTGTGAATTATATTAAATTCTATTCTTCTTCCAATTATCCTTCATAGTTGTAATTATTGTTTATTTAGCAACCAGGCTAGCTAACAAACGTTGAATTGTATCTGCACAGATTTGTGTGCAAATGGCAAAAGCAGCCCCCAGGAGTAGATATAGTTAGAAACAGAGAAGGCAGTTGCAAGTACAATGTATGTTTATCCTGAAACATGTATGGCAACAGAACTAAGCACATCTCCCAACCTACGGCTTCTATAGTGGTGTCTCTCAAACTCTCTCCTCTGGTCCTTTGTGCAGTGAGTCAAAATGTTTGATATGAAACAAATGTCTTTGTGAGATGTTGACATTAAAGTTACTGAGTTTCTTGCTCAGGGACACACCTGGTATGGGGGAAGGGCTGGGATTCCATCCTTCCACCTTTTGCTTCCCAGTCTTATGCTTATCTCATTGTGCTACCAGGAAAAAAAGCAGACAATTCATCACATTTTATCGGTATGCTGCAAGTCAAAGATGATTTGTTTCAGCTGGGTTAAATTTGTATGTGTTTGAAATACTTCTGAAAATAACTGGTGTGAAGAGGTTCGCTGCCGTTTACAAAAACATAAATATAATCCAATTGTGCCCTCAGATCTACACTTTTTTTAGCCTTTATCCACTTTGTTTTAGCTTTTTGGCAGAGAAATGTTCACTGATGCCCAACACAATTTATTCTGCTTTTTCTATAGTTACTCTGTAAATAAAAAATAGTAAATAATTTCTTGTATCCTTCATTTTGAGTAAGATGTTCAGCAATTACACATTTTTGTGTAATGGGATGGTTTTAGGCCATAGGTCAAAGGTTTGGCCATGTATTCTGCTGCGACTGCGAACTACAGTAGGTCACGACTACGTTATTAAGACTATGTCATATACTACGACCTACAGTGTATCATCAGTTTAATGCTTCCCAGTTGACAGTCGGTTGTCAGAGTTCTGTGACTGCTATGCCTTTAAGCAAAATAATTCATTGTTGAGTTTAAAGAAACAAGCTACTGGTTCCATATGACCTCAAATACTACTCCAAAAAAGGTTATTTGATGGCAACTGGACTTATTTTAGTTCCTAGAAGATGCTTCACCCTCCATTCCAGAAATCTATAATATCTTCAAGTAACTAAAATAAGCCCACTTGCCCTGGAAAAACCTTTTTTTAGAATAACTATGACCTGGAGGACTGAAAATCTTCATAGACACTCGAAGGCTACTTTTCTGTACATATGTTTTCCAACATGCTGTTTCATTTTGTTACCTCTGTGCTTTTTCTTTCTCCACTTTTCCTCTTCCTCTGTCTCAGTCTGTTTCTTATCTTTTATCACTCCCTTTGCTTATTATATCCAGCTATAATGTTCAATAAAGCAGAAATGCAATAAAAAATAATATTAAAAAATGGCCATGGAAGAAGAGGTGGAGAGAGCCAAGGAATGAACATAAGGAGGGAGAAAGGAAGAAGTATTTTCTCTTTGTGCTTAGGGGAAAGTCAAGCACACAAACAAACACACACATACACACACACACACACACGTTCCAGAAGCACTCAAGTCATTTATGAAAACAAAAATATTTTTCAACATGGTAAATGAGATGTCTTTTTCTCTCTACTCTTATTTCTATATCTGACTACTTCCTTCTCTAACCCCCAAGAAACACAGTATAGGGCTGTAATTTATCATTAGTTTGTTTCCCTCTTCTTTCTTCATATATATATTTTCCATATTTTTTATCTTTAGCTGCTTATGTCTTCCTTTCCCTTACATACTTTTATAATTTCTTACTTTGTTGACGTTAATGTATCCTTTGTAAACCTCCCTTTGAATATGTATATTATTTTTCGTCATATTCCTTTTTTCATTGGGTCACAACACACCTATGCACACACACAAACTCACACACACAGCCTCCCAGATATGCGGGGATGATCCCTAGCTCTCACTAAGAATGTCAGACCCCCCATTGAACCGTGAGACAAGGGACCCCACAGCAGCACATACGCAGCAACACACACAAAAATTAAACCTGGACCCTTTCTACAAGCACAAGTCTTAAAAGTACTTGAAGATTGTGAAACTTTCTATCAATACAGAATTGCCAGAAGTATATGCAGTATATGTGAATTGTATTAACTTTCAAGTACGTCTTAATGTAGTAACTCCACCTGCTCTTTCTCAGTTCATAAATTCTCAATTCAACCACATTCAAAGATTGTGAAAATGTTATCTGACTTGCTTTCTTACTGAAACAATGTAAATGTGAAAAGCTACTTATACTTCAGCTTCACCATCATTGTCACTGCTGTATGGGAGAGATAATATAAAGTAATGCATTGCTGTGCACACGTAAGATACACAATAGTAAAGAGAATATACTAGCAAGTAAGGTCATTTAATATTTGTATGTGCAGTGTGAACTAAGTATGGAGCACCTCTGTGTTGGAACGTCAGTTGATTATATTGCCCTGTTTGACCTGTATTAGGACTGACATACTGGATCATAAAAACTATAGCTTAAGGCTAAATGGGAATATACCATACTGTATTATATGTTACATATTTCATGAGTACACTTCTCAGCATGGCATACTGAAGCCTGGGGGCAACAGAAAAGAAACAGAAAAGGGTAAACCAATAAATAAATAAATTAAAATGTAGCACATAATGAGTATACAGAATTTTTTTAATGCTGTGTTGTCTATATCTTATCTTTAAATTGGTTTATCTGTAAATGGTAAATCTAGGCACGGAAGCAACAAGTGAAGACTTCCTAAAGAGGAAAACGGTAAATTGTCCAGTGGCGATGTAAAAACTTTCCAGTAGAAAAGAAAGGGTATGAAGCATATTTATGCCATGAATGATACTGTAAAGAAATGCAAGGACAAAATGCAGGGGCCTTGACGGTCTCATCCTTGGCTCCAGAAGCTGGCTGTAGCGATGTGGAATGTCACCTCTCTGGTGGAGAAGGAGCCTGAGCTGGTGTTTGGGATTGAAAATTTCTGGCTACAGTTGGACTCGCATCAATCCATTGCTCTCTGGCTCAGGGCGTATACATTGTGGTTTACTCCGGTGGATGAAAGGGTAGTTACATGTAACCAGGTCCCGAGGGACGTGGGGGATATTGAGTCCAAATGGGATATGTTCCATGCCCCCAGTATGGATCAGAGCTGTGGCTGTAAGTTGGTGCCTGTCATGGTGGTAATTCCCAAACTTGTTGTTGCACTCCGATGGTGAGGGATGCCATCAAGCTGAAGGAGTCTCTCAGCACCTTTTTGGCCAGTGGGGCTTCAAAGGAAGCTGAGATACTGATACAGATACTGGGAGGCCAAGTGGAATACGGTTTTGGTGGTTGCAGAGGCAAAATCTTCTGTCCAGGTCGTGGAACAGTGAACCAGCTCTACACCTTTAGCAGGGTCCTGGAGGGTAGTGATGGTGAGA
This sequence comes from Microctenopoma stevenorrisi, assembly GCA_032270685.1. Taxonomy (NCBI): domain Eukaryota; kingdom Metazoa; phylum Chordata; class Actinopteri; order Anabantiformes; family Anabantidae; genus Microctenopoma; species Microctenopoma stevenorrisi. The sequence continues at coordinate 12,817,594 of JAUMTR010000014.1, read as the reverse complement.
TGAAGACTCATGATGAGCTGAAGCTTTCCAGCCAACTGGTCGACTCATGGTTTGAAGCATTGTGATGCTTCATTTGCTCTACTGCGCCATCAAGTGGACGATTCAAGTGAAACAGGCACAATGATTGATGATGTGACGTGTAAACCTTTAAACTGAATAAATAAAATGTTTTTATGGCAATTCATTCCGAATATTGTCTTAGTATGTCCTTTTAATACTCAAACTCCCAGAATTAGAAAACTACTAGAATGGCCGTAAGTGTTCTCTCTAAGTGGTTCACTTACACAAAGTATTGTGCATCAAACTCAGATCAGAAATAACTACGTAACACGTGCATGATCCAACACATCACACAACGTGATGGCAGCTGTGTTTCGCTGCCCGTTTTTTTTAGAATCTGGCAAGCCACTTCCCGAATCAGTCACGTAGTATGGACTCCCCACGAGGCCTCGAATGTCACTGCATATGTAATCAAAGCAAGCGTCGCTACATGTTTCACTAAAACTCCCCCGAGATTACCCGACACACGCTTCGAAGCTTCGATGCAAAGGACACACCACTACTGTAGGGTGCATGTGTGGCGGCCTGGTAGCAGAGTGGTTGAGGCAGAGGGCTGGGAAGCAGGAATCCCGGGTTCGATCACCAGTCAACCAGGCCATCCCACATACCAGGTGTGTCCCTGAGTGAGACACCCAGCGCTAGCTCACTGAGCGCCACTTGTGGCTGCTCACTGCTCCCCCCTCAAGGGGGGATGGGTTAAATGCAGAAGAACACATTTCACTGCAGATTGTACACTGTATAATGATGTATGTGACAAATAAAATTTGTATTTGATGTGAGTTTCCGCAACCAGTCTACATGTGCTTTGTAGACTTGGAAAAAGACTTTGGAGAACAATATTTGCTTTGCACTGCTTCGCACTGCAGGCACTAATAAGTCGGTCATGGTGAAAAAGTCCCACCCAGGTCACGAGTTGTGGGTAATGACCAAAAGAACAGGATCGTGAACATAAGCAGCTAAAATGAGTTTCCTCCATAGAGTGTCTAGGCTCTCCCTTAGAGATAATGTGAGAAGCTCAGTCATCCAGGAAGAACTCAGGCATCTTATTACAATGCCTCCTGGACACTTTCCTGGTGAGGTGTTCTGGGCATGCCCCAGTGGAAACTGCCCCCTGGAAAGACCCAGGAAACACTGGAGGGACTATGTCTCTCAGGTTGTCTGGTAATGCCTTGGGCCCCCCTGGAGGAGCTGGAGGAAGTGGCCAGGGAGAGGGAATATTCGGGGTGTACCAGCCAAAGCTGGGATAAGCCGATGAAGATGGATGGATAGATAGTTGTGTGGCACTTACTTTCCCTACAAAGCCAGAGCCATTTTGAGCTACCAACTTGAAAAAGCAGCTCCTAACACTTAGTCACAGTTTCTCAAAAGCATTTCTTTAACGGCCTCACTTTTCACCATATTTTACAAGAACCACCTAAACATCTCACAATCTTTCTTTTTGTTTGCTTTACATTTTAAGTCTAATAGCTTCATCACCTACTGTATGCTCATTTAACATAAAAGCCTCTGCTACATAGTTCTACAAAAGTAAAAGCTATTTTATTTGGTGCAAATTGCTGCTCTGCTACAGATGATTTGTATCCACCCTCCTGGACACACACACACAGTAAACACAGTTAGCTATGTGCACAGCTGTTGCATGTTTTTCTGGTAATATCAAAATATCTGTGCCCTGTATGGTATTTTTCACTTTTGGCATTTATCCCTAATGTTAGATTTCACTTGTTATATGTGTAGGCTGCAATGTGATAAACCATTGCTGAGGTTTAAGCACACACTTCCTGTCTGTGTTCATTTAGCTTTGAAAGATGCCCACACAAATGAACATACACACCAAGCACAGCACCATCTGGGGAGTTGTTATGTAATATGCCATATATCAAAGTCCCCCTTTCAGCGACTTTAGGGATAATTGTTACAACAAAGGATCACACTGCATGAGACTCACTTGGAGTGACTACTAAATCACAGGAACCAAGTTTGCCCGTTTATTCTGAAACCTGTTTATTCAGGTTGTGTTTTTAGCAGACATAAGGCACCACTACAGCAGTGGCATACTAGGGCAATATTTAGTTTGTTATTATTAAGAAATGTCATATGGAGGAAAAGCATTGATGCATTGGTGGGAAACACTCAATACAATGTTATTATTAGTGTTGAAACCACCAGCATAATGTTGTATCTTTTCATTAACAAGGTAATATACCATTATGTGTAAACTGTCAATATCTGTTTACACCTTATGGCAGTTTGGAAGTAGAAAAAGATGGATGTAGTCAACTAACAGACCACAATCAACACTGTTTCTACAAACAGTAAATGATGGAGTGCTTGTCCACTAACTGATTTACATAATAGAAATGGTTACTCTGTGTAATCCTCAAAATTACTGGGGACGTGTTTGTAAAAATAAAAACCCTCAAAAAAAGCTCGTTAATCTGCACAATAATTACACATTCTTTAAAATGTATTTGACAGTTAAAAGTAGTTAAATATAATTTGCAGGGGGATAAAATTAAATGTCACTGCACTGGTGAATACTACAATCGAAATAATAATTACAGAAATCAATAAATGTCTTTTCTTGAAAGTCATATATCCTCAACACCCTTAGATTAGACTGTAATAATATTTAACACACACATTAATTGTGTATGGTAAATTGACACAGATGAGTTCAAATTTTATAGATATGACTGCTTTGGATACAGGGGAAATATTGATTAGGACATGACTTAAGTAAAGAACGGAGTAGAAGAGAATGACAGAATACCGTATATTAGCAAACAGAGAATAACCATTTTATGCACTTTAGTCTAAATTTACTAATTTTGCATACTTGTTTAGGATTGGCCTTTGATTGTTAATTTGTTAATGCATTTAGCTACAACATAAGAAATGGATTTTAATTCGATTCAGTTTAATTCTATTCAATTTTATTTGTAAAGCTATTGAGTTGACATTTCAGTTGCTGCTCAATGTCGTGTTGGTTTTAAAAAACATTCAAGAGGAATTGAAAGGTATTAAAACGTAATAAATTCAACCAAATTCAGAGTTTTTTTGTATATACCGTGTCATAAGTCAGTGGATTTTTCCTCAGTGCTGCAGCATAATCCAACCTATTTATACCACTTCAACACCTCTACAAGACCAGTACAACCAGTATAATACAGTTTTCTAATTGCCAAAGGTCAGTATTTACTGAAAAGTCATTTCTGATTTGGTTTTACTTATTTAAACTTTTATTTCAACATTTCTTAAACATATAATTATATTAACCACTTTTAAAAGCCCCATAGGACCAGTACAACCAGTAAAATGCTGTTTTCCCATTGTCAAAAAGTGATTAAGTTTGGCTTTATTGTACTTGCCTGGCTTATATCTACATATTTATCATCCAGTCTCAGCCACCCACCCCCCCCCCCCCTCATAGGACCAATATAACCAGTAAAATGCTTTTTTACATTGCCAAAGATTGATTAAGGCCATAATATATTTACTGATTTACATTCTTATGGTCATATTTCAACATTAATTAAATAAAATCTAATTATTTGTAACCATTATACAACAGCCATATAGGTGTAATGTATGGTGTCAGTCACTGATGCTTTGCAAATGAGGTCTATAATAATCGGTGCAACAGAAGGGGTATCATCAGGCTGTGCACCCCCACACACACACATACCTTTAGCATTTAGCATGCTAATCATCCAAAAGTACAAAACAATCCACAAACTCCGTTGCGGACCCCCACTCCTTAGCATGCTAGCAAGCTATTAGCATACTTATTAGCATGCTAAATGCTAAAAGTGCAGAACAAATTCTAAACCTGGCCAAGGACCCCCCCCCTCACACACACACACACACAAACAGCCTTTAGCAATCAGCATGCTAATTATCTTTTAGAAATTTAATACAAAACTCCTATAGAAATTGGGCTGATTTAGGCCTGTGGAGTCTGTCTTTACGAAGGGGGGTGGTTTAGTGTATTGTATGTGTTACTCCACCACGGCCCTGCCTGTTTCCATTCAGCGTTGCATGGCACCTGTCCTCAATGTCCCACGTGACGCACCCCATTACAAGGCGAACACCATGACCCTTACACATTTGATACTGCAAGTTAACTTCATTGAACTGTATCAGCCTAAAGTGGATTATATTTGGTGAAATATATGACTTATCTCCATATGTCATAATGTTATTGTTTTGTGTTTGTTTCTTTTTCAGTTCAGTAAATTATATAATATGTATAAATGTAAAAACTTTAGTGAGGTAACGTAGTACCTCACTAAATAAGGTAAGTTATAAATTTGGGCATGTTTTTAATACATTTGAAATGTTATTTTTTAGGCAGCTTAACTGAATTGACAACATAATTTCTTTTAAATACAGTGCTATAAAATCATCTATAGTTTAAGGGTAGATACTTTATTTAAATTATTTAATTATTAATGGGTAAAATGTAATGTACAAAATGCAGATAATGGTGATAAACTAAAATAGTTAAAAGTCCATCTGAGGAAACTGTGATTTATACTGATCATGAGTTGGTTGCTTTTCATTTTTCTCATTATTAAATAACATGTTGTCAGATCAGATTAGATTAAATCACTGTTATTTGCTTTACTTCTAAGAGCACTATAGCTTCTAACACTTAAAGGCATGTCACATCATGCCATGTCATCCTCTCTTAACACCGCAGTGCTAAAATTTCCTCAAGCAAGTCTGCAGGATTCTGAAGTTCTGGAAAGAGTCCATGAAGGATCCCTCAAGCACTTAACCAATTTTACCAAGTACATCCTTGGGCTTGTATCAAAGTCTGTGAGTCCATGAGGATAGGCATTTGAGCTGAACATGTTATGAGGAACTAACTGTTTTGCTGTGACCTGAGTTTTTTGGAACTTGCTTACAGATATTTTTATTATGTGTCCAATACCTTTCAATCATTAGCTGAGCAATATCTAGTGTCACAACCATAATGACTTTGAAACTGTAACTTGACTTAATTTAAAAAAAATTAGATAAAAGAACTCCCCTCTGAATTACTTTATTTTGGAATGTGATGCTGTAGTTGCCTAAATTCTGTAGGCCATGAGATAATGAATATCAGGTACAAAATGAACAGTATGTTTTCAAATGGGAAACTGCTAAATGTGTGTCTGAATCATAGGCCTAACAACCCTATATCTTAGAATGACTTAACAATCACAATAGCCAATGATAAATAATACTTATAATGCTAAACATCACACATTTACGTATTTAGTAAATGTGTGAGTAAGTATGTGTGAGTAAGTATAAGTATGAGTTACACTCCTTAAACAACCAAGAGATGCTAGCATAAACATAACAAGCACATGTCAATCTGACTAGCACACCATAATAACAGACACTTACTTGTTTGGATTAACACACACATAGTAGATGTACCAGTCAATTATGCAAATGAGCACTCTGCGATCTGCACACCTTCCCTCAGAATTGAAGATCTCCGTCTACTGTTTTGACTCTTTAATACAATTAGCATGTGACCATACTACCTCCCCAGGGAATTCTCTCATGTTATCGCAACAACAGCGTATGTCCGCACCTTGGCCAATGCGGATGCAGCCTGTCTTTCCATTCACACTACAGTCACAACATTCCCATGCAGGTGCCCATTTTCACCAAGTATGTGCCATGCCACAAAAGAAACAATAAAATTCGGGACTCTGTGTGCCAACACCAACAGGCATACTGTTTATTACCCCTCTTTCCCTTGAGAAGATCAGATAACAACATGGTAAACCTGGTCCTTAGTGTGCAGGGAGTCAGCAATTACCTGCACAGTGCAGAGATTGTCAGATGATAGCGAGGAGGCTCTAAAGTTGTTTTGAGGCTACTGAAGTAGAGGAAGTACTTTGTGACGACCATGGGGAGGACATTGACAGCCTTGTAACCTATGTTACAGTCTACATTAATTTCTGAGTTGATAGCACTGTACCCCTCAAGACGTGCTTCCCGAAGAACAAACCCTGGATAACCCCAGAATTGAAGGCCATTCTCAAACAGCAGAGGAGGGTCTTCAAATCAGGAGACACGGACTGATCAGGGTGGGGAAAGAGAACTACGGACAGAGGATGCAATCCCCGCTTTAGCAGAAGAATATCAGCAGAGTCTGGAGGTCAAAAGAGAACTGAAGAGAATCAAAGTTATAAAGGCAGCCGGTCCAGATTGCATCGATTCCAGGGTGGTCATGTGCTGCACAGATCAACAGTGTGTGATAATTGAGTACATGTTCAACCTGAGCCTGATGTTTGAGAGAGCACCACAGCTCTCTGAGAATCATGTTCTTTGAGTGCTTTTAACTCCAGTCTACCCACAATCCTGACGCACAAGCTAGATCAACAGGAGTGAATCATCATCTTACACAGTGGATCACCAACTACCTCACTAACCATACACAGTACATGAGAACCCAGGGCTGTGTGTCTGACAAGGTTGTCTGCAGTACTAGGCCCCCCACAAGGAATGGTTTTGGCATCGTTTCTCTTTACCATCTACACTGTTCTGACAACTCTACAACAGTTTGGCTATATCACTGATGGGGTTGATGGGGGATACAGAGAACTGACCAGGGACTGTGTGGACTGGTGCCATAAAAACTACCTCCAGATTAACACTTGCAAAGCCAAGAAGCTGGTAGTATACTTCCACAGGCACAAATGCAGCCAGTGAACATCCAGGGTATGGACATTGAGGCTGTAGAGAGTTACGCGTACCTTAGTGCTTATCTGAACAACAAACTGGCCTGGACTCGTAACCTAGATGCTCTGTGTAAGAAGGGGAAGACCAGGCTGTACCTGCTGCAGAACCTCTGGTCTTTTGAAGTGAACCTTTTATGACTCTGTTGTGGCATCAGCAATATTTCACGGTGTGGTCTGCTTGGGCAGCAGCATCACAGCTGGGGACAGGGGGAGACTGAACAGCTTGTAGGCACAGCTCTGTTACAGGATGCCCTCTTGACCCAGTGGAGGCTGTGATTGACAGGAGAACGGTGGCTAAGCTGTATCAGCCTAAAGTGGATTATATTCAGTGAAATATATGACTTATCTCCATATGTCATAATGCTATTATGTTGGACAACATTTCCCACCCCATGCAAGAGACTCTGACAGCACTTAGCAGCTCCTTCCCTGACTGGTTGCTGCAGCCACGTTGTGGGAAGGAGATTCAGGAGGTCTTTCCTTCCAGCTGCTGTCAGACTGTACAACCAACATCTTGCAGCTGATCACACACACACTCAGCAACATCCACTCGCACCCATTCAAACACCATGGACTGACAAGTGAAATCCTCTATGTGCAATATTTAGTGTGTCTCTGTGCAATATGCTTCTCTGCAATATTTCTTTCCTTTTTGTCTGTGTCCTACTAGTTGCATGTGCAAGGAACTACATCCAGATTTTTAAATTGTGTGCTATATTTCTCTGTGGAAACTCTGACGTATACATTGGACAGCAACTGAAAGCGGGCAGTCCACCATTTACCAGAAGAGAAAAAATGTCTTCGTACTTGGCTGACTCTCACTTGGCCATTTCACACCTGCGGCAAACTGCCCAAGTGCCTAGTAAAGGTCACGTACTGAAGAAGCCAAGGACCAAAAAAAGCAGAGATTTTATTCTTAGGTAAATACCCTGTATTACAAAAACATTACATGCCTAAAAGGCCATAGAATGGAGCAACCTTGCTCCAATTCCACTGCCATAGATAAATATATTGCCTTACTAATTTAAAGAAAAAATACTTGTGAACATTATTTAGCATTTAACATGTATTATTATGAGTATGCTTAATATTAAAAAATATATATACATATAAGATCAATTACAAAAACCTTGTTAGAACAATGTATTAATTAATCCTAAACATGCTCATAACAGTAACTTTCAGAAAAGCAAACACTGACAATATAGTCATAAATACTTCACAATAAACAGCAGTCAATGTGGAAAGGCATTGATGCAAAATATAAAATATAGGCAGGCTAGGATGCCATAACTCCCAAGTCCAGTTGCTTAGGGTTTTAAAGGAAGTATCAGATTTTCACAGCCAATGATATTCTCCTGAAATTTAGCCAGTGAATTAAGTGAGCTACCACATTTCTCAGAATTTAGCAGATGGCAACGTTACTTTCCTTTTGGGTTGTATTTCTCATTCTGTTTTAAGCACCAGTGTTTTGTGTTATTATTTCATAGTAAAGCTGCACATTGTGTAGATCTGCACTGTCACACTCTTCGCTCCAAACTGTCAGCAAATTTCACTTCAATACATCTGTGAAGATTCTCAATCATCCAGGTCATGGGTATAATTCTTGATGTTATTCTATCCTGCCCCACACAAACAAAGCAAAACAGAACAACACTTGATAACAAATGTAGATGCAAAGCTAGACACAGTTTTTTCCTTTTGTGGGAATGGTTACTGTAATAATGAAAATGAAAGGGTTACGTCTATGGGGAGAAAAATAGAGATGTAGCCGAAAGAACAGGGACATAAAATAATTGCAAAATTATTCAGTTTTGTTTGAGAATAGGGGACTGGGGAAATGGGACTGGGAGGAGGAGGAGAGGAGGGAGGCTTGGAAAACTGAAGGGCATAAAGGCAAAAAAGTACATAGACTTAAAAAAGGTGGAGACCGAAGGACATAGATGAGTGGCAGAACTTATGAGATAGATAGGTGAAAAAATGGAGGGCATAAGAACATTTAAAGTGGAGAAATTGAGAATTAAGGCAAAGGACAGAGGGAATTGAAAAGTGCAGAAGAAAGAGAAAGTAATGTGAGGTGGTAGTCCAACGATTCTTTCAGCTCCTATACGAGAAGGCAGTGTGCTGGTCGTGTGTGTGTTACTCACTTCAAAGCAACTAAGCTTGTAATAGCAGGTATTCTTCCATTCCATTCTCTTTCTCTCATCCCTCTGCCTAACCAATGAGTGTCCCTCCTTTCCTCTTTTTCCTCCACTGCTGCTGCAGTGACCAGTGAACAACCTCGCTGAGAAGCGTTTCAGCATCAATAATAATGAGGGAGGGAAAGGGAGTAAGAGTGAAAAAGAACCCTCCCTGTGGTCTATAAGGGAGTGCAGTGTACCCCCCATCACCACACACATACACACACACACACACACACACAGACATCTTAAAAAAAGCTTAATGTAGACCTACTACTTAGTGTGTGTCTGTTGTACTTCATCAATACAAATATCTTTTGGGAAAAAATTGTGAATTGCTTCAGAATGAAGAAGATTAATTGTAGAAAATAACAGTGGGAGGTATTGTAACCGAGGCATCACCAAGTGGTCAGCCAGTGACAATAAATCATAATCATAATTCTGAAAACTATTCTGTTTCGGCATGTCCTACAACCAAGAATAAATGAAATGAAAAAATATGCTGTGGGGTTTTTTGGCCAGTCACCCAAACTAGATCCTATCTCATAAAAAGACTCTTTGGGGGGCACAGCTTCTGTTCATTTAGAAAGGAAGCTCATAACTGATCTATGAGAAAGACTCACAGACACATGTATTAGTTCACTGTCTCCTAGTAAGCCTTCTGTACTGAGCTTTCAGGAGTCCTGGAAATTCCTGATGTATTTCCTGGGACAAATCAACCGTGTTTACTGCCTGATACATTTTGATAAGTTACTCAGTTGACATAGAAGCGTAAAAAAAGTAACCTATAGAACAGGTACACTATATGATCACTGTACAACTAGCTCTTAGAGCCCAGTTCAGAACGATGATTTATCCAGATTTTTGTGGATGCCAAGTTCTCCATGTAAAGTAATGCCCTGAATTATTAAAGAATAGGTTGGTAATATTTAATTACATATTATTTCTTATTGTCAGCAAATCCCACTGAAAGACAGTTTGTTGAAAATCAACGCAATGCTGCTACTAACATGCTGTGAGGGACCGAGCGCAAGGTAGAAAGTAGTGATGGAACTTCTCGTGCCAATGCTTCGATTACGTTTCACTTACTTACTTTCTTACGTTTAAGAAAGTAAGTAAGTGAGAAAGCATGTATCGAGGCTTGCTTTGATGAAGTATGTGATGACGTATGAATCCTCGCTTGTGCGGCGTACCATGTGAGTGGTTCGGGAAGTGGTTTACAGTTTTGCGCACCATGCAGAGTATATAGGCGAGAAGTTGTTGTTTTTGAACAATAAGTGAATGAACATGCTCCCTTTTACGTCCCCAGGCCTTATTGTGATTTTAGAGTGTTTGAGTGTTTTCCAGACAGCCGGCCGCACATTAATCCAGCTGTGCCAGTGCCTGCTTCTGGTTGGTGGATCGTGTCAGCCTCTGGCTTGGGTCCACGCCCTGGCTGGCTCCACCCCCTTTATCTCCTGCCCTGCAGGAAGACAGTCACTGACCAGGAAGAGCTTGTTGGCTCCGTATTAAACACACAGGGCGGCTGTTCCCTCTCATGACCTGCCTGCCTCTGCACCAGCTTCTTTATTGAAACTGTTAGCTTGGTTCCATGTGTCTTTTGACTTGGTTTAGTGTCCTGTGGATCTGTGCCACTATTTTTGTTTGCTCCTTTGATTACATATATCTGTGCTCTGAACCTTTGTTGCCTTGTGTCTTAAGATTTGTTTTAGTGATGCTTTTGGTTTGTTCTTTATGTTATATTGGTATATTGTAAGAGTGTTGCATCCCCTCCCTTTGTTCTTTTTACCTGTGAGCTAAATGCTGTAATAATTCTGTTATCACTATATTTTTCCCTGACGATTTATTAAACCCAGCTTACTGCTGTATTACAACCTCCCATCTCGGTTGTATTTTATGTTACGTCGTAACACTCTCCTATGTTACAAAATTACATTTACTCTCTAATAACCACACAAGCACTTTCACTGTCCTTGCACTTTTTTTTCATTTTCACCGGTAACGATTGTAATGTCCAAGTTGTATGGTGTCGGTCTCAAAGACACACATAAATATTAAGAGGATTTATTCAGTTCGATTTAGAAACTACACACATAAAACTAATCTCACGATAGCTTGACACAGAAAGACAATACCTTTTATTCCCATGCCAAACTGTGGCAAAACAATTTCAAAAACAGGAACACATCTGCCTGTCTTACTGCATTTGACCAGCAGGTGGTTTGTTAGCACATGAAACCGGAAATGAGGCCTCGAGAAATGAACCATTTCGCGAACCAATTGGCTGCGAGGCTTCAAAGCTTCACAAGGCTTCAGCTGTGAAGTTGTCCTCAGGCAGTTTTTTAAAAAGAAGGGTTTTTCTTTACCACAAAAATATGGGCCCTTAAAAGAGGTCAAAAGAATAGAACTAGACTTAAGTTATAAGTAACCTAACCATACCACAAACTAACTCCATAAACTGACCTAACAAACTTCTTCTTCTTCTGGTAATGACATACCAATTGACTTTAAATACCTTAACAGTTCCTTATAATTAGATTGCTCAGGACGTTGTAACTGCCTCCGTTTACTTTCCACACTCCATAAGCACATGCTCTATCATTTCTTTGGCAGAGAACCAGTTACGTCGACCAGGATCTGATCAGATCATGCCGAGCCCATCTTTACGTCTATATTATGATATCGTGTTTCCTCCTTTTTTCTTCTCTTTCATTGCCCAGAATTCCTATAAGCGCTGGAAACCAGGCAATGCCCACCGTCTTCCTCTGCTGGCATAATCTGGAATGGATTAGAAATAGTTCGTACAACAGTTTTTGATGAGTTTTACGAGTAAGCAGCAGTTTCATGCTCTTGTTCAATTATGTTTAAGCTTAAAATATCTATTTGTGATCGTATCTTACCAGGAACCAAAAAGGCACAGCAGAGAAACAGCTTCTGTCTTTCATCCAGCTTGAGGTACAGTAATGAATGTGCCACTTGGGTTGAGTGATACACACGTGCTGCAGAAGCTGAACAGTAGGAGGAGGAGGATAATACCAGATTGTGTTTAAAATGTCAATATAGCTCACTTATAACTGAAGCAAAAAACTAAAGACTAAAAATACTGCAGGCATTATTGAGTGTCAGGTTGTAGAGGTGAACATTTTGCATGATATAAATAAAAACACTTGTTACTGTGCACCCTATGGAATTAACATTATGCATCTTTGAGTCATCTTATTATATTTTAATCACTCAAAACTAAAGGCGAGTCACAACATTAGGTTGTTTAACAGAACAATAATATAAAACATTTCCAGGGTTTCTCAATGTGGAGAAGGTCTGTTTCAGTCCATCCATGTATATTGCCTCATGATACATTTTGACATACATTAGCATCACAGTGATGTATCCAGTGAATGGGTCTATTAGGTTTGCTCCATCTTGTTTTTTTTATTTCCATGTATATTTTCATAAGTGCAAATTAATTTTGTGGCCAGATGGAGGAACATGGAGTCTGTGATGAGATTGAGACTAAATGTTTAATGTTCTGTGTGTGTGTGCATGTGTTGGGAATGGTGTTGTGTCTATGTAGCCCTTGTGTCTAATAGGCAGCCACTGCTCTTCGTTTTCTGCATTATTAATCAGTCAGTAAGATGGCTTTCTCTAATACTTACAGAGAATTATTACGCTTTGCTCATTACACCATAACATATATGCAAAATTGTGCTTAGTTATATACTTGGGAGTGCATGACAAATGACATTGCACATGATTACATAAAGTACAGTATGTGGGAATATAAAATGCATTTACTGAAAAATAGATTGCAGTATGTCAAACCCCAGCAGGCATCCTTATTTAATTTGAAACAATTTGCAAATGATACAGTTGAACTATTAATGTTAAATGAGAATCATGTTGGCTGTTTAATATGTACTACATGTTTAGTAGATATACACGTCTTAGCCTAAATCAAAAATTGTGTCTGCAATCTAGAGCAAGCACGCATTTATTGCACATATCTGATTTCACAATGGAATTTTTCCACTCATCCTAAGTTGAGTAGTAGTTGAGAAGTCTCGTTTCCTTCTACATCATCTGATATAGAGAGACGTGCATAACAAATGGTTGTTTGTATGTCTCTGTGTTGGCCCTGCGATAGACTGGCGATCTGTCCTAAATTAGGGGTGTTACAACCACAATGTATGCATCTTTTGTATTGCTCCATACTAGGAGGAACCGTCAGTGGCAAAATACTAAGAGATCAAATATTCAGTGCAGCAAAATCTAACTTATACTTTACAAGACCATAGCTTTTTATGATTGCATTGAGCAAGATAAATTCTCTGAATCCCGCCATCCACTGCCCACACAGATCACCTCAGACTCAACAAATACACTTCTTTTCTGAAGGTCTTGTAAATTATATTCTTCTCTAGAATTGTTGGGGTATCAGCTTTCTTACTTTTGCGAAAGCGACGCCTATGTGACTTATTTTTTATTGACAAAGAAAACATAGTGCTGTTTGGGAAACGAAAAAAAAAATGCCCTTGAGGTATCAGATGTCACTAGTCTTTATACCTAGAGATGAAACTCCACAGCTATCTAACCACTTAACAGTTGAGTTCATGTTGCATCCATCGAAGATTTTTTTTTCTCAAGGAAACAACACAGTCCCAATGTACATCTGGAGTTCTCTCTCCTTTAAGCACGGATCATTTTCATGACAGTTTTAACATCAGCTCTACTTAGTATGATGCTGTCTAATTACCTTTCCTCCAAAGGACAGAAAAAGACAGATGGTGGAAGTGGTGGAAATACAGTATCATCATTTTCTTTAACATGCAATGTTGATGTTTTTAACTTTTCTAGTTTCTAGTGGCTAGTGTTAAGTGCCCATTTTGCTTTATTTCCTCTTGCGTTATCATAATAGCTATAGCCTTTTAATATTGCAATTATTTAAATGCTGATAAAGCTACAAATAAATATATATACATACATGAGTACTATGATAATTTAGTAGTACTAAAAGAAACATTGTGATATGGAAAAATATTATAAATAACTTATTAAACTGAAGGGCAAGCCTGAACCAGCCACAAACACTTGTTGTTTCCATGCATACTGAGATTCTTTGTTATTCATTCAGCAACTTAGATCACTCACAGTAAGCACTTCAGTTTAATGGAGTGCTTGGCAAAATATCAGTCATTATTTTTTTCCATGCAAACCATGGCACTTGTCTCCTAGCTTTTTATAATAAATGATATTTCTCTGTATTTCAGCAATTTTTCTATTCAAATTAAATGAAAATTCTCTCTTCCGTTGAGTCAAGCCTCAACATAGCATTTGCTCTGTTTAGTGTACAATGAAGTCATACAAGCTCATTATGACACCAATTACTGACTGGAAGCTTCGTTTATGTGTGACCAGATTATCATAACTTTTACATTTGATTACATTTGATTTAGTTATAGTAGTTAGTGATACAAACATGTATAAAACAGTTATACTGTCATATACAGACATTAAGCACTGTGATTCAATGTAAAAAAATAAATGTGGAACTCCTGGCTTTTAAGGCTTAAATAAAATCCTTCCCAAACGTCTGGCAAAAGGTTGGGGTTGTTTTCAAATTTGGGCATTGCTGTAACAGCTGTTCATCCAGGGGTGAAGTGGGAAATTGTTCAAAGATGCTCCGAGGTTTTTGTCACTGGCTGTGTGGTCTTGACCACAGGCTGGCATTATCACCCCCTCCAACATTGATTATGTAGAAAAGTCCCTTTGTTGTCTTCCTTTTTACCTGAATCATAGGGAACAAAAATCTACCCTGTAACACTAGACAGCCACAGTTTACACAATTTTGAGACACATTACATTATTTTGTGTAAGGAGGGGAGGGAGGGAGGGAGAGGGGTTTATATCTACCTATGAATGAAAAGAGTTGCATGACATTATTGATGCCTAAACACTACTGTGCATATAATATAAGCAATGTTAAATTATTGCTGAGTGAAAAACATATTTAAATTTGATCAGAAACTGCCCATTAGATAAATAAAGGCAAACCGAATGTGTCAGAAAAAGATACTGATAAATAAGGGTTTGATCTTGGTTCCTTTCAGGCAGACACCCTCGCTACCTCTTATATAAAAACTTTCCTTTTTGATAAAGCTTATAGTTATAGATGGATCAGGTGACTCTGAACATCTCTTAGTTATGCTGCTATAGGTTTCGTCTGCTGTGGGACTCTAGATCTCACTGAGCTCCTCTCCTCCTTTCTCCTTTTCCTTCTCTGTCCACTTTATGATAACATTGAGTGTTATTGTTTATTTTCTCTCACCTAGTTGTGCTCTCGCTCTCTCAGTTTCTCTCTCTCTCTCTCCTCAGGTATCCACAACCTAGGAGCTGTAGTTGCTGGTCCACCCAACCTGCTAAGTGCTTCGTCTGCTGCTCCTTGCTGTTGTTATGATCTATGTTACCTGCTGTTCTTTTCTCTCTCCTCTGTCCACTAACCCTAACCGGTCGAGGCAGATGGCCGCCCACCCTGAGCCTGGTTCTGCTGGAGGTTTCTGCCCTTAGAGGAAGTTTTATCTCTCCACTGTCGCCTCAGTGCTTGCTCAAGTGGGACTGTTGGGTTTTCTACATTTTTCTGTATATATTTATGTTACCGTTTCTAGATGAGGGCGTACCCACAACAGTAGTGTCAGCCTGGAAAACACAGGTAAAGTGCAGCAGCAATGAAGACATAAGCACTCAGTTCACTTTCCAGATTTACTTTTTTTATACACGTCTTCATTTTCTTAAACAAATTTAATACTGCATCCGTTCTCATAAAAGGCATAGAAGCCTAAATATTACTGTGCATAGGAAATGAAACTAGCGACATGCCTGCGAGACGACATTCAACTGAAAGAAACCCACAATAGCGCAAAATGGTGCCTGCTCGTCTTGCTGCCTTGAGCTACAGCGGACCGTACAAAGTTCTTTGGGTCGACATAAAAATTTCAGATTCAGAATTACTTAACAACAAGCTCTAAATAGTTAGAATTTAGTAGATTTTAGAAGGCTAATTTACGTACTAACCTGGAAAACACAGGTAAAATCAGTCTGTGAGGGTACAGATTATGCCTAGTATTATGGTGCAAAGCTTTAACACAACTAAATGTATGGCTTAGTCTCCCTTTGTGAATTATAAATCTCGCTCAATAGATATTATAATGTATAATGTTGATTCTCCAGACTGTTGTCATTGGAACAAGAGGTATAGTAGGTGTAAAGGTAAATAAGTGCAGTAATCAATAGCATAGATCCACTACATGAATATAAATAAGTAAAAGCTATAACTGCAGCTTTGTTGTTATGTATGTGTACTGTTGGTGCAGCAGCAAACTGTAATTAGACTGACATTTTCATCTGTTCACAGGTTATAGTGTGGGAGGGCTTGTATCGGAGGCCTAAACTATTTGCTCGGTTTCTGATCTAAAGACCATAACCTTGCACTTTTTTATTCTCATAGTTTACCAACTGATGTGTAAATGATCTATCGTCTATATTAAGTACATTTTAAACTAGACTTAGCAATTTCAGAAGAAATCGCGTGGGGGAGCATGACTGTCGCCGAAAGACGAGACCAGTTTAGAGGGGGAGAACAATTGGTGTTCTTTGCATTGCATGCTCCCCCACTAATAAAGAAAAAAGAGAATATCAATAGTGTGGGAGCATTGCATGCTCCCCCACTAATAATAAAGAAAAAAGAGGAAATCAATAGTGTGGGAGCATTCCATGCTCCCCTTCCATGTTCCCCCAGTAATTAAATTGGTTGTTTGTTATTCTCTCAATTCATTTCTCAATTCTCCAAGTTTGCTCAGGTTAAAATCTGTCTTTCAGACCATCTTTCGTTGCCTTTGTCTTTGCCTCCCAGAGATCCATAAAAATGGCATAACCTTAAACTAGAGATCCATTAGACTTTATTACTCTATTATGAGCTCTAATCCCTCTGGTCTCATCATTGAGAAAAAGTCAAACACATTCGCACCTGGACAGAAAAATCAGGCTAGAGCAACAGTGCAAAAGAACAGCTCCCAGAACAGTCATTTATATAAAACACAGAGACAAATGCACGGACACTTGATAGAAAAGCTCGAGGACTAGACAACGATTCTAACACTGATGAAAACGAGCACGTGCAAACACACAATTGATTGTACATAACAATATGCAGACACCTTTCCGTAAGGAAAGAAGTCAACCTGTTTCAAGGAGAGAAAACATTCACATGGCATATAAATAGATAAGTAGAGCTGTGTATTCAAGTGTCAATAAATACTAAATTACTTCCATATTAATATTGTTAATTGTTTATTTATGTACAGTGGGGTGCTTAGGCTTTGGGCAACCTTGTCAATGATTTTTCTTTTTAAGTCTTTGGTTTCAATTAAATATATCAGAAAGGAGACACACAGTGATATTTGAAAAGTGAAACAAAGTTTATAGGATTTACAGAAAGTGTGTAATCATTGTTTAAACAAATTTAGACACGTGCATACATTTGGGCTCTCTATTTAGTAGATAGGGTTAGGGTTTCTTTTGCAGAAATGACAGCCTCTTCAAGAAGTATTTATTGTCATCATGCGTTACACAAAATTTAGCTGTGTGACTCTCAGCTTTGGGAAGGCAAATTTAAAAAACCTTTATTGCACACTTTCTGTAAATCCTATAAACCTTGTTTATCTTGTCAAATATCACTGTGTGTGTCTCCTGTCAACAAAACTTACACACCCCACTGTATCTTTAGGTTTAAGCTTGTTTCCCTTATACTCTATAACAATTGTGCTTCAATTTACATACACACTGTGCAGTTGGATGTAATAAAAGTTATCTCTAATGTAAATTACTAATCCAAGAGTCTATGGAGGAGATAGTGTTCAGAGAAGGTTATGGCCTACAGCAGGGAATGTTATGCTGTAGGGTAGCAACAAGGATATTCACAGTAACCTGCATAAAGACTCAAAAAACTGAAAATAAACTCACTCCAATAGACGTTGTTGTGCTGCATAAACCCCCCCCCATAAAAAAATTGTAATTTAATCGTTACATTGTGATGGAAATATTATTATTATTATCATATACATGATATATAACACAATAATAATTTGAAACAGAAAAATACTATTTATCATCAAAAATTTCTAGAACAAGCACATATAGAGAGAGTTTGTGTGTCTGAAGCTATTACTTAAATACTCCACTAAGTCAACTGTCTCAGCTAGTCCAGCATTAAGCCGCTGTGTGTTTAAATTTCACTCAATTTGCACCGTTAGTATTAGCAAATATGCCACTAAGCTAAAAACATTTGGCTAAGTAAACAAGCCCCAGAGTCACATTTACCAAAACACACTTAACCTCTGTGATTCATCATTATGAGCAGAGAGCTGGCATGTTCAGAGAGTCAGTCCTCTCCCCGCTTTTATGGCCATTAAAATACTATAATGTGTAAATGCAATAGTTTCAATATTCCATTATGCTCTGTGTTTTCCATAAAGGATTTCTGATATGCAGCATACATCAGTTTAAAATGTTCCATCCAAAGCATGACTGAAAATGGCAAAGTGCTGTTTGTGAAGATGATTAATTCATATGGAATCCCCCAAATTAGTTTGATGTGGAGCATCAAAGTCTCTGAGGAGAGGTTTATTGCTTTTAATTACACTGTAAAACCAACTTCTCATGTAGAGTGAATTTGATTGATGGAGAGTTAACACCACTCAGCTGAAAAAAGACTTTTCAGTCAGATATCCAGGAAGGTCACTTTGTAGATGGATGTTGTTACTCAGCATTTTGTAGTCTGTATACCACGGTTTTTTAGATGACAAAAGTTGAGTTACTTATATAGAAGTTATACAAAGTTTTGACAACTTTCATTAATTTTTATGGGAATCAGAAGCTATATTAGGTGTTTCTTTAAGCGCATCTGCCATTAAGTTGTGGTTTAAAGGGCTAGAAAAGAGCCTAGATTACTGTATTTTTAAATCACCAGTTCTCTCAAACTGTACTATTATATTCAGCCTAACATATACAAACACAAATAAGACTTGTCTGACATGTATTGGAATGTTCTGGCTGTTTCCAAGAACAAATTAACTTTCATCTCACACAAACTAATCTATAACCAAGGACATGCACACATCAAAACGTTTGACTCTCCTCCAGATGTGCAGATGTATTGCTGCAAAGAAACATATTGGCTCCCTCCAGCTTGGTGTTCCAGGCTTTTGCTTCTGCCAAATGTTGTTTTATTTGTGATGAGGGCTCCATCAGAGCGTAGGCTAGTTGAATAGAACTGAAGGCAGTTAACGAATATAAATGACTAAACCATAATTCTTAATTTTTCATGCTCTTTAATGTTTATAGCTATTTTATCTTTCTATGTGAAAAATATGTAAAACATCCCTTAAGTTGGGCGCATGGCTTTCGGTCATCACAGTATTAAAGGTCAAACTGAAATATTGCAGGAACGTGGGATGGGAAAATTCAGCTTCAATCACTGTTTTTATTTGTCTTTGTGTGGGTGGGTATGTGGGTTTGTGGACAAATCCAGTATGTTCGTTATGTGATGAATGGTCATTGGGTCCAACCAAACCAACTATGTAAGCTGTTTGTCCCTACTGTTGTATGACCCACGGGAGCAGCATACCAGACCTTCTTTGTCATGGAAACAATTATAACCACATGTATACAATTAGAAAACTATTATAGTTTGGTTATATTGAGGCAAGAAATCAATTTAGGTACAGCAACTACTTCCATAAAAACATCGGATTTCTGTTGACATGGTTACAACAATAAACATGACGAATGAGGGTGTGACAGTTCTGTCACAGTTCTCAAGCATACGTGATTCCACTATCAGAAACAGTATTAATGTCTGTTTTGTGTGTCTGCATCAGTGTAGGCCAGATGCTAAATAATAGAGACTATTTAGCTTTTGTGTTATAGTGTTTTAAAAACACTTCATTTTTGGATTTGCTTTTTTCAATAAGCGTTATTTATTTTTGACAATCAACTAAAAAGAGATCTATATTTTGCATCACACTTATTGTACCTGTGAAGACAGTGATGACATCACTCTGAAAGCCAAAAAATGTGAGTCACTCACTGTATATCTCGCTTACACTGGCACACACTGTGTATCTGTCAGCAGCACAACAGGACAGACACTTGCAGCACTGGGATTTGATTTGATTTGAGAGATCAACCTGAAGGATAGTCTTTCTAACCACAACTGAAGGTCACCCAAATGTTCCTGCAGCATTTTTCCAAAGTCTGAAGACTTTGCTGTCAAAGAACACTTCATAAAGGTTTGTTAAACCAGTAGTTATTCTTTTATAACAATTTCATCTTAGTAATTGTGAAACTGTGACAGATGTAATTTTGTTACCGATTCAGCTCCAGTAAAATGAAAGTACCTCAGCATTGTAATTAAGTACAGTATTTGAGTAGTTATAGCCCCACTACATTAACAACATTCACAACTCCTTTTAAAGTAAAATTTAGCATGATTTGCTCAGCTTTCATCATACAAAGCCTATTTTCCTAATCGCTAGCCACAGCATCTGAGCAAAACAATTCACCTCAAGCTCCATCTGCATGACTGAGGCTCAAGCAGATCCTGGCAAAGCAACCTGGACTCAGGTGTCTGAGCCTGCCACTGCAAGCAGTCCTAAGCCCTGTTAGTAGCTGGCTTGCTAGGTGTAGTTGTCAGTGGGTGCCTCCAAGAAGAACGAGAATAAAACTGTATTAAAATGAAATAACACTAAAATATGTCATGTATGTGTAAAATATATTTGTCTCTCTGCTTTTCCAAGTTTTCCATCCTTCCTCATCTTGATCATACTTTCTGTAAAGAAGTGAAAACTGTAAAGTGACTCTGAGTTCATGCACAACACACAGTTTAAGTCTATTTCTGTTTTGAATAAGTTTATATTTATTGCTACATTTTTGTGTTTAAGTGTTTGTAATGTGGCAAGTTCTGAATACTTGCTTTGCACTGAGTACTCTATGTCAGGGCATGCTGTTAATATTTTCACATTTAAATTAATTAGACAGATGACTGGTGGATTGGCTCTGACCAAATGGCAGATTTTCTTTTCCTGTGTTCCTGCCAGGCTGATCGTCAGGCTGTCACATTTTTAACCCTTTATCTGATGGAAAAGAAACAAACGGATCAAACTGCTGGGTTCATGCTTTGCTACAAAGCCCTATTTGCTGAGAAACATCTGTAAAACATCTCACACAGTAAAACATATATTTTCATTTGAATGAAAATTGCATCTTTAATGACAAATGACAATTTTGACTTGATGATTAGTCTTTTTTAATCTGGATTGGATATTTAGACCAGGGTATACACAAACAACAATATATTTACCCATCTATCCATCTCTTACACAGTATTAAAGATTTGACTCTTGTACAAAAGACGTGGAAGGATGACCCCCACTTTGTTGCTTGTGTTTCACAAGGGTCTGACCTCCCTTCTCTTTTTTCTCATCAAGGTGATTTACGCTACTGCATCTGCCACAGTCTGCTTGATCTCAGCGTGAGCTCAGTGAGACCTCTGAATGATGTGCCTGGTGCAGGGACATATCAGCAGCTAATTTGTCATATGTGCTGTCTGACGAAGATTTACAACTCTTGGCAATTTACCTGATTCCAATCTTTGCTCTCTCTCCTTACTCGCTCTTCTCTGACTTTCTTTCCTTCTTCAGCAGAAAGGTAAATTATTGCACAGAAAACTTGTCCTATGTTATTTATACCAAAGGCATCCTTTTATGTAGCTGATAAGTCACGCTGTCTCCAGAAAAGTGAAAATGACTTGTTAACACGCAGCTTGCAGGGGAAAAACTGACACATTTAATGACTTACTGAGAATTCTTTAAAGAGAAATTTTACAAGGTATTCCTCTGCTGCACATTGCAAACATAAAACTGTTTCCATGTGTATCCTCATATTTCTGCTCCCTTCATGTGTCTACTTCCACACCCTTTCCCTCCGGTTGCAGTCTCTGTCTACTGCTGTCTGTTCCTCTGCCCTTTCAGTCAGTGAAGCGTGTGATTGGACAGCAGCGATGCTTATTAGCATAATGCTGCAGCATCCATCTTCAACCTGCGTGTAGTTAAAGAAAACCTACTGTGTCCTGTGTGTGTGTGTATGCAGAATATCAGCAGCTGTAGCCACTGAAGAGAGGGTCAAACACAGCACTAAGCAGATTAGGCATGTTGGCAAATGTCTCATTAGCAAGTATACACCTGGTAGAGAGTCCCTCAAGGTCTTCCCGACTAGTCACTTTCTTTACTGTCGTATTTGTGAACTGTAAGTAAGATGCACATATGGACTGAGAGAATTTAAGTGAAACATGAAGTGCTTTCTTTTTACTTTGCGGTTTTGTATTACATGCATGTGCAGATTTAGCCATTTTAAAATAATCTAGGCATGTCCAATTAGCGGCTGTATTGTGAGGTTTTTTTGTTTATTTAATACACAAATAATTAATCTAGTACTGGGATTGCATATGCTGGCTCACACTGTCATAACTTACTGACACTGAATAGATGACATAGGTACTGATGACATTAAGAATGGAGCCATTCTCCAAGTAAAAAGGCCTCTACCAGAACTCCCACATCAAAACAAAAAATAGCTGTAAATAATCCTATACGAATTAAAGGAATTTAACTTTTACCTTCTGCAGCATGTTAATGTATCACAGGCTACATATTATATGCAGACACGAATGCTCACTAAGGCTCAAAGCTTATATTTCAAACATTGTCCTGTTTCACCTGAAAAACAGGAAGGCAAATGAGCTCTGGTTTATCTGTGTATCCAGATCAAGGTCAGGCTAAATGGGCACAAATGTTAAATAATCAAGACATAATCTGAATTTTAAATTCAAAAGAAAATGTTTTTTTTATTGTTGGTTGCCACTGTGTGCCCTGTTCCTTCACAAAGAACACATGTATGTTCTGCAGTGTAATATTTTCATATGTGTTGGCATTTTAAAAATGTACATCTTTTACTGAGGCTGTACACTAACTCCTCATACTTTACAAGCTGCTCCTCCAGATACTAATCATCATGCAGCAGTCATTTTGTCCTTTGTCTGTCAACTTAATACCCATGGCACTCACGATAACATTTCAGTTTCCATTAAAGAATAAAAAGGTAAAGACTTGTGAAATGATCGTTTGAGGAAAAATACTATTTCAAATTGATTTGAGATTTTCAGAGTTCTCAAGGGTACTAAAAAACCTTAAAGCTTAAACAGCCCGAGAAGGTTTTGAGTATGACTTTAGAAACTTAAATAAAATAGACAAGTGAGATGGCAGTTGCTGTAAAAAGGTGTGTGTCCACAAGACTAAGAGACAGACACGTAAAAACAGACTGTGCAAAGGGACATTTTTATCCATTAACCAGCCTGCCTGCTAACCTGTGAACATTTCATTAATACGTCCAGTAGCAACGTATTTGTCATTCTCTGGACGGAAAACAGAATTGGGTTGCCAATATGTCCTGTATCCAAACATAATCAGGAATGCAGTTTCGGCCTACACGGATTTAATTTTTAGGAGACAGGGCTGGATAAAGATTAATATCGTCTATTGTCATTCATTGTAAAAAAATAGCAGATACTGGATCCATGTAAGATTTTGCTCCTCAGGTATTACAAAAGCAAATATCTCAGAATAACGGTTTTACTAGGAATTTATAAGGTGGCCATTAAATGGAAATAATTACCGAACATTTCATCACAATAAACACAAATCAATCGATAGAATAAGACAACCTCCATTAATAATTGAATAGAGCCAATACTACACTCAGTGAGTGGTTGGGGCAAATCACACTGTATCTACATTAAATGGGTTCAATTATACACACATTAAGGGAAGGTTGTTCTCCCACTGGGCATGTGCAGAAGACAAACAAGACAGATGCAGCACACAAGCTAGGAAGAAGCAGCATACTGTTTATTTTCTGCTCAGCGAATTACAAGCAGCCCACAAGAATTTAATTCATGAATCAGAACAAAAATAGGAAAGTATCAAGGAAAAGCAAATCAGACTCACAGTTGCTGGTCGAAGATTCTGAGCTAAGCAAAGCGTATATTAGACAGTTCATGGAAAAGTTATAGTCTAAAATATAATTGGTACATAATTTGCTCAAAATTCTCCATACTCCTTGGATTGGGTCAATGTTGTATGTTTTACTACTAAATCATTTGTAATATGTTACAGTTCCACTCCTAATTATTCAATCCCAACTACAAATTAGTTAGCATCCAGTTAGCTACTTCATGTGTTCTATACAAAACCAGAAAACGAGTGCTGTTATGAGGGTTTCTGTTCAGGAGGTTGAATTCTTTTGAGACTGCAGTAGTCATTAAAAGTTGCACGTTATGTCGAGTTTGTAGCACTTGAACCAGCCGAAATATTGCCAACAACTAATTTGCTTTTGGGATTGAATCATTTTGCTTGCAACTGTTTTCAAGCTACAACACTCATTCCATATGAAGAAGTACCAACCAACCTTACCTCCTACATGTGAATGTGTGAATTTTCTATGTCAGCGCTCACTTTAGACTAACACTTAACACGTCATTCAAACAGCGCTGCAATGAAACATTTTTATTTACCACACGATGAATCTACTGTTGGCTACAACCACAAAGAGCAACATATTTCATTTCTTTTTCTGTTAAACTCATCCAAATCCATTCACATAGTTGCTGGGGGATGTTTATTGATATTGCCTAGTTGAATGCCTACCTATGATTAATAGACTGGACTTGAACTGCTTCTATTTACATTTACATTATTTATGAGGCAGTTAGTTGTGACGCTCAGGGCAAATATGATTGAATTAAGTGATTGATAGCATTTTATCACAGAGAGACCTAGCGGTGAGGCAGGTCTCACTGGCTACTTAATCACTGCTGTTTTAAGAAAATGTTTTTTTTTAGACTTAGAGATTATTATAATTCAATATTTCCATTACAAGAAACCCATTATGACAAAACCCAATGTTTGACGAGTTTAACCAGAAACGCAGTAAAAAGTAAAAGAAAGGAAATATCACGACAAACTTTTCTAAGTAAGGTTTGCCCTTGTTTGAATTGAGTGCTGTGCTGTTTAAAGTTGGAGGCTTATATCATTTGCTGACTTCAACTTGCTGTGTCGAATGATGGTGGAGGAAAGAAAGCAGATAGAGGATGATGCGAATTCTGATGCTGAATAGATAAATTAAAGGAAACATATAAACTGTGATTCAACATAAGGGAGAAAGATGACTGATAAAGACATTGCTTTTGTTTCATATACCTTGAATACAGCACATTCCCTTTGCAATTGCTGAAAGTCTACACATCTGCTTAAAATGTTTAATACTAATCTGAGGTGATGAAAACACCCACACACGGCCTGAATCAGTAGATTGTAACAAGGCTGGATATGTCTGCTTTCAGTAATGGTCTAAAGCACAACAGGTGTATTTTGAATCTGAGTCAGAGTTAGAGCAGCGAGAGGCGGCTTATTAACACACTCCCTTGTCAGTGAAATGTTCTTCTGCTCAGCAGGGAAAGGTAGTTGAAGTGCAGTTAAAATCTTTTATTTCCTTCTTTCACGAACTTAGAATCACAGAAGGCTAAACAGGAGATGTCTGAGATGACATTTTACCAGGGAGGCCCCTTTCAGATGTTTCAATTTTATTACCCATTGTTCACACAAGACTAAATAGGTCAGCTGATATGACAGACTGTATGCACGTATATGCTATTATCAATATATAATACCTGCAATAGAAAAAAGGAAGTTGAAAGAATATTGAAAAAATATAATACAATTGGTATATTCTTGTTTTTGGGGCTGCAAAATTAATGGAGTCCTTATTTCTTAAGTCAAGTTTTATTTAATGACATTACATATACCATATGTGTGCAAAGTGCACATTTTTACTGAATGTATTTCTTCACCAAACAAGGTGCAGAATATTTGAATACAAATGTAAATTTAGTGTGAAATCCTCACAACTCATATTCATGTACACAAGGTCATGAGATTGTATTCACATTGAATTTTTGTATTTTTACAATATGCAGCTTGTCCTTCTCATACACAGACCTCCTGTATTCTGTTCCTCAAAATATCTGCACTGTCCACAATATGTTGTACTGCACTGTGATAATGAAGACCTTGGCGAAATTGTCTGATTTACATTTGTAATTCTGATATTTGTAAGGCACTTGAAGATTCCTGATGTGAATTAATTACATATGATTTAATAAGTCTTTTGGTTACATTTAGTTTTACTAAATATTATACAGACATGTTAAATTATTTAGTATAAATAACAGGGACCAACACATGCTTCAGTGATTAAAAACTCTACATCTAATTTAAAAACGGTTGCTTTTATTGATATATTTTTACATTAAAGTCAAGTTTGCTTCACAAAATTTTGCGTCAGTATATTTTATTGTATTTTAGCTCCTTGTAGGCAGAGATACAATCTATAGACAGATCATTCGCAGACTATATAACTATACTATAGTCTAACCTATATAACTATACTATACTAACCTATATAAATAGGAACTAGTGATTAATTTTGGAGTCACATTTCCAATTAAACAGTCACTTTACTTCCAACTAATGCAGCATTTCAAAAGTTACCCACAATTTTAAGGGTTATCTTAGATGACTAGCCTTTATTTGTCTGCAGTTTGGTTTTTCGTAAGTAGTGCACAGTTCGTTTTGAATGCTTTTTCAAAATCGAAATGCTGCTTGCTGAAACAAACACAATTCTGTGGTGTCTCGGAAGTAAGCACCTTACAAAGTAGGCCTTAACTGTCTGTTGACTCCTCGCTGTCTTATTTATTTAATTGATAAATAGCACATATCACACAATAAATAATATAATCTTCACAAATAAATTGGCAAACTGTTGCTAAAACGTGCTTATTTTTATCATTCAGTTAAAACATATGACAGAAATATAATAATATCCATAAAAAATTCTGGCATAATTTCACAATTTCACAAACACAGTAAATGTGAGTTTAAATAGGAAAAATATGAATATTTCCTCAACAATCCAAAACCACAGAGATGGTAGGGTCTTGAAAGATGACAGGAAGACATACAAAAATAATAAGACAAAGCAAAAGATTGAACTATAAACAAACAGTGGGTAAAGATATAAGGTGGTACAGGAAGATGTGCAGAGTTCCAGTTGAAGTTAGAGACGAACTGTGAGGTGGAGAGAACAGACAGGGGCCAAGGCACAGGCAGAGTAACTGATATAGAAACAGAGAGGAGAAGCCTGACAGCTGTTTTAAAGGAATGAGCTTATAACTTCAATTCTATGGCTGTGTTTGTTTGTCTTCCCATGTCTGTGTGTGTGTGTGTGTGTGTGTGTGTGAGTGTGTGAGAGAGAGAGAGGGAGAGAGAGCATTAAGGTTTCAAGAAGAGCACAGCAGACAGTCAGATCTCCTAGGAGTACTACTCAGGGGAACTGACCTTTAGAGGATCAGAGCAGAAGGAACAGTGTGTGTGTGTGTGTGTGTGTGTGTTTGTGTGTGTATGTCTTTGTGTAGTTGTGTGGAGACATTTACTGTAGTGCCAGAGAAAGTGGGTAGAGCACATTGTCTGTGATTTAAACGGTTGGCAGTTCAATCTCCACTTTTTCCTGTGTCTGAGTCAAGTATCTTTGGGCAAGACACTGTCAGTGTGTGTGAACAGGTGAATGAGAGCTCGACTATAAATCCTTCTGTCCATTAAGACAGAGAAAATGGTATTTAGGTGCAATGTAGAACAATCTTCAGAAGTTAAAAAGGCTAATTGAGTGTTAAGACATGGTTTTTGTGTAAAGGTTCATATAATGTGAAAAGGATTGTGGGAAATTAACATATTTAACAAGTGGCACAATGTTTACTATTGAAGGCATCTGATCACTTTCCCTACAGAATCTGCTCATTTAAGTTCTAATAGATTTATATCATTGTATCAAATAAAATACTTAACAATGAAAACCATCTGTTCTTAATTTTAGAATGATTCTGTGACCAACAGAAATTGAACACTGTGTTTCTTTGGAGTCTTGTGTGTGACGCATTTCCCCATATCTTTGCATGTGTGAGAAAGCACATCTTTTTGTGTAATTCATTCCTGTGTTGACTCCCTCTGACCTGAGGCAAGGCCAGTAAATTGGTAAGGTGCAGTGCTCTGATGAGTTTGAGCTGAGATGAGGCCCAGACAAGATGGTCTTGACTTTCAAACAAAAACTTTCAAAGCTAGTTAAATCTAAGTCAAACTGAAGATCAGGGGATTTTCAGTCAAATATTTACTAAGCGTGAAATAAATTTTATAAGATGTTAAAATCTTGTTGTAATACAGTATTTTTCTGTAGTCAGATGTCAATAGTGGGTATTCACTCAAGGACACCTGAACCTACTAATGGAAAGGTTATTAAAAAATAGAGACCATGAGTTTTCTATTCAGTGTCCTTGTGCTTTTGTTATTACTCAAATGTTCCACACATTATTGGCAAATGAATCTCCAGCGTCCTCTGGCATAGTTCTGTACGGTTTACCAGTGCATGTGCATTCATCTAGTTTCTGGCTGTTACTTGTAAGGAAGTACCAACCTGTTCATGCCCTCTGTCCTGCATGTCCTACGAAAGCCTAGAGCACCCCCCTCAGGCAAATCCTAAGAGAACCCAGGGGATCTAATGGTTAAGAGTAGAGGATGCTACAGAGCAAAACCCAAACACGAGACAAAAAGTGAAGAGGAACGCTGTCCCCCTCACTTCGTCAGATAATGCTCATAAGTTCAGACATTTTCAAAGGTGATTAACTCACTTGATTTGTGAATGTTGATTTGAACAAAGATTGAATCAGCAGAAATTAAGTAGTTGGATCGAGAAAAGCCATTGATTGCATGATTCCATTAAGTATTATCTAATATAAGATAGATATTCCCAAGGCGTCTGACCACAGAATCACATTTTTTGAGATTCATTTGCATTATTTTATACGAGCCTCTTCTCCAATGTTAGGTAGAACAAGCTTACATCTTCCTTGTGTATCTCTAAATTAAACACTAGTTTACCTTGCTTACATATTTTGTTCCCTACCTTGCGTTACTGTATTTTGACCAGTAAGCTTTCACAAATTAACTGTTGCAAAATGCATCATCCATCTGTATTTTATTAAAACTAATTTGACTTTATGACCTTTAGAGTTTGTAATTTAATTATAATTCCAGTATTATTTATGTATCTTCAATTTTCAAGAACACAGAGATAAGCTGCAACATATTTCACATAACTGACTAATTGTGATGATGGCAAAACACTGCAGAGCTAGTTAGAATCCATCCTATTCATGAGGGCAAGGTGTAATGTTGCGATATATTGATTAGTGCCTGAAAAGGTCTAGATGGAAAGCAGGGGATGTGGATAGGATTTGCAAGCCTTACAGAAATAAGACACACAGTGCAGTTTAGAATTTTAAACGAGCTTTGTGTGACACTGTCAACCGCATATTGCCCAAACCCAAACCTTACACATGCATCTCCATCCACAGTATTTAATACAACACCCGCACAAAGGCGCAGAGTGCATGAACAGACAGATATGCGTCTTTTTCAGGCTCATTTCTAGCATATTCTCAATACGCTCCTTTAGGCTGTATGTTTTAAAGCATTCACAAACACACACACACACACACACTCGGGTAATCTAGTTCTGATGGATTGTAATACTAAGGTCAGGTCATGTCTATGCCTCCTCATCAGCTTTATAAATCTCTCACTGAAACACATTCAGCATTTAAACACTTTATGATAATTAGCCGTCCTGCTTCAAGGCAACCAATCCTGACTGACCCACACTATTACCATTTTGAACTCACTTACCTGGAAATAGGGAGCACGTTTTCACGCTCTAAATGTCCTCTTTGAAAGGGTATTTTTGAAATAGCAGCAACGCCAAAGAAATGTGCCTCCAACATGAAAAAATGGATCACTGGATTATGGTTTAAACAACATTATTAAACTATTAAGAGCAGAGCGAATGAGTAGTCATCTTGTTGTGGATGAAGAATGACGCGTCCTTGTTTAATCTGATAAGATGACAGTGTAAACTGGAGTAATGTTCCAAAAATCTCTGCCTCTGCCTGGTGTTGGCAAGAGACTGTACAATTTTAGTTGTTTTGACATTCTGCTACTGGGCAGCTATGCAGGGAAATAAGAAATCAGGATAAGAAATGTATTACTTTTTTTAATAGAAATAAATAGGTAAAATAATTAACTTTTTTTGACAAACCTAATCTTTTAAACATGGAATTTAAATGTAGTTATCTGTTTTATATAGTTTAACATGCTGGGCAAAAGTTTACCCTACATTTTTAAATGCTGCATTGTATTTATTAATTTTTTTTTCAATCTGTTTAAAAGTCATGACAAATTTTAGTTTATTTAGAAACTGTGGTTGCAGCCTTTTGTGTTAATAAGAGATTAAAAGAGGACAAAAACATTGTACATTATCAAAACTGCCCAATGCATTTATTGAAGCATGTAGTGCACATGCTTGTGCACAACATTTATCTCCCACTTTGTCTTGCTTTCATCATTCTTGCTTTCATGTTTAGAAAAGTGTGTGCAAAAACTCAACAGAAGCAGCAAGGTGCTCGTCTTACTTAAATAAGGAGTGTGGCTTATTGATTACTGAACCTACAGAGGAGTGTCCATGCCAACTACATGCAACATTTCTTCTAGAGAATTACTGTAAAATTGGTAACTAAGAGATTATGTACATTGCTATTTCATGAAAAGTTACAGGGACAACGAAATCAAAGCAGCCTTCAGTGGTCATGGTTCCACCGTTCACTGGCTTATAACAGAGTAATTATTTAGTGACACCTTAATCTCTTGGAACACAATGTTATTAAAAAATAAAAGTAGATGGCAAGTTCAATCTCAGGTCACCTCAATCCTTTCCAATTTCCTTCTGAATTTACCTCAGTGCATGGCAATGTGTGTTAAAGCACTTCAGCCACAGCTGTTAGGTAAAAGCAAGTTGTTTATCAAAGTGTACAAAGTGTATGTGTGTGTGTGTGTGTGTGTGTGTGTGTGTTTACGTGGATCGTTGGAAGCGTTCATCCCCCTCACTCTTAGCATTATGGTGTTTTAACGATTCTGGCAGATGTTGTTTTTGTTGGAGAATGAACTCACTTAAGTGTGAGATGGTGATCTGGTGAGATTACCTACCTTTTCCCTTGAAGGGCATATGTTAATGGTGCTGTAAATCAGCAAAAAGCTCATTTTGTAGGAATTATGCTGCCATCTCTCAGTAGATGAAGTAAGACCTGACAGGTTGGCCCAATTAAAACCTGTTAAGGGATTTGTTACGAGTAATTGAATTTATTCCATTATTTTAGTATCTTTTTTTAAAATCAGTACACTCATGTCACATGCTAGTCACTATTGTTTATGTAGGAATGCATCAGCTTTGCATCCAGATCTTCTCTAAAGAGAAAAGAACATTTATACTTTGTAATGTAACACACTAACCTCATAAAGGATGAAATGATGAATGGATATGACAGACTAAAATAAAAAGATAATTACAGACTGGAATGAACTTTACTGAAATTTACTGTAAATGCTGCCACTTTGACATAAATAGAAGAAGGGTAGACGAGGCGGATAAACATGGGGATTAATGGATTGACCTAATGGGTTGTAACTATAACAACCTGTCACCAGATTACTGGATAAAGTTGTAAAACAGTGGTAAAAGAAAAAAAAAACTAAACTAAATCATCTTTTTTTTACTGTACTTGTTTTTGTAATATAGTGTATGTGCATACATGGAATCAGACATACAATGTGTTGTATTTTTGTATGCAACATGTATGTGTCTCTTGTATTGTTAGTATAATTCATAACAAGCTACAATATTTAAATAATAGCTGTCACTTTTGGCTCGAATTTTTGAAGTTTTTGTCAAGAAAAAAATATAACCAAGACAGGGCAGGGTCTATGTTGTTCATGTTTTAAAGTATCAAACTAAACAACATGTACACTGTAAACGCCATGCTGCTAAAACCAGGGCGCAGCTACCTGAGTAGAACGAACACAGTTCTTCCAGCAAGGCTTTAAGTTCAGTGAAATAAATAAAGAACAAACCACCTTCTCACGAATACAGCAGGGTTTCTGTAAAAACAGGACTTAAGATCCCATTGCCTATCTTCAGATTGCCTCCTCCTGCTGGATATGTTCTTTTAGAATTTAGTCAGTTGTTTGCTCCCTCAGCACTATTCCTTTTGTATTTGTATCATTATCTCACGATCTTAAAGCAGGAACAGATGGAAAACAACCTTTAGGTAAAAACTCACTGTTGCATTAGCTTCTCCCTTTTGTTTTATTGTTCTCCCTTCTCACACACACAGTCACTGAGGGGCTTATGTCAGGATTCGTAGTAATTAAGTTTGATGATTTGACCCCTCACATTGATGATGACCCATGCCAAAAAATGCTAAATAAAATAAAGGTGAGGATGAGGAGGTCAAGGTTGTGAACCACACTGGGCCATTTGTTTAATAATGATAAATATTGATAATGAATCCTTTATTGGTCCCTTGGGGAAATTTTTGTTTGGACAGCTGCTAGACCCGTGTCTGCACTACTATGAGGAATCAGTGTCTTGTCCAAGGACGCCTCGACATGTAACCTGGTGGAATTGGGAATCGAACTCACTCACCCTTGGGTTTGAAGATGACTGCTCTACCCACTGAGCTATCATGCCGCCCCAATCCTTAGTTTTGTAATAGAAAAGTTGCTCAGACATTGTAGAATGCTACAATAAAAACAGTCTTCCACAGAAGACCTTAATGTTCAAGAAAGGGTATGTCCGAGGTAGCCAAACCTGGTTCCCAAGGACCTGCTTGTTTTCCAATTTTTCCTAACCTACTCACTACTGATCACCTGGATTAGGTGTGTTCAACCAGTCAGTATTTTTTTTAGGTGCAGGGCTGGTTGAAAAACAAGCACCTTTAGGCCCCTTTAGGTCCAGCGTTGGAATTTTGAAATCTGGTTTGGTCAACTCCTGTATGTAAATGTATAAAGATTCCATTCAGCTCTACACTGGAGTAATAATTGGGTTTGAGAGTGAACTATCAAAGAACCAATCAAATTGCCAACCTTTTTTATAGCATGGTATGAAAATAAAGTTTTTTTTTTAAATATCTCCTGAACTCTGGCAAACTTTTTTTGAAGCTGCCAGAGGATTTGTTTTGCAGCTAACAAGATCCAGTTTACCACATTTGGGCATATTTCCAATGTATGGCTTTATGTGGGTTGTCATAACCATTTCCCCATTAACATCCTGTATTGTTTACTATGTGTGCACCTTTTTTACTTGCTCTTCGTCAGTATCCGCCCGTTACTTCCAAACTGAATTAACAGTAGGTATTAACATTGACCTCTACATAATGAAAATGTGCAGTTGTGTTTGTAAAGCTGAGACATGTGTGATATTTTAGCCTTATCAAGGAAGATTATGCTACTAGAGTCTGCTGAGATTTTCAGTGAGAGATTATAACGGCTGTACTGTGGTGCTCTAACACCAGATAGTCTCCATTTTGAAAACAATACACGCTGATCGTCTAATTTGGCAACGCACACATCTGCAGACGTGTGTGCTTGTGATTTGTTTTAACACATTTAAAAACAGGCAGATCTTACTCAGGCTTGGAATATTAGTGGCAAAATGGAAATAATAGTGACTGGACGCTGGATTGAATTCATTTAAAAGAAACAACATGTTGGTAGGCACCTGGGAAATCAGGGATTAGATAAAGGTACCTGCTGATTCTTCCTGAAGGAAAGTAACATATTGCAGACAATATTAACTAGATACTGGACGGATAAGGGAGTGAGTTACAGAGAAAGAGACAAATATCGAGCTGGACACACACGTAAAGACACAGAGGGGGTATCATTATAAAATGACATACATACCGATGTATGAATAAGGCTAACGATTTATTCGTCCAGGATAAAAAGCACACTTAATAATAACAGGCTTTTATGACAAATTCTATGTTAAAGGATTTTGTTTTTCTTTTTGGATGGACAGGAAATAGATAAAGGCTAATGAATGCTTTTAGTGTCGTGTCTGAGTCACTCCTCAGTAAGGATGAAAGTTTTGTTGTCTTGCTTGGAAAAGGAAGGTATGGGCCTGTAAAGATAAGTAAGGATGAGGTCGTTGGTTGTTAGTCACTGCTCTGCGCTGGGAGAGGTCCAGCCCTGGTGAAGTAAGGCACTGATGATTACAGATGAAGCAGTATGCAGCTGGATTTTCACAGCCAGGTGGGGCAATGATGAAAGGATCCGACTCCAGATGGTAGACATCGGCTTGAGATTCTTCAGAGTATGGCAGATAGGTGGGGGCAGGCCGGGTACAACGTTGATAAGAGTGACAGCTCTATCAGGAGAAGATGGCAAACACATGGACATACCTGCAAAGCATGATATGTAACGACTGGGATACATTATGTGCATAGAACGCTTAGGTAATAAGGATAAGAGGGAAACACACAGGTAGTTTTAGAATTTACACTGTTTTAACCTTCATAACACGGGTCAAAAGAATATGTAAGAAAACCGAGAACAGAGAGGTGTGTGGAAAAAATCACAGAAGCACTGGAGGCTGGAAGGTGTCTAGATGGATAAAACAATGTTTAATGCATAAGCATGAAGAGCTTCATATGTACAAATAGACAAGCAAAACCAGGGAGGAATGTTAATGTAATGCTATAATTTTGTAATTATACATTAAATTCCACACGGGTAAAGGATGATGTAAGGCACCTGTGGGCAAATTCTTAAGGAGACTGATGTCATTCTTTGTGCACATCCCTGTGTTTAAACATGGCTCGGTGCCAGATCAGTTCAGTCTTTTTAAAGCTACCATCTGCAGTGGGTTTACAATGTCCCATGTTAAGTGAGGTTATGCTGAGAAAATGCATCATAATACTGGGTTTGCACGTGGGCATGTGCATTTAAATAAATTAAGTGCACTATAATTACAGGTTTTGATTATTCAAACTCTTTGTTTCTTATTTTGTTATTTTGTGTTTTGTTATTTATTCGCATAGGTACAGAACGTCTTCATCTGGGTCTCTGCAAACAGGATTGCATCGCTGAACTGAATGAAGTCATACTATGATTATCTTCTAATAAAACATTTTTTTATAAATTTGTGAATGGAAAGTAAGTCATATGTAGGTAGTTGCGGTGGATTGTGGGTGTATAATGTGCAAGAATGAGTCCCAAAGAATCCAGAGTCAGAGAATGATTGTGGTTTTGTTTAAAGTTTAATAAACACTGTGTTTGTGAAGTGACTGTGAAATCTTTCTCTTTTAAGCCACATCACAGTCTTTCTCTAATCCTAACCAGGACTGTGAGTCATATCATAAAATGCAATCGTAAAATGGTTAAATACCACTGTTGTCATAAAAGTCAGTGGAACATCATCAATATAGGAATCGATTGCCTGGGTATTTTATTGTTATGTTCAGTATCAACATATTTTTGATTTGTCAACTACCAATTTATTCCCAATATGTTGGTAGAATGTATAATTGAAGACATGCTTGAAAATCTCCTGCACGAGAGTGTGATTGAAGTGACAGTGACAGTAAACACATCTTATCTCAAATCAAACCTAAACTCATACTCTCATATGTAGAGTATGTTCTAACACTGAGTTCTGAGTTTGAACAATGAATTCATTAAGCAACAACACTTAAGTCAGTGGGATAAAATATTCCAAAATTTTTATTATGTATGCTGCTGCTGGAGAATGATGATGATGAATTTATGATCTCGCTCAATTAAAAGCTGCAACTGCATCACGTTACATAATGTATCTAGGTCTCAAAACACATGTATCTGACTACATCATACATTTTGCCCTTTTTCAAGTAAATTGTAATTGTATCAAAAGTGGTTTGAAAATTACAGAGAGACGGGATAGAAGCAGAGGAGAATGCATAGAGAGAGAGAGAAGGCAAAAAGCCACTCAAACAAAGAGCAGAGTTTAAAGAAGTAGTGGAGAGATAGAAAGGGGAAAGAGAGGCACGATGATAAAGCACAGACAGGTTGCCTGGGCAGAGAGGAGATCAAGCTGGAGCCTTGAATATGTAAAAGCCTCATGATGGATGGCTATCCTGCAACCACATCAACTGTGTTACTTATGCATGTCATTAATTCACCGCACAGAGACGAGTGAAAGTGCGGAGCAAAGCATAAACACTTATGATGAATGATAGATGGACAGTCTGACAGGTAAATAGGCAGGCAAGGAGGCCGACACATAGATATGCAGGCAGACCAGTCAAATAATGAAGCATATAAGAAATTTGAGTCAGACTAATAGATTGATGACAGGTTGCAAAGATAAACAGTTTACAGTTAACAGGCAAAAAAAATATGCAAATGCTTAGCAACTAAGGCTTTCACAGAAAAAAGTAATTTTCCCCACATTAGCTCCAAGAATCACGTGTAGACCAAGCATGTACTCAACCACACATAATCAGAGGATATGCAAATCCGCTGCACGTGAAGTCAAAAAAAGAAAAAGAGAACTGATACTCCAATGAAGGTCCATAACCTGCTTTAACACTGAGGAAATATATGTTTGTTTAGTTCAGACCAGAGTTTTGGGATGCTCTGTTGATTCTATTTATGTTTTGGGTAGCTAACGCAGAGTGAATTACATAGCTCTGCTATGATAGAAGAAGAACTGGATACAGACAGAAATGCATCACTGCCTGTAAAAACATTACAGTCACCTAATTGTTTTACACCAAAGCTGCTACAGCTGCAGCTACTGTAGAACAATACAGCCACAGTACCACTTCTTTTTTCTTTTTAACCACAAACTTTAACATTTCTTGTTTGGGAGTCAACATGCACAACCGATACATGATGAATGTGCCAAAGAGTGTTATTGCATAAATATTAAATAACACAGAATTCACATTGTTGGAGAGGGAACCATGTGGCTCACCTTTGTTGTTTGCCAAAACGCTAACTTTTTGAGCTCTGCTGCTAAATTGTGCAATCAACACAGCGAAATCAATGTGTTAGGGCGCACAGAGAAAAGCAGGCTCAAACGATTTCTTTTTGTAAAGGCGTGCATTTGTGACTGTGTGCGCGTAGCTTTGTCATTCTTGTCATCGATTTTAAAATATTCTGTATTTTCCTTGTCTCTCACGTACTCACTCAGAGAAAAGCTAAGATTCATACTTACTATGCTTTGAGGGTGAGGTTTACTATCTGGAGTTTGTGGAAGCAGGCTAATGCTTAGTTTAGATGTACCTTTACAGTAAATCATTATGTCAAAAATCTATGCAGCTTTATTCTTCAGCTCTCAGCCAAACTGATTAGCTGGTGCAAATCACTCGATAACTCAACAGCTTTAAGCAGAGAAAAAGAAGGAGGGAGAAAAGCACCTCTGATGGGTTCCTTCAGAAAATTGCAGTTGCAGTTATCTTAGCAACGACAGGCACCATCAGTGTTTCTGCCAAATATCTGCTGTGTGCCAGTTGCTTGTAAGAAAGACAAGCACAGCTGACAGGCATGGGGAGATTGAGGTGAATGAGGACAAGAACAAAAAAGCATACAGGAAAATGGGAAGCATGAAAGAAAGTGTCTAGACCAACAGACCTTAACTTGTATCAAAATAATTATCCTTAAATACTTGAACTCTTTATATACTGATTTTAACTGTTTCTCCATGTCTCCAGTTGAGCCCACTGCTTGTTTTTGGGTTACACGCAAACATGGAGGTCTGGATTCATGAATGCCTCAGTTAGTTGTCTTTGTGCGTTAATGTTTTTTTTTTTTTTCAGTTTAATTTGGGTCTATAAATGATGACAGCACTTTTGGGTTAATATGATGAAAACCTTTAATGTTAACTAACAGCTTTAGCCACTGATCCCCGGTTGTCTTGGTTGCGTGAATCGCTCCTGGGTGGGTACACACCTCTTTGGCATGTTGACCTCGCATGTGCTGATTGGATAATCACTTTTTGATGAACCTGTGATTATGCATAGTATAGCGAGTATATTGATTAGATTAATTTAGAGTCTGCTGATTAGCATATGGTGAAAACAGTAAGAATCAAGCAAAAATATAACAATGATGACATTTTAGAATGCAATGTAATACTAGTCTTGTTATATCTAATGCCTCTTCCCAAGGTCAGCTGTTTTGTTTGTTTTTGTTGGACTCTATCAAACACTGGGATTTTAATTTTGCAGCATTGACCCGATGATGTAGCAGCTATTTATCACTATGAAGGTGCATTGACACAAGCAGCTAATGAGGGCTTCTGCTAATGCTGAACAAGGGAGACTTTTAATAAGGATGACCGATTGTATGGATGGAGATATGGACTAGATGAATGATAGTGCTGAGGGAGCAGAAGATCACCCAGTCACTCATTTCATTACAAAGACCAGAAAAAAGAAGACCTATGTGCAGTTTTTAACAGATAAAAAATGGTTTATGCAGATGTAGATACTTCATGAATGCAAAATTATAGTCATCTTCAAATACAATATGAGATTTTTTATTAAGCTGCACTGTCAAATTGACACATGTGCTGCCTTGTCCTTTCCTCTCTGTAACATTAGACTTTTTGATATTTCATTATGTGCTTGTCATGTTATTGTGTCCTGAACCTAATAACAGTGTAAATGGAGCAGTTTGTCATACTGTTCTAGTCTTTTCCCTGTATCATCACATGTAGCATCACTACAGATAATGCCATGTATTTGATATTGGATGAACAGAAATCGAGTGGGCAGTCATTACCTTGAGTATGCGTAATACACTCCTATGCTAATAAAAAGACTGAGCTCAAAACTTAATATACATGTTATTCATAACATATTTATCAACCTTTAATTAATGTCACCTAATTGACCTGATTATCTTGAATAAGCCCTAAATACATTTCAACAACAAACATTTGTGAACTGATACTTGTTGTGTTACTGAACTACATTAATTAAGGCTAATAAGGGTTGTTAGAAATGTTAATGTATAAATAAGTGCCTTAGTTTACATAAATACAATCAATAAAGGAATAGTTGATGCATTATTTAACCTCACTTGCCTGTTTGTTAATGCTTATTATTGCACTAAGTAATGTTAATGAATGTACCCTTATTCCTTTGATATTAAGCTTTGCTCAGCATCTGTTGAACATTTATATTTTTGTAAAATAGGTATACCCATCCTGATAATCTTTCACCTTATCAGTTGGTTCACAGTTATTCCAGACACAAACTAGTACGAGTCTTTAGGCAAATCTGTCAATACTAAAACACCCTTAAGAAATCTAGTCCAATATGATATGCTTTATTCTCCAGTTGTTTTTAGCTTGACGGGATAGTTCCTGGATTTCCAAAATAGGTGCTAAATGACCATTCATGCTCACATACAGAAAAAAACCCAACTTAAGCAGGTGGCCACTGGCCATTCAGTATTTCTAACTGAGTATTTAAAGCCACGATGACACCCTTATTTTCATAAACTCTTCGTTAACATCTGATATCCTTCATTCAGCAACTATTTCCATTTTTACAAATATTTTTAAAATCATGCATCACACCTTTACTCTATGGACTCAGACCCTCATACAAGCAAACACAGATGTTATCAAGGCTGGTGGCAGGGGTTCTAGACATCCCTTGAAGACAAACACATTGTGTTATATTGGAGTGGGGAGAAGAGGCTTGCACAGAGCTTCATAACTGACAACACTCCCATTTAGGTATTGAAGCGACAGCAGGGAGAGGTGAATGGGGGAGGAAAAATTGGGTGGCAAAGTGGATGACAAAAACAGGTACGGCTTTACAAGGAAACAGGACCTCCTGGAAGAAAAATGGGAAAAGAAGTGTGTGGAAATAGAAAAATAGACGTAGGGACAAAAAATAAAGGATTAAAGAAGGACAAACACAGCTTTAAAGCTGGCAAGACCTCCCGCTGAGCCCCACATGAGAGAGGAGATGTTTCTAGAATAGAAGTGAACGCATGAGAGAAAAGAAACTGTGAAAAACATGTACCTGCTTTTCAAGTGTAGAGAAAGGAGAGAGAATGTCCACTTCCTACTTGAAACTCAGAATCTGAGGGTACATTTTTTGTTGATTTTGTGTAATTTTTTTTTTTTTTGACTAGACTCCACTGCAAACCAGTGGGAAATATTTAGTACAGTTACTAGTTACTTTTTGCAGGATACTTTTTACTATATACTTTTTGCAGGATAATAAAAATCATTAGATATTAGTGAAATACCTAATGATTCTGAAATTCTGCAAAATATCATATAGGAGACACAGTGATATTTAAGAAGTGAAATTAAGTTTATAGGATTTACAAAAAGTGAAAAAGAAATAAACAAAATTAGGTAGGTGCATAAATAAGAACACCACAATAAAGAAAAGAACTCAATATTTAGTAGATGCTTGTTTTGCAGAAATGACAGCCTCTACAAGCTTCCTATAGCTTCCAATGAGAGTCTGGATTCTGGTTAAAGGTATTTTGAACCATTACTCTTTACAGAACATCTCTAGTTCTTTCGGGTTTGATGGCTTCGAGCATGAACAGCTCTCTTTAACTCACACCACAGATTTTCAATCATATTCTGGTCTGGGGACTGAGAAGGCCGTTCCAGAACGTCGCACATTGTAGATTTAGAGCAGTGTTTACGGTCAAGGTCAAGATTCCCAGTCCCTGCACTGGCCACCCAGCCCCACAGCATGATGCAGCCACCACCATATTTTATTTTATTTTTTTTAATGCTGTTTTCTTTTTCCTCCATGCATAATGCCCCAAATAAACCAATTTTAGTTTCATCAGCCCACAGCTTTTTTTTCCAAAATGAAGCTGGTTTGTCCAAATGTGCTTTAGCACCTCAAGCGGCTCTGTTTGTGCTGTGGGTGGAGAAAAGGCTTCCTCTGCATCACTCTCGCATTCAGCATCTCCTGGTGTTAAGTGCGCTGAATAGTTGTACGATGCACAGTGACTCCGTCTGCAGCAAGATGATGTTGTAGGTCTTTGGTGCTGGTCTGTGGTTTGACTCTGACTGTTCTCACCAGTCGTTGCTTCTGTTTATCTGAGATTTTTCTTGGTCTGCCACTTTGAGCCTTAACTTGAGCTGTGCCTGTGGTCTTTCATTTCCTTAATATGTTCCTAACTGTGCAAACACAGAGCTAAAATCTCTGAGATTCTGAGTTTTCTGTACCCTTCCACTAAACCATGACGGTGAACAATCTTTGTTTTCAAGTCATTTGAGAGTTGTTGTGAGACCCCATGTTGATACTCTTCACAAAATATTCAAAGAGGAGGGAAACTTACAACTGCCCCCCCTTAAATACTTTTTCTCAAAATTGGATTCACCTGTGTCTGGAGGTCAGGGGTCACTGAGCTTACCGAGCCAATTTGAGTTTCAATAATTAGTTCTAAAGGTTTAGAATCAATAAAATGACAACAGTGCCCAGATTTAGGCACCTGCCTAAATTTGTTTAAACAATTGTTGCACACTTTCTGTAAATCCTATAAACTTTGTTTCACTTCTCAAATATCACTGTGTGTGTCTCATATATGATATATTTAATTGAAATTTTTTATCGTAACAACCAATCTCTGTCTCAAAACCAGTCTAACCCTCTTAGTGTGGGGGTGGTATTGAAGACTGTTACAGCACTATTGAGTTAGTTAAACAGTGAATTACCAAACTCTGCTAAGCCAGCACCGTAACAAAAAAAAAGTAATACAGTGGGCTACACTTGAATTACAGTAATGCATACATGCATCACACGCAAATGGGTTATTTTAGCATACACACAACTATTAAAATACATTTTTAACAAATATGTGCTGCTATTCACACTACATTTTCTGAAGGCAATTATTAAGCCAAGTCACAAAGGTAGGTAATTTATTTAAAGTTTGATATGAAGGCACATATTTGTGTTTTCGACTACTATTACCCCGTCTTTTAAAATGGATTACAGCATGGATTTGGCTTTGGGCACTGAATTGCTTCCATGTTCAAACAGTGACAGAACTCAGTGTACTGGTCTGTAAACTAAGAAGCATGGGTGATTTTCTAACTAAAGTTTTGTTCATTGCTGCCTGTGCTGCAGAGCAGCTCAACCAGAGTGTAGTAACGGAAGCAGGAAATCTCTATTGTGATATAAAAAAAATAGAGTAAAAGACGTGTGTGGCTGTAAAAAATATGATATTGAACAAAAGCACTTTTGAGCAGCGATTTGTATTAATAATAGAAGCTTCTCTTTATAATCATTTTCCAGACAATGGAGGCTGATGAGGCTCAAAAATAGAGATGATGGGTGTCCCACATAATGGAAACTAATGGATCTGAAGTCAGGATAGAAAAATGAATTGTATTGAAGAAGGTGATATAACCATATGACAATA
Source organism: Microctenopoma stevenorrisi (assembly GCA_032270685.1). NCBI lineage: Eukaryota > Metazoa > Chordata > Actinopteri > Anabantiformes > Anabantidae > Microctenopoma > Microctenopoma stevenorrisi. The sequence goes on along the minus strand of JAUMTR010000014.1, from coordinate 12,775,042 downwards.
TTATACACGTTGTTCATATAACTGCATTAGTTAACTACTATTTGAGTGCATTTCTTTAAAAGTGAACTTTAAGCAAGACTAAAGTGACAAATAACCAATCGTTACACAGGTGCATTTAATTGATGGCATTTTGAATGCACAGAGGTACCGTGATGAGATCCTGAGGCCTATTGTTGCCATTCATCCACGACCATCACCTAATGTAGCAGCCTAATAATCCAGTTCCTGGAAGCTGAAAACATCCCAGTTGTTACACGGCCAGCATACTCACCGGACATGTCACCCATTGAGCATGTTTGGGATGCTCAGCATCGGCGTATAGGACGGCGTGTTCAAGTTCCTGCCAATATTCAGCACCTTCGCACAGCTATAGAAGAAGATTAGACCAACATCCACAGGCCACAATCAACAACCTGATCAACTCTATGCGGCGGAGATGTGTTGCCCTGCGTGAGGCAAATGGCGGCCATACCACATACTGACTGGTTTTCTGCCCCACCACCCCCCATAAAGCAAAACTGTGCACACTTCAGGGTGGCCTTTTATTGTGGGCAGTCTAAGGTCCACCTGTGCAATATTCCTGCTGTCTAATCAGCACCTCGACATGCCGCACCTCTCAGGTGGGATGGGTTATCTCAGCAAAGGAGAAGTGCTCACTAACACTCATGTAGACAGATTTGAGAACAATATTTGAGAGTCATGGGTCTTTTGTGTATGTAGTAAAATTTTCAGAAGTGCAGCTCATAAAAAATGGGAGCAAAAACAAAAGTGTTGCGTTTATACTTTTGTTCAGTATATTTTTGTTCATGTGCAGAACCTTTTATTCTATGCATTCTATGCCATGTATAACAAATACACGTGTCAACTCGTTTGCAGCCCTAGTTTCACTGCCAAAGACAAAGATGAGATAAAACAAAGGCAGATAAAGATAAGACAAAGTTAATTTGCTTTCATGTTGACTATAAGGACACACCATGGATCATCTATGGTAACTGTGTCAACATTTTGTAGAATCTCATTCCAACCAAACACTACTGCAGCTGATTACACTGATTAGGACCTTCAGCCAGAAAGAAGGATGTAATTACTCAAATAACCTGCTGCTGTGTTCGGTTGAAATGAAATCCAGCTTCCCTGGCACATGGCAGGAAGCGACTATTTTTAGGCTGGAGGTATGCTCAGCTTTCAAAATTACAAAGTTAAAAACCCCACTGCATACAGTTTAAAATTTACCATAGGCATTAGGGTAACACACTAATGCCAAAATCAGGAAGGAGTCACAAAGTAGTGAATATCAGGTAAAAGGAGTGGTCTCAGTTGTCTCAATTGTCTTTTTAAGTGATGAAGCCAGACAGGAGCAAAAGAACAGGTCAGGTGGACAGTGGACATAGCTGTTAATTTCCTGCATATTGCAGTGTTGTTATTTTAAGGGGATTTTCAGACCAATTTTACTAGGCGTAAAAGGGTTCCAGGAAATCTGGCTCTACTTTTCCTGAAATAGAATTTTTTTGTTTAACCAGGAAAGTCTCATTGAGGTTCAAAAACTCTTTTTCAAGGAAGCCCTAGCCAAGATAGGCAGCAATAAGTAGAAAAAAAAAGTGACATCATCTGGGTCAGGTTGGAGAATGATCATGTTTTGGTTAAAAATGCAATCTCATTGTTAAAGGTAAATGTATTAATCCAGCTTAAAGCGTGTCCCTGATGTGTGTGTCCCAATGGTTTTAGTGCTTGAACCCAACCATAAGAAAATTTTTTAACATTGAAGTCACAAAAGAGCATGTTGGAGGTATACAGAAAACAAGATTGGATTTTCTAAAAAATGTTTTGTGCATTTATTCAATAAAATGAGGGATGTCGCATATTATCGGCATTAAAATGTAATATCTGAAAATATCGGTATAGGTTTTTACTCTTTTAATGACACAACTTTTACATACCATGCACGTATTATATATGAAACTATTCAGCTACCTCTCCTCTCTCTCAAAATGACAAATCCAAGGTATAGTTCTTAAGATATTTCTGTTTGTTTAGCACAAATTGCAATAATGTTTAAAGTATGCATGATAGGAGATATGTGATGTTAGTTACCCAAAATTATAGAGTTTGTCTTTTTTTATGAGGGGGGGGGGCACTGCATGAAGTTATATCGGTTTATTAGAAATTATAAGTTCATAATGAACATCCCTAAATAATATGTACACAGGCAATGCAGCTTACCTTCCTAGGAAATGGTTTTAGGAGACTAGGTAGAATGAGGAAGTTTTTTTTATGCTTGGTCATATGCAAGAAAACATCACATAATATAACACAACAGCTGGGAGAGAAGATATCTTTCATTATCCTCACTGATGGGTGTTTCCGGTCATGGTGGGGTCAGTCAGCTTGCCTCACAGTTAACAGTGAGACTTTATGCAGAATGACACTCCTTAATGAAGGGCTCACAGGGAGGGACTGCTTTTGCAGAGCTCCGTATTGCTTTGACTAAGAGTAGTGATGAGTTTGTGCTGCGAGAAAGAGAACAGAATAGATTTAATTATGCTGCAGGACCATGTGTGCTACATGCACCGTCTCCAGGAAGGTGCTGCTGCATATAAACAGGAAGAAGTACATGAAAGACTACACACAATGTCAAGCCGAATGTTGTGTTAATATAAGATCAATCTGTTCAGTAAATGTATTATTTACTTGTCACTGTTGAAAGCTTCACTTTACTAAATGTTTAAAAACTTCTAAATGTATGCCTCTTACAGGGGGACTCCCTTCTAGCACAGTTCATTTTCCACTTGGGGTTTTGAAATTTAAGCTTTCGGTACATGTGCCCAGGTTTTTAGATATGTGCCTCCAAAATCCCAGATGCTACACAAACACTACGGTATAGTCCAGAACATTTATAGAATAATTCAAGCTAGAAAGGTCTCTTATGTATGTATTGTTTCAGAGACAAGTACTCTTGCCACTTCTCTCTCTCTTTCTCCCTCTCAGTAATTTCACAGACAAATGACTGAGTCACCACTTGTTGTTCCCAGTCTGAGCATAGTTTAATTCATTATTATGAAGTCTGTCCAGTTAATTTAACTCCAGCAGCTGAGTGCACACAGAGAGAGGTTTGTCTAATTGCTGGTTTGTCTCAGTTGGAGCCACTGCAGTCTCTCAGCAGGAAAAGAAGAGGGGCCAAAAGCTCCCCACAGAGAGCCGGCTGGTGTCGTCAGCTGAGACAAAGCAACAATTAGCAACAATTAGCAATTAGTCTCGGCTGCTAAAGTGAAACTAACAGTTACAGCTACTTTGCTACAAGGATTAGGTCCATTGTTTGTCTTCCAAGCCAGAAAGCTGCATTGATCAGTGAAGATTTTAGCTCATTGCTGGAGGACATAGAAATTAGCTCTATTCAAATCATGTCTGTCTCTAGAATGAACAAAATCTTTCAGTGCCCCACAAAGAAGTTTTCATTTCCACATCTTATTACTTGAGTGTTATTATTACTTAGGCTGCTGCAGTGTTAAGTGACTAGAGTTGACACAAGGCCCTTTAAGAGATGCACTCTGCATCTTAACATGCCTGAGCAAGCATCCTAGTCACTGTTCCATAAAAAACAGTCTTTCTAGGTTTGACCTAGTAACATTTATGTGTCAAAGCCAAACCTTACACTCACCGGCCACTTTATTCAGCACACCTTGCTAGTACCGGACCCTCTTTTGCCTTCAGAATACTTTGTGGCATGGATTCAAGAAGGTCCTGGAAACATTCCTCAGAGATATTGGTCTATATTGACATGATAGCATTACACATATGCTGCAGATTTGTCGGCTGCACATCCATGATGCCAATTTCCCCTTTCACCACCACATCCCAAAGGTGCTCTATGGGATTAGATCTGGTGACTGTGGAGGACATTTGAGTAGAGTGAACTCATTGTCATTTTCAAGAAACCAGTCTGAGATGTTTCGAGCTTTATGATGTTGTGAATTATCCTGCTGGAAGTAGCCATCAGAAGATGGGTACACTGTGTTCATAAAGGGATGGACATGGTCACCAACAACACTCAGGTAGGCTGTGGCGTTGCAACAATGATCAATTAGTACTAAGGGGCCCAAAGTGTGTCAAGAAAATGTCCCCCACACCATTACACCACCACTACCAGCCTGAACCGTTGATACAAGGCAGGGTGGATCCATGCATTCATGTTGTTGACGCAAAATTCTGACCCTACCATCCGAATCTTGCAGCAGAAATCGAGACTCATCAGCCCAGGCAACATTTTTCCAATCTTCTATTGTCCAATTTCGTCTGTGCGAATTGTAGTTTCAGTTTCCTGTTCTTAGCTGACAGGAGTGGCACCCGGTGCGGTCTTCGAACAGGCTAAACAAGTGACAGAAAAATGCAGCATAAAAACATTTAGCTGTGATATCACTTTAATTTGCCTGCTACTTTCATACTCTCTACTTTGGTCAATGTAACTTGTTTGTCAGTGTTTTCTGGTCGCCATCAGCATGCAGGACATGTCTAATGCTTCATTGTGGAACTACCATGAACCAGGCTTTAAGACCTTTGGGCTCGAGGACATGTTGGCTCTTGCTTTCAGCAGCTAATGTCACAATAAAACAACATTATGTGCAACCTCTGTTTCTATTATGATGTCGTAGAAACAGGGTTGTGTTTTCAATTATATAGATTTTCCAGAGGAACCAGAAGCATTATAAATATGCTATCTTCTGAGAGGTTATGACTGTAGCATAAAAAAATAAGAAAACAAGTGTTTTTTTGTTTGTTGGCAAATGCTATACCATATTGACCTAAAGCAGCTGCATGAATAATTGGAAGACAGACAATGACATTCACCATTTATGTTTCTTTTCAGCAATTAACATTTGATTAAATAATTTGGTAGCAAACTCGCTCACCCTTGGGTTTGAAGATGACTGCTCTACCCACTGAGCTATCATTGTATACAATGTATTGCAGATCATGGTCATTTCTATGTGTGTTTGACTGGTGACATTCTGCATAAGTAAAGATGAAAAATGGTGGCAAACTCACTGGACAAGATACTGCAACATTCAGCGAATGTCAGTCAACCATTGCCTATCAGTGTGTGCAATCTCGCTTTGGCAGCACAGTCCTCTGAACAACACGTTAAAAGATATTTAATACACTATGTTGATTCATTCTCTGTAGAAATATTCAGTCCAGTAAAAATGTAAGGCTGAAGCCTGGAACCTGGAGTGTAATAATAAAGTGGTTCCACTGAACCAACCTGACACTAACAATGCTGTAGTGTAGCATATCCAGTTTTCTTTTTGTGTTTGCCACTTCTCTTCTTCAGTCATTCTTACCCTCTTCTCTCATTTTCTGTGTTAGTCTACTATTTTTTTTGTCACCAACCTCCTCACCCCTTTCTCTCTTTGAACTACATCCCTCTCTCCCTCTCATCACTTTTTTTTCCCTCCCTGTTGGACCGTGTCAGCCTCCCTCTTCCTTTTGTTTATTCCCTTTTTGTTTCCAGAGCTCAGATTGCTCTTTGTGGTTGACATCTCCTTAGAGTAGGAGTGTTATAACTTGATAAAGGACGGCGTCCTCCCTGTGAGTCCCAGAAAACCGCTCAACGTGCAAAAACTCACAATCAATAAAGATCCCCTTTTCTCACACTAGCTGTCCTTTACTTTATTTTTAACTCTCCCATTTCTCTCACTCACCCGCTTACAGCTCACTACTTTTAATTAGGCCGCTGCTGACACATTTGTGTTCCGTGAGTGTTTGTATTGTATTCACAAGCTTGTCCATTCACTTTGTGTGCATGTGCACGGCCACTGATATGTGTATGTGTGGATTCAGTTGAGGAAGAGCACAGACTGTAGTGTTGACAAGCCAGCTAATTAGTGGCTCTGCTAAAAAAATGCACTAACAAGGCTGCACTTGTGGTGGTGGAATGTCTTGAGCAAAACAACTACTGACTCACATTCAGAGAACTTAACAATGCAAAAAACGACAACATAAAACTGAAAAGCAAATCAAAGATGGATGAATGTACTGAGACAGCACAGGTGCGGGTGCAGCACGGCAGAGCACGATTTACTATAAAATATTTGTGAAATGCTAACGTTTTGTGTTTTACGGTAAAATATGTATCAGTGTTTGACAGCTGTTAATGAGGGTCTGGGGACAAGCATTTGTAGGATCTTGTAAAAGAATTGATTTATATTAGGAATAAATAACCATAATTAAATAATGGAAGGGTAGCTATCATAAATGAAACCGATGCTATCACTACACTGTCACGTATGAATGTAAAGAAAATAACTACAGGATGCATAACCTAACCTGAAGAGTGATAATACAGTGAGTTTTCAGTGACCTTCTTACTTCCAGCTAAATTATAATAATTGGTTTGAAAATTGTCCTTTCATTGGTCGCTATCACTACTACGTTATGTTTAATTGACACTTATAATGTGAAAATTACATTCTTCCACATTGAAATGCAAATGTGGTAATGCCATAAATTGGACAAGCAATTTTCCTCCCTTCGTGATGTGTAAAAGAGAGGCAACAGTTTAATTATAGGCCAAATGGTCATGGGGAATAATGAGAAATCTTTCTCACTGAGCACACGTCTGCAAAGATTCGCACAGAGAAGTTGATTAGAAACTAACAGAGAGACAGTTCCAACTAATAAAATATTGTAGTGGTAAAATTTCCCAGTTCTGCTTAGAGTCGCTTAAATGACTGCTTCAGGGCTGCATGTGCCTTAGGAAATGAAAATCTATTTTGGTTCGTCCATTGTGCTCTACGTGCATAGTGTTCTGGTGTCACAACACACAATATTGCAGACTTCAAAACGTCGTGGCGTTAATGTGTTGTGCATAGTAACATGTAACTCATTGGTCTATGTCGTGTGATGAGAAGGGGCTCAGCTGGTGGGAATGAGTTCAGTTCAGCACCAACCCTGGGGCTGCTGGTTTGACTTCCAGTTCCCCCTGAATCCTGGACACATGCCCCAAACTGTTTCCCTGAGGTGATTAATAAGCTATAAGAATCATTTTAATATTTATTTTGTGTTCTCTGGTAAGTAAACAAATTAATGAATAAAAACGTCATGTCTTCATGTTGCTTGTACTATTATCGTGATGTCTACTCTGTTATTTTAGTAGTTTATTTATTCTGATTGCCCACATGGCATTGACAACCACATTACATCATGTGTGTCTTTGTAAAGCTAGCACACATCCAGTTTCAGTGCTCACTTCAGAACAGGAAAGGAGAGTGAGGGAAAGACAGAAAAGATTAGTTTAGTGAGTTGGTCCTGAGCCCGTATCAGTGCCAGGACGCAGCATGCGCCACAGCTAGCTGAGCCGAAGGGCGTCCCAGGAGCGACCCCAGAAAGAAGGGGAGTTATGTGCACACACAAACACACTGAAAGCTTGTGGAGGGGTGCGTGTGCAGATATAAACTCTCATAGACACACACAGGTTTCCTCCCACACCTACTCTTCATCGCAGGAACTGTTCTGTTTTGACCGGAGCTCATTTACCACAGCCTGAGGCTATCAACACCACCACCACCTCCCTACCCCCCCCCCACACAGGGCTTCTTATCAGCTCTGCCTTCACACTTTCTCTCCTCTCTCACCCTGCCGCTCTCTGTTTACCTCTTCCTGTCTGTCGTTTTGCCTTTGTTTCTCACTCTAACACCACACTCCCCAATGCAAATACACTTCTGTTGTGTACAGGAGAGATCTTACCGTGCTCTTCAGCGGTAATGAAATGCATTTTCCTCTCTCTAATTCAATCACAGAACGCTCTGTGCCGAGAAGGTTTATGAATGCATTATTTTATTGGCAAGAGAGAATGAAAGAGGAAACATACAGTCATGAAAGTCCTTAGCTTCTCGAGCACGCTGTCACATGCTCTGAGGGTTTGAGAGTGAGAGGGTCCTTGTGCAGAGTCATAGTCCATCTTAAATTGTACCTTCCATCTGAACGTTACTTGACCATAAAACATATTTGTCCCTCTAATTTGTTTTTGATTCAAGGTGTGTGTTATATTTTAACCTATTACAAATGTGTATGCACACTGACATTATGAGTATTCAGTTGAACATTAGTGGCTACTACTACTGTCTTGCAGGTAAACAGTTCCGTCTTTTTGAGGGGATCAGATGTTAAGGCATAACTAACCACGCCATATCTTTTAGCATGACACTGTTTCACTGCTAACTTCTCTTCTCCTCCTCTTCTTTCTTGCCAGGGGCCTGAACTCAGGAACACTGATTACAGGCTTTTTTCCCTGCACAATATACCACCTTGTTGCTCCATTTACTCTGTCCTCCATCCTACACCTCCATGTTTTGCTGCTGTAATGACTCAATTTCCCCTCTGGCATGCCAGGCCCTCAGGGATCAATAAAGTTAATCTTAAGTTGCCTTACCTTATCTTGCCTTGGATCCCAGCCTCATTAAGACAAGCTGGAACTTTAGCCATATGGGGAGAGGCTGAATAAAAATAGCCCAAAATGTGTCTGAGGCTTAGTTGTGGTGGCAGCAGTGGCAATATGTTTTAATAAATCTTGATCCTATATTCACAGGGAGTGTATTTCTCATTTGTGTCCCTGACTGAAGGAGTTTTAATATCCCTGGGATTATGGGTGTGTGCAAGCCACAGGGCTTTGAGTCCATCTGTCAGAAATCAGTTTATATAAAACAAAATAGTTGCTTCTAGCAATATAACATAAAACTAGGGGAATCACCTTGAATCATTCAAGGTTTGTCAAGGAGTATAATAGAGTAGTGTGTTTTTGTTCATTAAGCCAACATCTACTTTGTTGTCGCTCTGACAGGTATTATAGTCTAATATAGTGCAGGCAGACCAGAGGCCAAACTTTAGATTAGTGGACAACATTAAATGTCTTGTTGGACAGGGAACCTACACCAAAACATGATTTGGTGAAATGACTGGTGATGACTTTAAATCTGAAACCTTAGATATGCTTGTTTATTGTATAACATAAAGAAATGCGTCAGACCTATATGTGTCAGAATAAATGAATAGGTTTATGTTTTTATAAGATACTAGAATATTTTCATGTTTATATATAGGTCGAAGTTACATAATGGTTGTTCAGTAGATGGGCAGGCGATGTATCTAAACAGTATGACCTCAAATAAAATGTGAATCTGGATATTCAATACAGACACAGAGCACAAAAAAGCTGGGGAAAGGAGATCACCACCTCATTGTAGTTACCGCCATGCAGTTTGACCTTGGTATTTTTTGGCTGATCCTTGCCTTCGCAGCAGTAAGTCAAGGATGCTAATTAACCTTCATTATGCACACACTCGTGTGCACAACTGCATAGAGGGAAACACACATGCAGGAGCCATCCCAGCAGCGTGATTGCCGGCTTTTCGGTGATAATGTTGGGCAGTGCTTCTCTCGGGTCAGGCGAACCTTGCCCCGCTGTCTTGGTGAAAGTCAAGTAGGCTAATCTCCAACCTTCATCCTTCCAAGAAAAGTCAACACGGACTACCTTCTTCATTTACCTTGTTAGCTTACTGACAGGGGGTTGTCTGGCCTGCAGCTTAAAGGCCTTAATGAGCAGTGGGCTTTGTTAGCACTGTGTGGATAGTAAGAGACAAATGAGCTTGTTAAGACCAGGCTATGCATATTCTTAATTAGCCTTTTGTAGTGTGTTTGATAGCCCAATTATTCTGTGTGAGAGAGAGAAATGGAGTGTCTACGTGTGCAACAACTTGCTGTGTGCAACAGTGAACGCATTAAAAACTCACAAATAAAAGCCCTTAGGTCGCAGTGTTAGTATTTACTATAGGTAGTCCTCAGGGCAGACGCTCATTACCTGCAACTGTTTGATGTCTGCTTTGTTTGTTGTGAGTGTGATTAATACATAATTGAAAGCTATTTATTGTAGTGTGCTGAGCATACACGCATCACTCAGGAGTTGCATGTGCATTGTGCATTTTTAAACACATGTTAACGCCAGACTCTCACACATAAAAACACACACATCTTCCCACTGTTCCAGTAGCAATACACAGTGGCACACACATGCGTCATACGGGCAGGTTTACAGTCACCCTTTTCTGTTCATTGATAGTCTAGACACTCACATCACCGCCTGCATTATATCAAGTATAACCTTTACCTCTTTATTATTATTCAAGCCATATTTCAAGCTTGCATATGTCAAAACAAGTCAACAGAGCTACCACATGCTAGTGTCTCCTTCGGACATAAAGCTTTTGTTTGACTGCACCTTGCCAAGTCCGAATATACATCCAACCCACACACCTAGGGATGCTTACATGAACAGGTCCCTTCACAACTGTAGTGACGGAAAATAAAATAAACGTACCTACAGTGGAACAGACTGAAAGAATTAGGCTGAACTATGTTGTGCGGCAGAAATAGTAGCCTTTGGCTACAGGAAAATGCTTTTAAATTTGCTCCACTGGTACTCTGGTCGCTTCTCTTGCTGCTAGCTGCACAACCCACCGGATTGAGGCCTTTAGCAGACTCGCTGAAATAGGATGATGATATCCTTGAAGTCCTTGGTGGCCTGGAAGACTAACATAGTCATAAGTGCATGGAAAATACTGTATGTATACATAATATGCAAGCAGATGTCTGTATATGCATCTCATTGTCTATCACTCTCTGCATCCTCACTCATATAATTACTCAGCTTCGCTTGGTGTAACTTTTTTATATGACATCTTACCATGTCTCTCTCCCTTATTTCCTTATGAATGCAAGATACAATATAAATTTACCAAATGACACGTGTGACAGCATGCTTTCTCTGCACAAGGCCACTCATTTAATTTTGAGTTCAGACCTTTTCTGCTTTTGTTGCCAATAGAAACCAGTTGCTGAAAACCAGCTGTGACATTTGTATTCATTGTTTTGCTGTTTTCCCCAAGGACACGCAGATAAATGTATGTAAATTGTTGGGCCTGTGATAACGTGGGACACCACCCTCATTAACACGTTTGACATCATTTTAGGGAGATGGTAATAAATCACGGTAAAGGCAGAGCTTGTAATGCGCTCCCTATGGTAAATATGGAGTACGTATGTGCAAATAATCATATATATCCCTAATATTTTGCAGAGATATTGCTAGAAAACTAATTTTCTGCTTCCATGATATAAATATGTGCAAATTAAATGTTTATTTTTAGTTTGCCAATCAACCACTGAGCCTTCGTCTTGTTTGTCATACAAATGAGAGAGAATATTCAGGCAGAGAATGACAGATTAGTTTGTTCTGTCGAGTAGTTTAATATCTAACCAAAGTCAACCAACAACCTTTGTTTATCTAACAAAAGTAAAAAGAGAAGTGGGTAGAGTGTAAATTAAAATAATAGTTCTATTTCATAACTGATTCTGACAATTTTAGTAACGATGACAGGCAAGCTATACTTTTTCATACAGTATTTTGACAACACAAATGTTTGTTCCACTTTTCTCTGTCTGTGATTGGAATGCAAAGCTTAATAACCCTGCCCTAGCCAATAATGTTTCTTGTGGTGTAAACTACAGGGAACTGAGCTCCCCTTAATAATTAATGAGATACCGAGTACCATCTAAAATGGCCTTTCACCATCTACAGTACATCAAAATGTGAAAAGATTCAGGGACTGCAGGGAAATATCACTGTGTAAATGTCTGTGAAGACTCTCGGTCATGCAGGTCGAGTTTATCCCAAAGGTGCTGTTCAATAGCAATTAGACTTGCTTTTCTTAAAGATTCACATTTCACCTTCTGCCGGAAAGGCTTCACTAGATTTATAAACTCTAGGGAGTCATGAAGTCATTAACAGTTTGATGGTCACTCAGAGTTTGCTGTTTCCCCTGGATTTGCGTGCTTTATTTGACCACCTGCGACCACGTTGGATTGATCAGGACCCACACCAGGGAGAGAACAGAGGGAAAGGAGAAAGAAAAGAAACACATGAGGCACTCAAAACACGCAGGTATCCAAACTGAGCTTTCATCAAATACAGAAAACGAGAAGGGGCACAATTCATTATGGGCGACCATTAAAGTGTTAATGACTAAACGTCTCCACAGGGTTTTTAAAACTGCTAATCCAGCCAGTCTATTAGAACCGATGATGCCTTTCGGACTAAAGGTGAAATGAGTCAAAGTCAACTTAAAAGCAAACCCAGTTGCCCCTATACTGCCTTAAAGAGACATAGACTGTAAAGGCCAGGGGTAGAAACCACTGATACATCTAAGCATCATCAAACCCTCATGCGAACCCAGTTGCATTGCATAAGAAACGGACTTAGCCACATGGGCTTGGAAGCACTAAGTTGTCATTTAGCATAATCCCTTGCTACATCCAGAAATGCAGCTTCAAAGGAGAAAACCAAAGAAAATGGTCAGCCAACGTCTGTGATGGTAGGTGGTGCATCATGGATGGTTTGCATATGTGTAAAGGAACCATAAACAGGATTTTATACATTCAATTTTAGAGAGGCACATCTATGGAATGCCTATTCCGGTAAAGCCAGTAGATATTACAGCAGGACAATTACAACCCTCATTGTGCACATGCTGCATCAGTGGGGCTTCCTGGATGTGGACTGAGAGCAGTGTCCTGCCTGGAGTAATGATCTGAAAAATAAATTTGTTGTTTGACGTTGTTAATGTGTCTATTTTACAGTGGATATGAATATTACAAAGGAACTGCAGTCAAAGTCAACATGTTGTGAGGTTAGTGCTAAGCAAAACTACTAATTAAGAAGAGTAATCAATATAGTGTCATTATTGTGATTAATTAGCAACACAGCTTAAGTCCAAAGCAAAACAGTGACGTTTCTAATTAGGCATTTGAAAGATCATTATTTTAATTTTGAAATAAAGTCTGATAAAATCTGGGATGCATCAAGTAAATGCTTTTGAAAGAGTGAAAGTAGAAGTGAGAAAATAATCTAACCTCTACACTGGTGCAGCAGATTATCCATCTTCAACACTTCAAACTGCCCCAATCTCAGTGGCAATTAACACTGTGTCTAATTAATAATTAATATATCAAATTAAATAATTGATACAATCACTCCATTAACATTTTCATGCCTAATTGATAAAGCAATTAGCCATCTGTTGATAAAGCAGATCTCCGTGCAACACATGCTGACTGTTGTAATCTATTCACACACACATTTACAGCTGTCACCACAATGCAAGGTGTGTTTTATACTGTGTGTGTGTGCGTGTGTGTGTGTGTGTGTGTGTGTACACATTTACACCTCAGAACAAGGCTTTATAGTTGACCCAGCAAGTCATGAACTTACATAGCACACATAGTGCCATCTGTTTTCCCAGTTTCAGGACACTGTGTGTTTTACCAAAGATGATCTTGAATCAACAGAGGAGTTCACTCATGTGTGACCAACCCATCTGACTACAGTATTTAACTCGCACAACAGTAAATGTCATTGGATTGCTTCCGCCTGCAACACTGCGTCTAGCTGTGTTTCTTAATGGGACTTCATTAAATTTTTCCTTTTCTTTAAAGAGTCTGATGGGGAGCGTGAGAGGCACAGTAATTGTTATGATGTGCTTTTAATGTTACCGACGGTAAATAAAATTTACTTTCTCTCTTGCAAAAACATAACAATTATTGTCATCGAACAGATTACAAGGGGCGAGAGGGGCAGTAACAAGTGCAATAAAGCTTTCTGATATAGACCCACAATGAATTCAAGACGGCCTCATGTATACTCACTTTAGTAGCATACTAGTGGCTTTGCATACTCTCTTACAAAAAAGTGTTAACATTTAGAGCATTTGGTCTGAAAGCTCCTAAAGCACCGATAGTTAGGGGTCGTCGTTTTCCACTGCAAACATTCCAACTAGCAGTTTGTCCATGCAGAAGCAAGGCTGCCACTTTTCAGAAGAGACGTCCTAAAAATGTTGCGTCCATGGATGATTTTGTAAAAACAAGTTGACTGACGTCGTCTAGCATCATCATCAAGGGAAAATTGGTGATCAAGGTAAACATTATATTAGCTAAACATCAGCATGTTGACATTCCTGAGTGCACATCTAGCATGCTGACATTTGCTGCCATTTGCAAAATGCAGCTTCACAGAGCTGTTAGCATGGCTCTAAATACTGAGTCTTGTTTTATTAACTTACAGGGGCTCCGGTGCGTGAACAGCACCCCATTTGGATTTAGCACCCTATTTGTCTCTCTAATTTCTATTGCCAGAAGAGAGTTTAAGCCTCATTTGCTGCAAAGTATGTTGATTACTTTCAGGAAACACACCACTTTTTGAGTTCCTAGGGAAAGAGAACATGGCATTAAAAACTGTGCATGTTCTAAAAATCTGTTTATTTCTTGTTAATTTCTCACTGAACACATGAAAGATAATAAGTCTTATTTTGACTCCGCTGTCATAGTGTTACCATTAAAAGATGCTTAAAATGTTTTTCACATTTTTAATATAATTTATGCAGGTGATGTTAGAGAAATGTATTAAGGTTTTCCAAATTTTCAAAGAATAAGCTGTAGGAGAACTACGTAATAAAGTGACACTAATAATGACAATTTTAAATGGATATTGCAATTTTTGCCAATAGATCTACATTAAATAACCAATAATGACTATGTTTAAGCTAAACACAACAAACTAAATTGTTCAGACCATTAATTCAGTACTTTTGTTCATGTGGAACCAATTACAGCTTGAATCATTTAATCAGATTTGTTACTCCCAAGAGGTATCAGACTGAATGGAAGGTCTTTGTGAACGGCCATTTTCAAGTGTCTCAAAAATTTATTGGATCTGAGTCTTGACTTTGACTAGAGCAGGCAAATACTTGTCCAGAGCTATTTAAGTGTTGTCTCTGCTTTAGGCTTCAAATCTTTGCCCTGCTAAAACGTGACCCATTAACCAAATCTCAGGCTGCACACTTTGGAGCAGGTTTTCTTGACAAACTTGGCTATATTTGGCTGCATTCATCCTGACCCTCATTGTGAAGCGGCTACTGATAGTGTGGAGACTGATAACTGCTTAGGTTAGTCATGTCATGTAGGAGAATTTAGGTCTAATCATTAAAAGGACCCATAACCTCATTTTTTTGAAACAATTTATAAAGTCTTGTCTGACAGGACATGTCTCTGAGAAAGCTTTTAAATTACTTATAATTGCTTTTTTTCAGCTCCTGCTACGTTGCGCTGTGAGAAACTATGGTAGCCTAATGAATTGTTGGCTAGGAACATAAAGATGTTCTAATGCATCTTTAATCTTAATTTCAACATTTTTTATGAATTTTCTAATAGGTTCCCTTGACTGACCATGAATCTAAAGTTTCGCCATGCTTTTCCTCCCACTTTGATCTGCCCCTTCATTACTTACCTTTTTTTTACATTACCATTTCCTCTTTTATTCTAAATTGTCATCTTTTTCCTGTTCTGTCTGTTCTCTTTTCTTCTTACGCTTATTGTCTGTTACCTAACTCCTATTCTCCTATTCTCTCCAAGCTTGGTGCCCTGTGTTAGGGTCAAAACCGACCCATTAACATCAGAGATAGTAAAAGAAAGTTAACACAAGGCGAGGGTTAAATATAGTTACTCAGTGGCAAAACTAGAAAACTAACTTTTTGGACTGTTCTCGGCTGAGTCGGCTCTAAGAGGTGAGTCGACTCCCATCAGCCAGAGTCAGATTTAGCTCTGCTAAGACTTGTGGCAGTCGGCTTGTAGGACCAGTACTTTCTCCTGAAGGGCACACTAAGCAGCCAATCACAAGCAACTAACTACTAACCAATGTGGCCTATCTGTTAACCTGGTGTCCTAAACTACAAGCTCATTCTCTACTTTACAATCATTTCTCCGTATTGTTCATCATCCAAAATCTCCTTTTGGAAGACACTGCCATTCAAAATGCCATACCGATTTACCAATAATCTTAATCTTAATCTTACTCTTCAATTCCTCCCCTGCCTCCCTCCATAAAGAGGTGAGGGGAGAACAACAACTTTAGAAATTAATGTTATCATGTTTTTTTTGTTGTTATATGTTGGTTGTTTTGTATTTATATTTCGTTTGTGCAAATTATGGGTGTGGGTCTTTTAATCTTTTCTGAAATGAGAGTGGCTCTATGTAGGCAAAACAATTTACCCCTGGGATTAATAAAGTGTTTTGCATCTTGAATGACTAATTTCTTGACTTAAAAACCAGGGTTTTATAAGCAACCCTACCAATGGAAAACCATTTTTTAATGCTATGCAGAAGGCCAATGGTGATATTGATGCAGGAGAATGCCAGCGCTGGATACATCATTTTAGACATACTTCCACTGTCTGGCCAGAGAATACATTCCTTGTGATATTAACAAGGTGCCATGGCTAGACCCTCATAGGATAGAAGATGCAGCTGTTTGCCAAAAATATAGAAAATATAAAAGACAGTTTGCTAGTTAGCGCTTCCCATGTATAACGTAAGTGAGTAGTTGGTGTGCCAAAAAGCTTTTGATGATTAAACTCAACACATCAACATATACTGAACACTAAACTCAAGAAAGAAGGAACTTATTGCATTATTACTGTGCATTATCTTATCTGAAAGACAAATCATGGCAACTGGACTTTTCTTATTACTTACTTATTCAAATAGCCTTTTGAAGACGCTATTTAAACAAGTGGTGAAAAATTTCAACTTGACGAGACAGAAGGCACATTGCCATGACAACTTCTAGATAACGTCGCGTAAAGAATGTGTTGACGTGTCCACAGTCTTTGAACTTGTTTATATCACTTGAGAAAGACTAAATTGTCTTGGATTTGTATGCATGATGCATTTGGCTCTTGGCCCCGGTCCACTAATAGTCTTGTGTGAGTTAAGCTTTTAACATTTGTCTGTAATACCCTGCAACTGAATGTTGTTGTTGCTGAGCTCAAGTCAATTAACTGGACATCACTTTCTCTATGGTGTGTTTGTAATGATAATGTTTTAATTTAATAGATATATACAGTACGTTTGTAAGCTCTTCTTGTGCATGTAAAATCCTGGCTCCTTAGTTGCAGCATCGTTGTTTACTTTACTTTACTTTACTTTACTTGGCAGACTTTTAGTTTGTAGGTTAGTGGGAGCAAAACTTGCAAAGTTTGTCTTAAAAGAAATGTTATTATTATTGAGAAGATTTATAGCTGCTTTAGTAATTACTACAATAACATGTAGCTCAGTTGGTAAAGCAATCTATGAACCCCATGATTAGTGGTTTGACTTCTGAGATGTCTTTGACCAAGACACCAAAACTTCACAGTGTTTATATGCCATTATCTTGATCCCCTTCTGGGATCGAGGCCTTGACGAGGCAAAAGGGCTTGCGTGGTCTAGTGATCCTCAGAGCTATGTTGTCGGGAGCTATATGCTCCTGGTAGGGTCTCCCAGGGCA
>JAUMTR010000014.1:12738285-12749100 GCA_032270685.1 Microctenopoma stevenorrisi | reverse complement strand
GGAGAAAGAGAGGGGAGTGGTCAAGGTGAGGGAGGAACAAAGGACACATGAGGGCTGGAGAAGACATGACACTGACAATTTCAGGATATTGAAATAGAAATGCCAATTATTTATTAAAGCCTACAGACTTATATACGGTAAGTTATATATTCTTCAAAGCTTGCAGATTTGGATACTCATCACAGCCAAAACCTGTACCTCAGCTGGCCATTGACATATTTATACACCAGACATGGCAAATGAGATGCATGGTCCTAAATAACACATGCTCAGTTATACATTCATTATTATTATTGATTAAATAAAACAAAGCATGTTTATAAAGTCCATTAATAACATAATCATAATGATAATGTCTGGATATATGGGTATTCCTAACACCCATTTTCCAGTGATGAATTCATCAGAATCAAAATGTTGTTTTCATTTGATTACACTGTCTCCTACTCCCTATGTAGTTTATTCTAATAATAAAATGATTTATCCATAATTCCATAGTGAAGATTGATTTTCTGCATGATTGCATTAATGTTTCAGTAGTGGTTCAATTTTTAGACTACTGAACTAAGGAGTGGACGCCCAGCCCCTCTCTCACTCCCTGCAGTTAAAGGATTGTGTGTTCAGTTATAGTAGACTGGAACATGTATGCAACTTCCACAGTGTTTATACAACCTGTATTCAAGAGTTCAGAACAATGAAAAAAAAAACTAGTGAAATCTGCCCGTTGCTCCTGTTGTTTTTTTTTTTTATTTTATTTATCTCATAATTCTATCCAAGGCCATTCCTGCTTATTATAATGAAGAAACAATGTATGTGTTATATGTAAATTCAAGTAAAATGACACGTAGTTAGTTCCCCATACATGTGAATGCCTGTTTCTCTGTGTCAGCCCTGCGGCAAACTGGGAATCTGATAATACTATCCTTGCTATTATCTATGATAAAAGTGGACTTGTATTATAGTGGAATTTGACATTTACATCTGCTGTTAGAGAAAACAGAAATATGTCCTGTTATCGAACTCAATCGCAGCTTCACTGAAGACACAGTAATGTCACACTGTGTGCACTCGCTTCTTATCCACACCGATATGAAAATACCACAAATAAACAAGAGTTTGAGTTATTTGAAGGAGAATCAGAAGTAGAAGACTAGTGTAGAATAGAATAGTCTACTGTAGAAACATTTGACTTTTTTCCACTTTGACATTTCTGGTGAAACATGCAGAACGAGAGAACTTGTGTTTTTGTTTGGCATGCCATCACAGCAGAAATGAAATTGCTTGCCTTGGCCAAACAGAAAGGCGGCATTAAGATCGATACACAGTTTGCTTTCTATTTTACCTCTGCTTTTTTTCCCCTTTGTTAATTACAGCATCTGCACCAGTACCGAGATATCTGGACAGTAGATATACACTCAAGAACTCTTCTACCATTTCTTACAGGTAGAGGAAACATCTCATAGCATCTCACAGCGATTGGATATCCATCTTTTAGTTGAGAAAACAAAGGTCAAAGCCATTCACAAGAACCTCGCCAGCCAAAGCGTGTAGAAAGATTAACGTTTCAGCTTTAACACACTCTTTGCTCAGATTCTTTTCCCTGTGGGTTTAAATCTGCTTTTATCGACATTCTTTAGGGCACAGCTATGATAAAACTCTACAGGACAATAAATGGCACAGTAAACAACACAGAGTGACCAGAGAGATAACTACCACATAACACCAGTGGACAGCACAGGTTAACAAGTGTTTGTTTAACTACAAATAGGATAAAAGACTGTTTGCTGTTGTTGGCCAGAGACCTGGAGGCTGATTCTAGAAGTCTTACTGCGTTCCATCTTTCTTATCTTGATATGACCAGAGTTGAGGTTATCACTTGCAGCCTCTCAGTGTGTGTGTAAATGTGCATTTCATTATCTACTAAAGCAACGTTAATGTCATTTTTTTCCAACTATCTGTCTCCTCTCCAGATCACGCCGTTTCTCTCCCTCGCCAATGGGAGCTTAGAGATTTTAGCTGCGTGTTTATGCTGTTTATCTTGCAGACACTAATAAATATTGTAATCCAACATCGCTCTCTAAGGTTTTATGAAGAGGAGTTAAGGGAGCTGGGGCCTTTGCTGAGCAAGAGCAGCTAATATTCACTTTCTGAAATCCAGCTTTTGGCCAATTCTCGTAGCAGCTATGAAACTCCTACGTGGCCCTGCGGGGATATCAATTGTATCTGTTTCTCTTGTCAAAGTAAGGAAAAAAAAAGCATGATAACACCAACAGCTGCTTAGTCAGCTCTCACACAGATAAATTATCTAGGAGGAGGAGGAGGGTGAAGAGAAGACATAGGAGACAAAGGTGAATATGGCAGGAAAGCAGATAAGTAATAGATAAGAGGATAGAAAGTCAGACATTTGTACCGTGATTACAACTATTACTCAAACCTCATTTCTCAGTTGCTACATGTCCCATAATGTAACTATTTGAATTTATTTAAAATGATGTCAACCTACACAACCTCACTCATGAAACACTCATCTGACACTTTAAAGAGTCTGAGTAAACACTTAATGGTATAAACTGGACTCATGTGTAAACAGAATGCAGTGCATTTATTCTTTTCTCTTTAAAAAGTGTGTATTGGTATCACATCACAAAATAACTTATTGTGATGACATTCTCACTCACCTCAAAAATACGGTTTAAATGTTTCTGTGTTATGTATGCTTCTACCTTCCCATTGATACATTAACCGATGTAAAATACCACTTATAATATTATATAATCACAAATTTGCTTCAGAGGGCTTTACAATTTTTTGGACATATGACACCTCCGGTCCTTCCAAAATGTGTTATTATAGGAAAAATAGGAGGAGTCACAGAGAAAAGATACTTCTCGTGTGCAGAAATGAGCACGTATAGATTTACAGTGTATATAGGTCAGATTTATGACCTTGAAAACCTGGAAAGATGTTACAGTGACAGAAAAGGTCTAGCAGATATGGCTACAAATATGGTATAACCACACGAGACTGTGTGTGAGGGACACATTTCACATGAGTATTACACGTATTCTTTATAATTAATGTCTCGTGCAGTATCACTCATTTAGTCTCTTACTGCCCTCTGTTGTTCATTTAATTATCACTGCAGTACAGCAAGCAGACAGCACAGTTCAAGTGATAACACAGCCTCCGGAGTGTGTCTTGTTTTCAAAGTGTCATATTTTCTTTGTGACACTGGAGACTCTCCCCATGACACGAAAACCATCAGTCTTAGTTCATTTTCATTATACCAGCCCTGCAAGACTCTGGGACCGTACTGTGAGAGTTTGCAGCCTTGTTTGAAGTCTGCTGATCTAAAATGGAGCTCTAAGGCAATGTGCAGTCTTATTGGCCTGAATTTAAAAAATGTTGACAGAAGAGAATGTTGCGTGCATGAGAGTTTGATTTTACAAAGTGAATTTAGCTAGAAAAATCGATACTAGTCCACCCCCAAAGAGAAATTTAGATCATCATTGGTGTGTTTTAATCATGACTTGGTTGCATTTCAGTCATACGTTTTGCTCACTAAACAGCGTATCCGTATCAACAAAAAAAACCAAACAATTCTCAATTTACTTCCATTACATTAGCGCTGCATGGTTGCAGGAGCCCACTGTGAGCGCTTTCAGCTTCATTTAAACTCAGCTGCTGATCTGTTTTGAAATTGAGCTCCAAGGCAAGCCATGGTTAGCCTGAGAACTGAACAAGATGCACAAGTGACGCACAAAAGGGAAAGGGTATTTTTGAGTTAATGGCTTTTAAATTCAGTTTTCAGTATAACAGTCAACATATTTGACTCATTCTAGTCACATATGTCCTGATTCTCAGAACAGATCAGAGCTAGAAGGATAACATTGTACCTGCAGAGACACATGAATCTTAATTCTTCTCTGTGTCTGCTGGATGTCTCAACTGTTTGCCAGTGCAAAAGCCATAGCTTGGTAATATGTCAGAGCTGGGACGAACTAAGTGTGAAAGCAGCTTGGTGAATCTGGGAACGATGCACAGATAGAGTGGGACGGTGTTCCGACAGAGCCTCATAAAAAAAGGCAGTCAAATCGTTGGATCCTCCATATGAAACCTAATGAAATGTAATTCCATAGTCCTGAGATCAACAACCTTGAAACGTCATGTAAAACATACAGAAAGACCAACTGCGGTGATTGTATGAGGTCGTAACTTAACTAACTCCCTGTCTAATTGAATTTAAGTGGTATATCTTCACATCCACCACACCCTCCCCTAGCTTCTGTTTCTCCCTGAAGCTCCCAGCCTCTTGCTTCCATCTCTCTCTCTTATGAACAGCACCCACTGAGGTGACAGATTGCTAGGACAGAGGCTCGCTCACGCCTCAATCTAATTGGAGTCTGCTGTTAGCTGTGCCTGCATCTATCTCACTACGTCTGGTCAGCCAAAAGAGAATAAATCATTTTAAACTAATGCCCGTGAGGCTGTCACATCCGCAGTGAACTGAAAAGGTCAGCGTCACAGAGGTGCAAAAATGATTGACAGCATTATGCCAATGGGATAGTTAAAATGTTTTTTTGGCTGCAACATCTTGAAAGATGCATGGATGATAGAAGAAGGTATATATTGAATGTTGATGCATATGTTCATTTTATAAAGGCCTTGAAAACGCGTTTACCTCTGAGCTTTCAACCCCAGTGTCATCCACAGCATGATGTAAACGTATGAATAATATAATATCAAGTGTATATTGTAGAAGATGAAGTGTGGTTACTTTACATAAGAGACCTATTCTCACTCTCGCACACCTCCCCTGCCATGCCTTTTTTTTGCAGCTATAGGTGTTAGGGATTAATGGTATTTAAGTGAGGATCATACATTAAATGTGGATGTGGGTGTGGCAGACTATGACGCTGTGTCATTAGGGATGGGCAGATGAAACAGCATGAGCAACTGAAGTCTAGTGCATCAACTCAAAGTATGGCTCCAAACATCACCACAGATTGCACCAAATCACTGCATCGAGTTCCTAGTCAGTGAGCTGCGCTCTATGACAATGGCAATAAAGGTTTTCTGATTCTGATTCTGATTCAGAATTAAATCAGCCCCTGTCTGATGCAGTAATACCAACAAATCAATATCAAAAGGAAGCGCATAGCGCTGTTTACGCTCCCTGTAAGGATTTGTTAGGTGTCAAAATTATTTTCCTTGCTGTAACTTTTTTTGTTAACGGCATAACACGTTGTCACAATCAGGACATGCACATTTTACTAATCACATTTCATGAAGCACATTTGGCATCATTATCTGTGTTGGGAAAACAATTCGCTACTAGAGCAGTGCCAGGAAAGACAAGCAACAGGAATTTGGCAAAGGAAGCAAAATAACCTCCTTCCTCTGCCAGTGAGGGGGCACACTGGGGTTACACGCGATCGTTGACACAAAGACACACACATTCCTCTTGCTGCCTTTGAGGAGACAGAAATATATATCCTAACATATGGACACACACACACATACACGTGGTCTCAAATGAGTGATGAAATAGATGAGAAGAGGATTCCAAGTGAGCCTGAAGGAATGAATAAATATTGACCTGAATGAATGAGGTCTGTCACAGTAAATAGAAAAGGCTCACACACACACACACACACACACACACACACACACACACTGTCTCATCCATGCCATAGAAAACTCTACAAACTCTACTTTAAACTATACTTCCAATATTGTTCAATCAATATTAATATTTATGAAAAAATTACCTGAGCTTTGCTGGAAGTGGTGAGGGTATGTTGCTAAGGAACATCCCATCATTGCCCTTCCCTTTGGTCATGAAACAGTGGTTTTAAGACAGATCATAGTTCATGTCAGAAATATCACTAAACACAGAATGCTTAGCAGTGACTTAAGCTCAAAGTGAAAATAAAAATCAGAGGAGAAGATGAAGTCAGATCTCACACAAGGTTTATATGAGATGAAAGGGAAACTCCGTTTTCTTAGATATGTGCTGAACATAGATTAGGGGAAAGGCGGGATTAAGTCAAAGGTTCCTCTTGATCAGAGTGTAGCCTGGGGAGAAATGAAAAGGTGAGGTCGGACTAAATGATGCAACTCAAAGAAACGAGGAGGCAGAACCACTTTCATTTCATGGTCACCCACCATAATGTGGTAAACAAAGCCCAGCACAGATGTGCATCATCCTTTAAAACCTGAGGAGAGAATGGATGAAGACTTTCTGTTGATGTTTCATTCTTGTGATGTACTCGTGTTATATGTGCGTGTGTGTGTGTGTGTGTTGATGTCTCTTTGTGTGAGTCGAACACTTACCTGAGCAGATTTGAATTTTTGCAAGTCATCTGCGATATTATCCGTATAAATTATTGTAAGTAATATTGTGAATCAAGGATGAATGTTATTTGCATATGATATTTCAGTGAAGCTGGAACGTTTGTTTTGATCGAAGCAGCTCTGAACAAGCACTCAGTCAACTTTTAGTAGATTTTTCTTGCTTTACATTCATGTTACTATTCATACCTTCCATGCATCAACTTAAATTTAAATAACGCACACTATATTCTTCTCCATGTCACAGATACTTTTATTTGAACATAACCATCATTTGTCTTACAGATCTATTTTTGCACAACTTACGGTATCACCACCATAGCATCCATGGCTAGGGATATGGTCCAAAGACACCCACTCTCAAAGCCACCACCAGCATCTAGGCTCTAGGGCATCCTCTCGTATCTTCATACGTGCCCATACTAACTGCAGACACTTCACATCAGTGGAGTCTAATCAACACCAATTCTCTCTGTTGCTCAGGGAAGATGAATCAATAAATGACAATAAATCTCACTCACATTCATTTAATCTATTCTTGTTGCAAAGATTTTATGATATATTTTTGTTCCAGTTTTTTTGTTACTGTTGGATGTAATTCTATTTTATGGTGTAGATTGATTTTGAAGAGTCTGCGGAGCATAACTTCACAAACAATATGTCTGACAGAAATGAAAGCAGCCACGATATTCACTGTGATGAATTGAGCGCGTTGTTTAAGGACTTCTGCAAGTTGAGTTTTATATCACAGTGAAAGATACCGTAACAAATTGCTTCCCACAAAGTAAAAACTCCTGAAATGTCGTCAACTAAGGCTGTGATGTTCAGAAATTACAGAGGACTATGTTGTGTTCACGGAGATGAACAACAAACATCCATGTTGTGTTTATGGGTTTAAAGACAGCAAACACTGTAAGTAACGTAGAGTCATTATTCCTTAGCAAACCCTGAGCTCTGACATTGCTGCTGCAGAAGACAAAAGTTCATGAGCTTTTTAGTTCAATGTTAACAAGTGGAGTTGATATAAGCTACAGTCATAGTCTCTTCATCTTAAGTCATCTCCCCCACTTTTTAAACAACACCACCATCTGCTGTTGTCATAATGAGAGCACACCTTCTTTTAACATGTTGATTGTTGGCTTGACTTTTTGGATTGTTTAGAGTCACCTGATTGTAAATCATGCACATATGTAGGTTGAGGTTGAGCTTGTTGTTTGTAATTGTGTTGAAGTGTCATGATTTAGATGAACCCATTTGAATGACTTTTGGAGGACTCTTTGAGGTAAATAAAGGAACTAATTCATATTTTAATAAGAGCATGTCTGTAAATATATCACATACAGGATATATGTATAGATAGACATTTAGGATCCTATGTTTTATTTAAGTGCAATAACTAAAGTAAAATATGTCTCTCTTGGTTCTGCTTTGGTTTGAAACACATTTTCTGCAAACAAGTTGTGAAAACTAAACTTTCAGCAGAGCTGGTATCAAATCAAGGTCCATGAACTCGCAGGGGAAGGGGATAGGCTGTCACCTGTCACTGATTAAAGAGCTGTCATTAGCATAACAAGAAGAGCGTGAAAACACACATGCACGGATGTAAACAGAACCCAAACAGACCCTTTTTTTTACTCCGTCTCTGGTCATGGAGCTTTGTAGGAGGCCAAGGTAGAATCTACCTCAGTGGATGTAGCTGTTTACTTAGTTCCACAGCTGCAGTAAGCTGTTTTTAACCCGTCAACGTCTGTCAGTACGTCTGTCTGCCAACGTCACAGTATCAAACTGTTACAGGGGAAATGAGCGGTGGGAGAAGCGAGAACATACTTGCTGTAGAACTATAATTAGAAAAGCCATCTGTTCTTTTTTTTTACCAACTATTCCATATATAAGGAATCATTCCTATCACCCATGACAGCGCAACAAATATAACACCAACATATGCATTTTCTTTGCCATTTTCAGGAACATATCCTAATGATGTAACAAATAATAATACAAAGTAAAATTGGATTTATTTGTTTGCAACTAAAGATATGTTCCAACCTTACCAACACATAATGTTTTAAGCAGTTAAAAGTCTGAATATAGCGTTAATGTTTCAAAAAACACTGTTGGACTCACCAAATAAGTAATAATACAAAGTAAACTAATAAGCCCTTTGTTAATGGAATCAGGAGACGTTGCATCTGCTCAATCATTTATTTTCTCCACAAAATTAAGCCCTACCCAATCCCTCACTTTTGAAGCTGAAAATTGTCATAAACTAATTCATGCATTGTTTTCCATGTGGAAAAAAAATCTACAAGAAACAAAGACATTCATTTGAATCACAAATGAATGTTGTTGGAGGAAAAAGAAAAGCTTTGTGGTTGAAAGCTTTCCAACATAACCAAACAACAAAGTTTGCTGCAATTCAACAGAGGAGACAGGAGGGAAGGAAAAGAATAATTATCTCATTATCACCCAAAAACACAGAGGAGGGGTTCAACAGCACATTTGGTTTGAACAGTAAGTAGCTCAGTACCAGCTTTGTATACACAGAAATGTATTAACAAAAATATACATACTGTACATTGTACAATATGTTTCAGCCCTGTGTTAGCAAAGGCACTTTCACATTTATACAGTACTTGTGAATAAAAGTTAAATATTAGTTTTTCAGTGGATAAAAAAAGCTGCAGTAACCTTTTCTGTTTTCTTCCACCTTTTACACTAGTTATTATAGTTTGACATTTATTTTCCTTCATCTTCTTTCCTGTTTCCTCCTCCAGTTTCCTGGGTCTCTCTGGTTTTATAGTGCTCTTCTGGTAGGTTCCTTAGCTTCTCAGCAGCCTTTAAGTAGAAGAACACAGCAACAGCTAAGTTTTACTGTTTACAGGTAGGTTGACAATGTGGGGATCTTGGACTTTCACTATACATTGTGTGGAGAAAATAAGTCAGCATTTGTTTGCCTCAGTTTTATATAGTAACACTATGTACAAAATACAAATAAAAAAAGTGTTAAAATGTTAGAAAAGTGTCACACAATATTCCCAGGCCATTAGCAGTACACAATAAGTAGTGAAGGTACTTTTTTAGTAAATAAAGGGGGTCCAAAGGTGTTTTATACTATGTTATGTTATTCACCTGTTCAGGGGTGAGGTCTCTCTGCTCCTGGGCGAGCATCTCATACCCCACCATAAACTTTTTTACTGTAGCCGAACGCAGCAGAGGAGGGTAGTAGTGAGCATGTAGGTGCCAGTGGGAGTTGTCTTCCTTCAAATGGGGGCCGGTAGGGGCTCCTATATAAAGACAGAGAGACATTAGCATCCAGACACAAACCTCCTTTTACTTATACAGTCGAGTTAAATGTGGAGGAAGTCTTTTAGGCTTTGCTTGAACTGACTGGCACAGGTAAGTGATACTTCAGAGTTACATTTCAGCAGTTAGAACATTCATCTATCTCATCTAGTTAAAATATGTCATAAACCCTGTCCTTGAAAATATTTTAATGCCTTTTAACAATGTGTCAGATGTTATTTACTCTCACATCCACTTAATTGTGCCAAAGAACTATTTTATCACTGCACAATTCCTGTTCATCACGAACAGCTTCAGAAACTCCTGCCTGTGGCTCAGAAGATGAGGGTTCTCCCATTTTATCTTGTGTTTCCCTTTGTCCTTGTGCTTTAATTTGTTTTAAAAACAAATGGTATTCATTGGTTTTAAGTGCATCAGTAGTATTAATGGTAAGCATTATACTATCTTATATACTTTATACTTTACTTTAGGTTTTCTGCATTCTTTTGTTTACATATACACTTATATTTTTGCCTGGTAGGCCAGAATGGTTAAGGTAGAGTACTGGGATGCAGAGATAGGAGGATCAATTGCCAGCTTTGACACCCAGCCCATCCCCCATACCAGGCGTGTCCCTGAGCGAGACACTAGCTCCCGGAGCGCCGCATGTGGCTGCTCACTGCTGATTCTTCTTCTTATCGACACTGTTATAGCTGTTATAGCTGCTGACACTTTGTTTAGATGGCTACACTTATTACAGACAATAAAACTTGACAGTATTGATGCTTGTGGTGTTGAAGTGTCCTGCTGTAGACTGTAGGTAATGACAGAAACAGAAGTGTAAAACAATTCAGTTCAACTGGGCAGAGATCAGGTAAAATTTACATTGAGCATCTGAATTAAACTTGTAGCAGTGTTTCACCATAAATATCACTTCATAATAACTTAGGCAACAATTTTATCATCCACTAATAAAACCTCAAACATGTTTAAAAGACAGAGGCCTGGATGTCCTGTAACTTTCTACTCCTTAATTCAGACAAGACTGAAGTTATTCTATTTG
Source organism: Microctenopoma stevenorrisi (assembly GCA_032270685.1). NCBI lineage: Eukaryota > Metazoa > Chordata > Actinopteri > Anabantiformes > Anabantidae > Microctenopoma > Microctenopoma stevenorrisi. The sequence goes on along the minus strand of JAUMTR010000014.1, from coordinate 12,738,401 downwards.
GTCCCCAAGCTCTGGGAGACAAGCTGTCCAATCAAATTCCCACCTTAGCTGATATTGCACATGCTTCGAACACTACTGTGAGGAATCTTGGTGTTATTTTTGATCAAGATATCTCA
>JAUMTR010000014.1:12706609-12736578 GCA_032270685.1 Microctenopoma stevenorrisi | reverse complement strand
TGACCATAGAGTGAAATAACCAAAAAAGAATAGCCCAAGTGTGCAAAAATGACCCCAAAGTCCCCAGAGGGTTAAGTTGCATTATAAACATAAATAAAAAAAAATGAATACATTTGTTTTGCTTCTTATCCTCTTCTTCTGTCTCTGGCCTGCTTCTCCCACTCTCTCTACACCCTTGTGTCTCTTTTCAATACCAAGAAAAGAGTGCTAATAAGCCAAACTGTAATAATTCACAGATAATTATGTGGGCAGGTGTGCTGAAAACTGAAAACAGAAACTACGTGTCTGTGTGAAACTGGCATGTGTGTCTTTTCTCCACCTTGTGGTGCTGTGCTTTTCAATGGTAACTGAGCTGTAATACATTTTAGACACTGTGAGACAATTCTCATTCTTCGACATATATTTGCTGCTTTCTTATAGCATCATATAGCAGAAATTCAAAGGTTAATGAGGTGAACCTACTGTCTAACTGCCACAACATGAACCATGATGTGTCTCCAAGAAATAAAACGGACTAGAAGATTAAAGCCAGGACTTAACATGAGATCTGTAGGAGTCTTCACCACAGGCACCTTTAGACGGAGTTTTAACTTTAAAGATTTTATATCTGATAAAGTAGAAGAAAGTGAGTAGATGACTGTGTCCTCTCATGCCCTCTGTCTTTTTCTCCACGCTCCAGTTTGGGTTTATAAATGTATCTTTCATGTGGCTGAAAATCATTTTTAAAAAAAGCAACAGACTGACAGCAGCAGGTCAGCAACCCAGGTGATAAGTGTTCACAAAAGATACGGAGCTTCACTCTGTGACACAGACGGCGATATTTTCATTCTCTGAAACATCTTACATTTTCATGAGCTACTTTTAGACCGCTACTTTTAACTTCTTTGTCATGTACAGTCATCAGGGAGTGAGGCGTCCATTTTCTGGCACCGCTCAGCAGGATGTTTCTGGGGTGAGGATTGAACCAGCGACCTCTGGCTCGCGCATGGAGAGCCGTGCCTATTCGGCTATGATGACACCGCTCTCCCCTCTGTCACACATCGCTCATCGCATCACTGCACTCCGCTACCCTTCGCTCCAGTTTGAAGCAGCTGTAAAGCGTTTTCGGCGACAACAGCTTTCCTCTCGCCATCTCGGTACAGGTAAATATAAGCCAATCCCTGAGCTTTATACGAGCTTAGGGAAGAACGGCTGTGTTGACAACAAACACCTTCCTGCACAAAGTTTATAGTCTTCTGTGTGTTTGTGCAATCTGCTTCTTCACTGCATGCCAATTAAATCCAGTCATGCCCACGTCTTGACTTCTTGACTTGTGATGCAAGTTATTTCAAAATAGACTAAATAGATACTGTGGATTTTATTGTCTGAGATTTATGCAAATATGTTCATCCCTCTCCATGTTGAAAGGATACACACAGAGTTAATGTTGCTCCAGTTGCAGCCAAATCTTTTTGGCATTTACTGTATGTTTGCTTGCTTATGAGCTTTCTGTTTGTCTCGTTGCTGTTTCTCTCTGGGGTGTTTTGCTGTGATGCAAACGTAGTGTAGGACAAAGGGTGCAGTATACACACACAAAAGTGTGTTCGACATGTTCAGACCCTGAACGTTTTCTCTGTATTGTTGTATCAACAAGATCTTTACTCCCACCCCTCAAAAGATTTTCCTCTGAGATTGCTGGGTAAGTAAACATATTCTAATTAATATTAGTAGCAATAGATCAAATGACTAAGTGCAATGTAAAAAAAAGTGTGTACATAATCCATATAATAAACAAATGCATTTCTCCATAGACAAAGATTTATGCAATTACCTGGGTCCTAATTTCATTGTTCAGTACTGTGAAAGAGTGGTTAGTACTCCCACCTCACGTCTAAAAAAGGTCAGGGTTTCAAACCTGCCAGCTGTGTGGAATTTTCCTCATGCTTGCGTGGGTTTTTCACTGGGCACCGATCCACAGGCTCGTGGGAGTGATCTCTGTGTCAGACCATGTTATAGTCTGGTGATTTGTCCAGGGCACTTAAACTTTTATGTTATCTACAGAATCCAATTCATTACTGTTTAAAATACATTATTGACAGGGTACTTGTACTTTTACTTTATGTACAGTGCTCCATGCCTATAATGGGGTTCACCTTTCGCGGCCTTGCAGTTTTTTTTTACAGCGCATATTGTTCTGCACCCTGATTGGCTGTAGACCACTGTCAATCAATCTCCTCCGCGCCCTGCGTGACTTCTCTCCTGTACAGTACAGGATGCGTGCAGCTTGCCAAATCTTCTATCACTACCAGTGTTTCTGCGAAGGTTGGAACTTGACAGTGTTTAAGCAAGAGAAAAATGTGTGAAAATGTTAATACCATTCTAAGAAAAAAGTGTATAAAGTGTGTATTGAGGAGTTTTACAGCCTTAAAACATCAAATAATTGTTTTACAATTTATTAATTGTAAAAAATAATGCTAACTACTTCACAGAAACATTTTTAGAATGTAACTTTTGTAAATGACGAAGGACCACCGTACTTTAGGGAAGTGTTAGATAATAAACTTAGCACTTTTAAGCAAATACAGGTAGTTGTACTTTTACTCAATAAAGATACTCTGCGTATTGTTAACACATCTTGCTAAGAATTGCATATTTATCAATTTATTGATGAATGTAAATGCAACAGTACTCCTCTGCTCTCTAACACATGCTGCACCTTACCTTTCCCATGACATCAGGCAAGCTAATTAAGATTCATTAGTCCTTTTACTGCCAAGCTGGTGCACCCTAGGAATTAATGAAAACTATACAGGGGAGAAAAGACTGGGGAGCACACTGACTGATACTGACTGAAACATGAAGACGGTGGAAGACGCTGCCTGTAAAATTCAAGTGTCATTGTATCAATTGTTACGAGCACTATACTGTGAGAAAGCAGGAATACAAGACTGAGACAGGGTGAGAGAGAAAGTATGAGAAGAGATGGAGAGAAAAGTGAAATGGGGCGTCTTCTCTGTAGCTCACAGAATGCTAGTAAGAGACTTACACAAAAATGGAGGTAGAAGGGATTTAGCGTATTAAAAATCAGTGAGATGCTGGGTTGTCACAGGTGAGGTGTGACAGCATTTTAATGCACCTCTTCCCACTTTAATGCTTCCTATTTATAGGTCCCCTAAAATCCTCACCGTCTGTGAAAAGGCTCATCTTTACATAGTTCATAACTGACTTTCGCAGATTACAGTCACAGATGAGCACACTTCTTGCAGACCTGTCAGTGGAGCTCATTCGTGTATTAAACTGTCTGAGTGCATTAGTTGGCCTGATATCCGAACTTCACTTGTAGTAAAATCCTTCCACAGGCTTGTGTCATGTACTGCATATAGACAAAATATATCTAAACTTTTCCCCTTCTTCAGTCCAACTACAGGGCAGATTTGAAACACCATTACACAAAAACTTCCCACTTTTTGCCTTACCGTGCCAACCCATGGAATAGGGGAAGGATACTTCAAACAGATTGTCGTACTTGGTCAGTAGTCGCTTCATAACATCAGCCAGTCCTGGCAAACAAAGACAAAGTGAAAAAACAGTCAAACAGTCAGTGAACAGGGTTGACAGGGCAAAAAACACCCATCAAAACAAGAAAAACTTCAACGTACTGTATGTTTTTAACTGGCACAATATTAGTTATGGAGATGGAGCAGACACAAAAAATCATCCATTAGCCACACATGTTCACAATCCCAAACATCTGAATTAAACTGAAAGCTCACTTTTTATGTGCTGTAAATGGACACACACACACACACACACTGAAGGCTCCCCACTGAGCTGCTGCGTCACCTCAGACTATTCTAAATTTCCTTATCACTCTCTCAGTCACTCACTCTGTCAGTGTCTTCACACATACACACACACACACACACTCACTCACACGCACTCACTCACCCTCCCTCTCCTCTGTTGTCAAGTCATTTACTCTCAGGACGTGTCGCCGTGGCAACAGCAGTGTCTGATAGGGCCACGTGGCCCAATATGGAACCACTGCCAACCAGTCAGAAGTCTCTACCACCACACGCTCCTGCGGGAGGAGAAAAAATATATGATCAACCTATAATTTTTTTAATAAAAAAACAAAATAAAACTGTACAGCTACTTGTTGTCCGAGAATGTACCACAAAGATTTTGATAATGTCATGATTCTAAACTATTGACTGAGTCAGAGGCTTAGACTAAGCCCGTTCAGCAGTAGACTTTTACACTCACAGTGCTACTGCAGGTCATTCTTACAGGCAGCTCTCAGATTCTATCACACAGTTTAAGATGGTTATTTTACTCATCACATCAGCTTTTCCTAATTACCATTACTAATTTGCAGCTTCTTTGCACACTGTTTATAAGTGGCCTGGCGTCAGACTGGCATGCAGAGGCTCGCAGGTTCGAAACCCTGTCTAACTCCTTATCCAGCCCCTACCAGGTGTGTCGCTGAGCTGGACACCAGCGCTAGCCTTCTGTAAGTCGCATTGGATAAAAGCGTCTGCCATGCAAAATAAAGTAAAGTAAAGTATATTTCACCACAGAATCTGCTACAAATTAGCTCCAAAATGGAAAAAATTGTAATGGCAATGCTAGTGTATTAAAGCTTTACAGCGAAAACAGTAGGGAGCAACTGTAACATAATTCAATTGATCTTAGAAATAACCAGATTAGAAGTTATGACTAATGTTTTAGTAAACAGCAGACTGAAAGTAAGGGTGAGATTAGCACATGGGATTTACTCCACACCTGACTTGGCCGCATTCCAATACACCAAGTGAAAAATACTATTTCTAGCCTGTTTAGCTATTGTTAGCAATGTCATTTGATAACAAGCCTTTTTGTGAACCTGTGGACAATATTGTGACATTTTTAATGAGACACAAATAAGACGAGAAGTTTAACACCGCAGGTTTCATTATGACATATGGATGTGTTGCTCTGTGCAAATGGTATAAAGCTCATTTCAAAATATTTCTATGTGTTTTCAGACAAAACAAAGAGCGTTATGGTGTCCTGGCTTATGAATCTCCCAGAGGTTTAAACAAACTTGTCGAGCAAGGTACAAGTGCATAATTAGGGGATCCATGGGGAATGCAGTGGTGCCTAATATCTGTGGAGGAAAAAACAATCCCATAGTGTTCAGTCCTGTTAATGAACTGTACCTTTATTAAAGGATCCGAGTGCCTAATGCAAAAACTCTGCTTCCCTTTCAACAAATAGAAGTAGAAAGAACATAAAAAAGCATTAAAAATGAGGAAATTGTATTAATTATATTGTGTCTAGTGGATGCAATGTTTCAGGTTTGTCCTCCTGTGTTTAACAGAATGATAAGGGAGAGCCAGGATGGAGAAGAAAGAAGGCAGAGTGGGGTAAACAGAGAGACACAAGAAGTGGAGGATGTCGCAATACACATCTCGCAACAAATCCCAAAGAGTTTTTATTCAATTAGCTTGGAAAGTTTTTGTTTCAAAGTCAAGAGTGTCACCTGGGAGCCAAACCCCAAATCAAACTCCTCCAAACACTGCAGTGTGCCAATTTATGGTCCTAACCTTAGGTCAGAAAGACAAGAGCAAAATGAGAAACGCACACGTACAAAAACCCACACACTAGCAAATGGGAACAAGCTTCTTGGGGTAATTCCTGCCGACACACACAAAGCCACACACCCAGACACAATTCTACTTCCACTCTGATTTTATAAAGGTCAGTCCCCATGAGCACCTGTCAAGGAGATTCAAGAGTCTACTCTGCTCTTCTCAAACCCTAATGCTATCCTCTCTCTCATACACACACACACTCCCAGTGGGACAGGTCTCAGCTCGTTCCCTGAATGAACCAGTGGCTGTCTGATTTCTCTTTCCTTCTAACCTGCACATCTGTCTTTCTGTGACTTTGTATATCTCTTTCTCTCCTTACTGGTTTCTCTCTAACACAATCTCTCCACTTGTTTTGTTCTGTCCTTCCATCTCCTTATGTCTCTGCCTCATACTAAATTCTTGCTTAGGCTCTTTTTGGTTAATTTTATATCTTCAAGCAAACACTTTCTCTTCCTTTGAAAGGCTTGAAACACTTTTCCCTTCAAGATCAAACTCAGTATAATCAGCTTTACCTCAGGAAAAGAAAAATAGGTTCTCCTGAGATAGAACCACAAGTGGACCTCGGCTTTGTGTGCAGCTAATAAACAAGACCAGCAGCTGTCATTTAGTGCTTGAAAGTGAACAATTCTAAAACACAGAAGACCCAATGAATCAAAATATAGTGACAGAGTCCAAAATCCCAAATTTAGAGATGGGACTTTCATATTGTTAACATAATGAAAGCATAAGAATGGCATTTCTATTGTAAAATGAAGATACAATTAACTATCTTCCGTTAAATAACTGTGCAGCGAAAAAAAAATGTACTGTACTATTTGATACAGTCTGCACGCTAAAGTTAGCATCGAGTTACTGTAGCTTAACTTAAGACAAAAGCTGAGAATAAGACCGCAAACAAAGCAAACTACTGGTTTCACCAAGAAACAGTCTGGTACATAAAATCCCTTAAAAACACAAATTGCATTTGTACACCTAAACAACATAAATATAATAGATGAACTGTATTTACGTGTACTGTGTTACTAGGCGGCTTGTTTCCAGTATTAATATTTAGCTAGCTAAGCTAATCCTACTGTATCTGCTGGACCCTGCTGCACATTTACTTTATTAACTCTATGTTTAAATATAGACATATGTACACACAGGATATATACTCCCTGAACTAGAACTATAGGAAGCACGTTGACAATCTGTGAAGTCGCTCTTAGGAAGCAGCAGGAAGAACAGTAGGAAGAAAAGGTTACAGAGGTATTTATAATGCAAAAGGTCACCTCAAAAATACAGCTAAAATTATATTTTCATGGATGTATGGTCACCATTGGTTATCTAAAAAAAGATCTAGAATACAGAATACTGCTTCCTCTGTGCTGGCAAACAATCAGAAAACAAATTAATAAAGTAGATGAAATAAACTTCAAACCAATCTCAAATGTAATGGCAAACTGTAATGATAGGGAGCCCAGCACAAAGACACACATGGAAACCAGAATTATGGATAATGGCATGGAAAGAAAATACAACCTCAGTAGATAAATGTTCATTACTATTTTAACTTTCAGAGCAACGACAAGTGGAAGGCAAAAGGTAAGGTGAAGCGCTTCCAGTTAATCTTATTAGGACAACATTTGACTTATTACTGAAATGACAAACAGGGATTTAGCTAGAAATGTAGCATAACCTTAGATTAAATCCAGTATATTAAAATAAAGTAGCTTAAGTAAGCAATCTCTTTATAGCATTAGCAGAAAGAAAGCATAGCAGTGACTAGAATAATTTAGCAGTAGAAAGTACAATCACAGCTTCTAGGCGTCTGCTTAGTAAGATATTTGCAAACATAGTAAATGTGCTCAGCCTTGTCCTCAGTGGTTACTGCTGCTGATGGTGCACACACAACTTTAAACGCGCGCACGCACACACACACACACACACACACACACACACACACACACACACACACACACACACACACACACACACACACACAGACTTCTTCATCTTTACTCAGATTGAAAATGAATGCTGCAACATTATGCTAATGAGCATCTTCTGCTGTCCAATTACACACTTCACTGACTCAAAGACAAGCAGAGGGTGCTGATGGGGGGGAAAAAAATCCCTGGAAGTAGATGTGGTGGGTGGTCACTGTGTTCAGAGACATTTTGAAAACATTTAGGTTTATGATGAACTATCAACACACAGTTAGGTAAAATGACTCCAGTGTCGCCTTAATCATTCATTAATAATCAATATCATCTGAATCCAAATTTCAATGAACTAGGTTATGAGTGATGATGTTACAAGAGTAAATGTCTCCTTTGTAAATGTAATTATTGGCTATCCGTGGGTGCATGTGCGCATGCTGTACCTTTTTCTCAGCCTCCTGTTTAGCGTACTGCAGGAGCAGTGGTTCGCCGTGTTTCTCGTAGTAGGCCCTCTGACAGCGGTCCGACAGAGCCGGCTCGTTAGGCAGGAAGTTGCTGGCCCACACCTACGATGATGTCACAGGGAGCGAGAGGAGAATGGCGATGAGATACCCCGTGGCAAAAAAACTTTTAGATTCAACACATGTGTGTGTGTGTGTGTGTGTGTGTGTGTGTGTGTGTGTGTAATGCGGCATTAAGAAAATTAAAAGGGACAACAGCTACAATAATGATCACAGTGCATCTGTGATTTAACACAGGTGCTATTTATCAAAACTATTCAATCAATAATTGCTCCACAGGAAGAGAGATCTCTGGCTCTTCAGATTAATAAATGTCTTTCTCCCACAGTTAAACCTTTTATTTATTTCAATGGAGTGTAAAGTACAGCTGTAAACACTAAAATCTAACTGAAATGTGTACGTCATCACAGTGAACATGTGTACATATGTACATTACTGAGAAACATCAGATTCCTACTGCAAACACTAGAAGCATACAGTATAATCACATGATTAACATGCAATACTTAGTTTTGTTATGATTACACTGTAGAAAAATGGTAAAAGGTCTGACAACAGGTAAATTACATTATAATACCAGATGTTATTTAATGGCGAGTTTTCATTGAAAATATTTATTTTCTATAGCTTCTCACTGATTTAACATTTGTTTGTAAAATTACAGTTATGCACCATACCATAAGAAATCAGTAGATTTTAATTGTGTAAAATGATACGTATACATTTTTGTTCTAATGGTGTAGAATGTCTATTTTAAAAAGCAGATTTACTTTATTAGCTATTCGCTTGCAAAACAAAAAAGATAACTAGATTTATTCATGGCAAATATTTGTAAAAAATATATTTTCGCAGTGTAGCCCTCAGTCATGTTGAAACTGCTAACACTGGGGTTACACATCACATCAGAAAAACTGAAGTAGCATAACTATCTCTCTGTGTATATGACTAACTGATGTGTCTGGACAACAAGCCTTGAATCCCCTTTCCGCTACATTTGCATATTCCTTGAATATTCAAGGCCACCTCATTCCTGTCCATCAGATGCTCTGAGAGTTTTCTAAGCAAGAACAACACAGCGATTAGTGCCACTTTCCAAAACATTAAAGTCACACTATATAAACGCATTTGCACAATGTAAAGCAACACAACAATTGATTCAGTTAACAGGCTGTAAATGTCAAAGCAGTGTTCTGTGTGCACAGATAGACAACCACAAATACGCACACACACACACACACACACAAACAGACAAAATTAGCTTCCTGATTGTGAATAATAACATCTCTCAAAAAAGATTAACAAGAGACAAACACATTGTTAAAACTCCGCTCTCATCAGCCACCAACTGACGGTCTGTACCAGTCAGCACTCAATCTAAATTAGACGTTGGTTTTAATTGTGATTAGGAGAGAACATCCCAAGAGACAACGAAAAGTGTGATGCCCTAAAAAAATGATCAGATGCTGCAGGAACAATTTATTTGTGGAAGACATTCTTCCACGTCAGCTACAGACTCCAGTTTGTAGACCTGAGTAACAGTTACAGTTAATTTTCATGTAAGCTTCGGAGTAAAAGCATCAAAGCAGCAGAATAATCTCCATAACGTACTTCTGCTGCTTTTCATTTTTATCAACAATGACGAATGGCAACACAATGTATGTTGGCTCTTCAACTTCAACTCAGGGCTACATGATAAATCACTATTTCAGATGAGGTTTTTGAATAGGAAATGTTTGCATGTGGGTATTTAACATAAGCATCCACACTAATGGACTCAAGTAATTTGCAGCTATTCACAAATCTAATGTATGAATAGTTGTGTTAAAAACGGAGTTATTGCTATTAAATGCTTTTTCTACTTTCTGTCGTTAACTTTGCAGAGATGTTAGGACTTTTACAGTTTTGTTTTACTGATTGTAACATTTGTGTCAGCAGGACTAGTCTTTCCAATTATAATTTTCCATCGCGTTATGAGCAGAGTAATAATGTGAAGACGTTCTCTGCTGTTTTAAATCAGCACTGCTTCCGGCAGCGTGGAAAGTTTTATTTTCTGATTAAACGCTGCTCTTTTCTCCGAGAATACAGAGCAGAAATCACATAAGCCCTACAGTTCAAATTGTTAGTATTATTATTACTATAGTACAACAGGGAAAATACAAAAAATGTGCTCTCTTGATAATCAGAAAGCTTTCATCATGGTTTTGAGGCAGTTTATTTATAAGCGTCCTGCTGGTCTTACCTTTAGGGCACATGTCTTATAGCTGTATCATCCTGAATTTAAATGTATGACTAGCACTTAAGCAAATCCAATAACAGAACAGAAGGATTTTGTTGCTGGGAGTTATTAATGTTTCCTGGCATTTTTACTCTAAGCCTTGGTGATATTCTCTGCACAGTCACTACTATGACAGCAAAAAGCAGATGATCCTAATGTGAATATTAATAGTTTGGCGTCAGGACCATGTTTATGATCCTGACGCTAGAAAGACTGAAAAACACTGACTGACTGACATTGTTATTGTGTAAATGCATTTGCATGCTTCCAGGTGTGCGTTCGTTTTCTGTGCCTCGATCTGTATGCCTGCCAACATGTGTAGTCTGGGTCTATTTGTACACCTGTGTTTCTGTATACATCTCCTCTCCAGCAGGAGACTGCTGATTCTGAGAGAAACATAATGATAATACACGCTAAAGAAAAACAAATAAAACAGTATAACCTCCATTGCCCCAAATTAGACCTTGTGAAAATGAGATGTTTAGCTGTAAACTACTATTCAGACATTTAACTTCAGCTTCTAAGATCTCCCCCTAATTGTCAATATTTATGTAGGAAGTAAATAGGAACTCACTAATAACACAAATACGTGACAGAATATATTGTATATACTGTGGGCTATGTAGAAAAAAAAAGCACATTACTTATTATTCGAGAGGCATACTTTGTTTTTTCCTCCACTTACATAACAATACATACAGCTCTGTTCCTGTGAGACAAAAGTTATCAGAAGCAACACAGCCTCCAGAACATGATTAACATTTTTCTTAGTTACTCTTCAGAGTTTTAGATCTATGCTTGGTACATTCTGGCCTGGAAGGGTTGTCTGGCTGTTCATGCAGACATGTACACATTAACATTAACTCCTTTCTAGGACTTTGATGTGGTACAAAAGGGAAATCTGGACTGAAGAAAGAAATCCTACAACTTACAAAAAGCTCCTCCAAAGTCTAAATCCAGGTTTGACTGGTACATGTGAAAACAACGCACGCGTAAAAACTGGACTTTAAAGGTACCTGAATGCCTATATAAATATATACATTTTACAGTAATTGTATCATCATAGATATCTGAAACTGAAATTTTCTGAAATAAAAAATTCACACACAGCCCAGTGATGGTGACCAGTGTGTTAAATAATGTGTAATGTGTTATTCTGAAATCACATACCGCCCTCTGCTGTTAATTTCTATTATACATTTTCAGAATTTCAAAAATTTTAAGCACAGATTCACATAAACAAACCTGTGTTTAAACAGCAAGACGGAGGAACAGCTGCAGTGTTGTTCAGCTACAATAGCATCTTAAATTAATTCGACATCTTAGAGACAACAAACACTGTCTTTTCAAACGTCAATATTATGTTTGTAAGGCACTAATCTGCTGTCATTAAGAGCACATTCAGCTAATCCTAATGATAGTTGTACATATGGACAAACACAATATGAAAAGCAAGATGGGAAAAGTGTATTTGGGAAACAGCACAGAATAATCAGGATGACATTATTCAAGCAGGGGTGGCCTGCTAATTAATTAAAAACAAAGCCTTAAAATCTGGCTTTGTGGTATTTTCATTAATGTTTTAGGCAGCTACATTATTTTTCTACATAACTTGGATCGCTTACATAATATTCTGACTGTGACGAAAACAGTATTTCTGTTTAAAATTCACCATATTGTTGTGTCTTTTCAAAGTAACCATCTTTCCATTTTTCTCGTTCTGTTTCCCACAGCTCCACATCACACTGAGAGGTGACAGTCTGACAGAAATGCATTGCCTTCAGTAGCTGTTAGTTTTGCCTGAATCACTTAACTGAAAAGGGAAACATCAAAAGGCGATAAAATGTCCAAACTGTAATATGAATGTGACTATACGTCATTATAAAAGAAACAAAATCAGTCACACAAATATGCACTTTCAGCGAGTGTGACAGAGGCATACAATTATTGCTGCTTTAAAGTTATGTCTGGCTCGAAACATTTTGATGGAGTTCTTTTTAACACATCAACATCTTTGTCATGGTAAATCTGAAAAGCCATCATCTCGCATGTGCAAATGAACCACTGTAATTGGCTCCAACATATTGTGCCTATGTAATTAAAGCTTTTTTTTAATCAGCTCAATGCGCATAGTCTTCAACATGCTGTCTCTTTGATGTTATACATATTCTCTTTACGTATGTCTGAAAACTGCAGAGAATAGCTTATGTGTGCATTTCCTACCTGACAATGAGGATGTGGATTTGAACAACCCATCACGGCTCCTTTATTCTCAAAAATCTAAAAGCAGAGAAAGGTTTGATAAGTCCAGATTTGTTTTGATCAAATGTGGATGACATAAATTATATACATTTAAAAAAACTAATAAAAAAAAGTTGTTGACATCTAACATAGTAATAGGTATGATGTCAGCATTGGACTGTCTTTTATAAAGCAGCTTTTAAGAAGTGATAAAAGCTATTTTGCTCTTATTTTTGCATTCAGTGTGTCTGTCTGCCTGTAACATCTCAATACGCTAGGAGATCTTTATGTATATGCTGTAATATTATCAACATCGGAAGAATTTAATTGCCAGTCATATAAACTTTGCTGCTGTTTGAATTTGCGAGTTTGCCCAGAGGTATCATTAAAGTTTCATCCAATCCAATACAGGACACATTAAAATGAAAAATTGAAAAGGGTAGAAAATCAAATGATCGGCAACACTGAAGCACGGGGTGAAAAGTTTAACCATCACAATTTTGCAAGTATCCAGCAGTGAGAAATATGAAATCAGTAATGTGTGAACACGATTACAAATGAGTGTGCATGTGTCTACGCGTGCATTGTGTCTACGTGTGCGCAAGTGCAACCTATACCTGAACCCAGGGGTAGGTAGTGCCTAGTTCTTCAACAATCTCTGCCCACTTGTCAATCACTTTGACAACCTCTTCATTTTTCATGAGCGGCAAGGTGACATCAGACCAAGGATGAAAACACATTACTTTACTGAGACAAAAAAGACAGGATGGAAGGAGACAGGTCAGCTGGTAACAGATATAACAATATATAGCAGTGATATTATACTAGATAAGACTCTAAAGTAAATAAACAAGCTTTACACAGGTAATGAGCGTACAACACACTCATGACATTTCTGTCCCATGATGACAAAGTAAGAATATTATTTCTGTAAATAACATTAACAATTAAACACTGAAAACTCTCATTTACTAAACAATTCAGATCAGTTTATGTGCATCCTGTTTGCTTTAACTATGGCTAATACCTTCACCACAAGGAAGGACAGTGGTGGCAGCATCATGCTATGGGGGTGCTTCTCAGTGGCATAGAGAAGTAGACTGGTCAAGGTTGTGGGAGAAATAAATACAGGTAAATAGAAAGAAGTGCTTAAACAAAAGGGTACATGAACTCTCAGGGGTCACTTCACCACAACAATGACCCACAGCTTAAAAAACAATGCTGGAATAAATTTGGGGCAAACCTGTGAGTGGCCCTGTCAAAGCCCAGTGTGTGAGATTGTGTGTGTGTTTAAGAGAATGTCCATATCTTCTTACGTATATTACCCAGGGATACCTGCCGTCAGGGCCAGGAAAATGTTATTTCTATCGACCAACAGCCAGAGTCTTCTTGGGGCCTAGGCACCTAGTATGTGATCAATAATTCAACGTGACTTTAGTGTTTATGCTCTGAGCAAAACTGTACAGTCGCATTTATGAATTGTTCATGAGTGTTATCGGAGGTGCCAGCATTTCAGTGTGTGTGTGTGCTCACATGTGTGCACTAACACTGTAAAAGACAATGTAACATAAACCCAATCCGCAACCCTTGTAAAGACCAATAAAATTGAAGTTACAAGGCTGTATTGTCAAGATGCTATAAAAAAGCATGCATCTGTTAAATCCCACTACTGGAACATCTCATTTAACTATGATAGAGTACCAGTAGAAAACACTGCGATAAACCAAAGATGGAGTCAATATAAAATAAAGTGAAAAGTAACTTGGCACATCACCTTAACGGATGCTTTCTGCCTATGCTTCCTTTGGTGTGGAATCAAACTGAACCAATATAAATTAGATTGGACAAATCAAAGCTGTGATTATGAAAATAAAACTAATGAAGAAATTCATGAAAAAATACATTGTGCGCTGAAATAAAAAATCGGCAACACACTGCCACTTGCCAGACTCAAAAAATACATGTAGGGGCACCAGTCACCTAACACCATATTGATAGAATAATGTTTTAACCCCCTCTTTTTTGTGACAAGTATTTTATCAAAGGATTTAAAAAATGAGAAGAACCTTCAAGAGATAATGAGTTATAGGTCTAGATATGGTGACACGGGGGATTTTAATACCACATTCAGATTTTAACCAGCATGTGTTCTGATGTTATCTATAACCTTTATATTAACGTTCACGATTCACAATCGTCCAAGTATCCCTGAACAGCAGGACTGTTTGGAAAAACCATAAAAACATAATCGGCACACCGATATTTTCAATATGATTTGAACTGTGAGTTTTTTGTGTGTGCAGTGATAAAGCTTCTCAGACAATCGACAACCCAAGTCATTGTCTTTGGATCAGAAAGACGTTTAAAGCTTCTCATGTTTAGAATCACCACAGATGAACAGATCAGTGGACTGTAGTACCGACTGTCTGACATCTGATGGAGATGTGAGGGAACATCCCCACCTACTGGTAGCACAAAGGAAACACACATCTGTATACTATTTATAGTGAGTATTTGAGATATAGTTTGACATAGTTTAAGGTGTCCTGAAAACAGCTGGCATGCAGTGCGTTGATTAACAAAATTAGCTTCATCTAATAAGAGACTATGCTAATGACGATGATCACAATGAATGAGAGGGGCCTCAGTATGACTGCTCTGATTGCACTCATCAGTTCAGATTTAATTAGTCATAAATTTGAATTATCATTTTGAAGAAGAACACTGATGACGATGCACTCCTCACTAAACTGTAAGATACAGATTCATTTACATCAATGTGTGTTTTAAGATAATGGATCAAACATTTTGCGTTTCTTTTTCTTTGCATTTGTTAAGTTTAGGGTCAACATTATCCTCAGTCCACTCATCATGTTTGAACAATGAACACAACCTTTAAACCTTCACCCAGTATGATGACAAGCAATTATTAATCTTGCACTACACTATAAACTGTATAAGACACGACGCTTTGTTTCTTACCAGACGCCTCTGGCAGCTTTAGAGCGGAACAGTGGGTGCTGATCCAAACCTGATGAACACGAAAACAAATCCACTTTCAACAGTACATTTGCTTGTTATTTCAAGAACAAATACATCAATCCGTTTACACAAATCAGCCGTGATTGTGTAGTTTATTATGTCATGACATTATCGCAGAAGTCAAATATCTAAATAAAATACATCTAATCGGCAAATGGCTCGACACTTTGGACAAAGTTGATCCAAGAAAAAAAGAATAAAAAAGAATAAAACACAAAATTAATCTAAGCTTCAAACAACAGACTTGAAATTTAAATATGCATGGTACACATTTCAGAGAAGGGTTGTACAATGTCACTCACTGGGATCAGGAGCATCTGTCTGAAGAGCAGGGAAGTCATTTTCAAAAACAAAAGTGCTCTCATAATCTGGATTTACCTAGAGAGAAAGAGACACACATGCACGGACATTAGACATTAGACCTCCCAACCCTACAGAAGTATGGAAACTGTGTGTTCTTACCTCTCCATTCGCACGGGTATTCCTGGGACAGAGTGGGTTGCAGGGATCATACCTAGGTATGTGCTCTTCAGGAGGTTTTTCGACCTGACCTGCCCAGGGTCTCTTCATGCGATGGGCTGACACCAGGACCCAGCTGTCTCGCAAGGGGTTATAACGCAGGTGCTGGTGCTCTGAGATGTACACAAGTGACAGAATATGACAGATTTGTCTGGAAGAAACAGCTATTCAACTATTCACAGCAAAATGTCACCGGTATCCTAAAAAAACTACAGGAAATTATTACAGATAATCATTGAATTGAGCATTTTGAAAAGGTAAAAACATACAAAAAAGGATACAAATGTATGTGCAAAAGCAACAGAAAACAGTCATCTAAAGGCATTTGTGGTTTTGTGTAGGAATGTAGGAATGGCTGTTTGCTTGTGCTGCAGTTTTGAGCAGCAAGCATCAGGAAATCATGTCACGAGACTTCACAGTGAAGTGAGCAATGCAAAAAGCACCCTGTCAGGCTGACATGATCGCTCTTTATCATTAAACAGTCACAATAAAGAAAGTGATCTGACGTCAACTGCTTTTGATTTTAGCAAAACCTTAATAAAAATACACTTTATTTTACATAAAATATTGACATGATCGAACTGCAATTTGAAATATGTAAAGTGAACTGTAACGGTATCATGCGAGAAATCCCACAGCTATTTTATGAAATGCTTTGACCTACTGGCTAATTCGGCTAATAAACAATCCACCAAGCATACATTCAGTTAGACACAAACGTTTTTAATATATTTCAGGACTGCGATGTATTATTGATAACAGTACAATATTTCTATAAGGAGACAATATGTATGAGCTCTGTAATAACAGTAGCAGTGGTGTATTCTGATGCAACTACTAGTTTGTTGTTAACACTCACGGTTCATACTTGAGTTTAAATTCTGTCTCTGCACAGAGATGTTCAGACAAATACCGAGAACCTGAAATAAATGTATGATTAGCTTTTTAAACCCTGAAACATTAGTACTTTACAGAACTCCATACCTTTGGGGTCAAAGTTGAGCACCTCTTTTTTTCCGCTCATGTTAGTGG
The DNA here is from genome assembly GCA_032270685.1 of Microctenopoma stevenorrisi. Classification (NCBI taxonomy): domain Eukaryota; kingdom Metazoa; phylum Chordata; class Actinopteri; order Anabantiformes; family Anabantidae; genus Microctenopoma; species Microctenopoma stevenorrisi. The sequence goes on along the minus strand of JAUMTR010000014.1, from coordinate 12,719,411 downwards.
ATATAATTTGAGAACTGTGACCTCTCTGGTGTTGATCCACTACAAACTTTCCGAAGCTAGCAGCTACGCTGTCCCTTTTCCACGGCGCCCCTTGTCCCACTTCCTGATGTTTGGAGAGCTAAAAAACGTGCTCCCAGGGACAAATCAACGCCTAGTTACAAACCTCTAAAAAACGAAATGAACTATGGCAAAATAATAACATAATAATGGAAATTATGTTAAATGTTCATATTTAACACAACTTCTTAAAAATATATATTTTTGGATATTTGTTCTGTAAAACCATGCTACGTAATAAACGCATAGCTATAGGGGGTTTCCGAGTATTCTGGCAACCCTAGATTCGCTCTCGCCCAGACGACACAATACTAATACTGATTGGCTGAGCAGCGACATCCCGCCCTCACCTGACCAGGAAGAAGCTGTCAGTTGGACTGCACGCCTCCCCTGCTGATGGCGTGTTTGTAGCGACCTGTTTGCCTCAGTGTCCACATGTAGTCAAACCTGCTGCTGTTTCTCTGTGTGTCTACGTTTTTGTTCCAACCATGTCTGTAGTCAGAATGACTTTGAGACTGTTCTTGTTGGCTGCAGCCACTGTCCTGGCCGCGCTGCTGTTGCGGCACTGGATGGCCACCAAGCAATACGTTTTTAACAAAGACGACGTCGCCAAATTGGCCAAACAGTACGCTGGTGAGTTTGTTTAGTGGACTTTTCATGTATCCAGGTCACGTCAAAACAGTCCACTTAAATGCAGTTTGTAGTAAAAACACAACAATGGTAATTCAGATTTGTTAAGCCTGTCTTCTGTGTGTGCTGTTAAATGTCTGTTCATAGGACAGGACCATGAGCAGGCCTTCTCTAAAGTGGTGGTGGAGCTCAGGAAGAGGTAGCAAATACAATATTTTGCAACAGAAATATGTGCAAGCACTTTGTAGTTTATCATTTTTACAAAACTCTCGTTTTAAGTTAAATCAGATCCATTCAGACAGAGTGTGAAGTTATCTAAATGCCCAGTCAACTAGAGCACTATTTGGAAGAAAGCATCTCCAAATAATTTCCTGGCTGAATCCCTAGTGTTCGTTTGGATTATGGTTTGGGAAGATAAATTCTCGTTCAGGCAGTTTGCAGCAACCTTTCTGTAGTATACATGTTGGTGTCTTGCTGCATGGAGGTGCATTGTTGATAAACCGCTAATAAAGTGTGTTGGAATTAGGTATCCTGGCCACATCCTGCCAGATGAGGACCTGCAGTGGGTGTTTGTCAATGCTGGAGGCTGGATGGGCTCCATGTGTCTGCTCCATGCTTCGCTGACAGAGTACGTGTTATTGTTTGGTACAGCGGTGGACACAGGAGGGCACTCGGGTAAGGAAGGGGGGAGTTAAATGTCGCTCTCAGGTACTTGAACTAAGTGGGTGCAATGTATCTCTCTTTGTTCTTTTCTTTGAATTTTGCAACTTGCCTGTGTAGAAAACACTACAAGCCAGTGTCCGCTGTCTGATTCTGTCAGGTCGCTACTGGGCTGAGATATCTGACACCATCATCTCTGGCACCTTCAGACAGTGGAAGGAGGGGACCACCAAGAGTGAAATATATTACCCTGGTAACACTTTTAAACATTTTAAAGGAAATTGTCTAAGCACATCTACAGTAAGTGACAGAATCGTGTAATGTGTTTGGTGGTTTCTTTTTTTTTCTCTCACAGGTGACACCATCGTGCATGGTGCAGGTGAAGCCACATCAGTCCAGTGGAGCGCTGGGACATGGATGGTAGAGTACGGTCGAGGTTTCATCCCTTCCACGCTTGGCTTTGCTCTAGCGGACACCCTGTTCAGCACCCAGGACTTCCTCACAATGTTTTACACTGTACGTGTGTATGTCAAGGGTCTGCTGCTTGAGGCTGGTACGGTGCTCGCAGACGCCGGAGTTTTCTGAGGCACAATCAAGGCTCTGATGCTCGCACATGGACAGTAACCAAATAATCCAACGTTCACCCTCTCATGCCATTTTACCTCTCATTTCTACCATCTAGCATGGGGAGAAAACTGTGCCGGATCGTTTTCAAGTTCATTTTTAATTCTTACCTAAAATTGTAGATCATTCAAATCCGCTTCAGGACCGTTAATCAGTTTGGCTCCAAGTTATTTTCTCTCATAAACTAGACGGAATAAAGGGTTAGGGTTACTCCTCAAGGGTAGGCATGGGCATTTTCTAATCAGTACTCACCAAACTTTCACTAAAACCAAAAATGAATTGCCTCCACTCAATCATTTAATTTGCTACTTTAATAAGCTTAATTGTTTCAAAAACATAAAAAAACACAGATGACTGGGTGACATGTTTTTTAATTCTAAAATGCTTGGTCAGAATAATTTTTAAAGATATAGTGGTTAGCATTGGAGCCTCACAGCAGTAAGGCCCCAGGTTGAAATCCATGGGTTGGCCGGGTACCTTTCTCTGTGGAGTTTTTCAATCTGCGACATGCTGTTAAATTTATTAGTGATTCTAAATATTCCATAGGTGTCTATGGTTGTCTGTCTCAGGATAATGGATGGATTCTCCATAATTCTGCTGGAGGTCGTGCAGGTTTGCAGTTGCCTTAATTTAGATCGCTGTAAGAGGTTATGACAATTTAGAGCATTTGTATTTGCATTTGGAATATTTGTCTCGTCAAAGTGTTTTGGATTAAGAAGTATGCCACCCAGTGAAAATACCATTACTTAAGAAGATATCCAAACTCTCACACACAACACCCACATTCATCCCTAAGGACCCCTCAGCATCTTACTCCACACATTCTTTTTCAACGAGTCTTGACAAATCAGAGATTCCTTGGAGATCATTATTGCACATTTGGAGAGGAGTTAATTCAGAACAATATGCAATGCTAAATATGGCTTGTAAACACACAGGGTTTTATATGAATATAGAAGTGTCCGAAGATCAAGCCTCTCTTGACAACACACAAAATGTCCTTATTCTTAGCTGTACTTTGTATTTTTCGAGAAAACCTAAGAAAACTGCCTTGATAATATGTGCGTAATGCCCCATCTTCCTCCAATATGAGTCGACCTCGGATTCTTACCAGCTGAGATGCTGCAGGGTTACTATTTAGTTAGTTACTATTTCAGATCTCACAAGTCAAATATTTTAGGCTTATTAAACATTAAATATACATTTTCCCTCCCCAAAGTTCTGTTTGTTAGTAAAAGTAAAATATTTTTGTAGTCTTTTGACTTTCCAGTTAAACTATAAAGCTAAATATTCATCACACACTGCGCATACTGTACAGTCCAGTTCAATACCAGCAGATAAGTCTGAAATTTGAAATATTTTAACATGTACTTGAAATTCATAATTCTTCTGTACTTTAGACCTCAGCTGTGATATGTCTCAAATTCATTTAATAGGTCTGATTTAAGTTGTCACAAGTGACATCATAGAAGCAGAACTGTGGTTGTATTAGGTTAAATATACTGTAACAATAGATGTATTTGAAGGACATATGATTCTGAACAAACTACATGGCTGCACTGCCCTCAGCCCCTTTTCATCATGTGGAACTTGTCCAACAGGGTGGAAAAAAACACTGCGGACAGGTCTTTTGAAGTCTTGTGTGTACTGCACTTGGAATAGTACTGCACAAGCAAATGGCTGCTACTGCATCTTCCGTCATTAGGGGGAAACATTTCAGAAAAAAACTTAGGACAGATGAAAAAAAACATATTTTCAGTCAACATATTCTAGACCCAGAGATGCGGTTAAATTGTTTATGTACAGCACCATCCATTGCAGTGTGGTTTGAAGCAAATGGCAAAATATGTTGGACAGAACACTACCACCGTACCTTAAATGTGTATGAGCGGATGTGCAATTTACTGTAAAATAAAGGGGGAAACTGACTGTGCTGAAAAAATAAATGTTTTTGACTATAAATGGTGTTAACATCTGGTGTTATTGTTTCTAGAGATACTTTTATTAATACTAATATTCATTTTTGCTAAAACTTTACATCTGGCATTTAGAGGTTACTGCTATGGATGACCTGAGTAACCATATTACTGTAAATGATGCTTGATTCAAGGCCGCTTCATTCATCACAGAAACGGGTTATCCGTTAATAATGCACAGCAGGAGCGAAAAAAAAACCAAGCAGTAATTCTAACGGGTAAACAGAAGCTGAATGAATGCACAAAACTGACCTTATACAGTCTAGAAAGTTAATAAAAATACACATGTGGTTAGGGATTCTGGGTTGGTGGAGCGGTGCTGTGTGAACAGATGGTGTTATTCAATAAACCAGGTCAGCAGACAAGAAGACAATCATTCCTCAGTTCTTTATAAATGTCAAAGGCATGCTGATCTGTTGCTGTCATATTCATAGGAAACGCCTGGACGATGATTGAAGTGAGTGACTTTTACATGGCTGTATGTTTGAAATCATTTTAAAATGTGATCAACACTGTGGGTGTGGAAATATTCACATGTGCTGCAGGCCAGCGTATGCCTACTGCAAATACTGTGTGTGTATTTGAGCAAGTGCGTCTAGAATTTGCTAAAATCTGCATAAACCACCAACATGCTCACCACACACACATGCAAAATAAAAGTCACTATCTTGCAAGTTAAAAAAAAATTATGTGCACTCCAGTAGTAGACCTGAATCTACTCACAGCAACTGCTGATGGCATTATCCTGCTCTCTAGTGGACATATTAAGGATAAAAGCATCAGATGAACATCATCTCAATCAGAGGTGTATGAGCCCAAAAAAGGAAAGTGATTTTAGTAAGACTCGCCAGCTAAGTAATGAATTCTTTTTTATTTTACAAACAGCTCACTTAGTGTCTTTCAGTTTTCAGCCACATACTGTATCCTGCTTAATTCACTAAGGTATATACATATTAACATATTCATTTTTGTAACAAGTTTTTATTAATGACAGAATGTGATTTCTGTTTCACTGTGCAGCAGTTCTTTGTCAGTGTTGTTTGTATTCACAGTTTCACAGCAGGAGAGTGCACATGTATGTACGGGAGCCCAGAGGGGAAATGATTAGACCCCAAACACACCACTGCGCACAGACTGCGAACAACAAAGAACCAGAAAACTGAGCCGCTGTGTCTCTCTCACTTGACTCAGTCATAATGGAACTCTCATATCAGTCGATGAAAGTCGCCCATCAAGCCCGGGAGGCGGTGAGTGAAGACGGGAGTTTGCCTTTTTTGTCTTTTTTTTGCCAATTTAACAGACAGGTGTTGTTAAGCTAACATCCTTTAGCGAACTAGCAATAGTTCTCTGCTTAATCCAAACTTAATATTAGCGTAGCATATTATTGGTTATTATAAGATAGGCACAGACCAGCGTAACTCTCGGTATATTGTGCAGTAATATCAAAACTGTTAAACTAAAAAAAAACATTAAACTTTTAGCCGTTTGCTAAACAAGCTAATTTCAGAAATACCCAGAGGTACTGAGCGTCCACTGGTTGCCTAGTTACTTGTTACGTCGTTGTCATTTTTACCAATGTGTCGCCCCCTCGTGGTAACCCAGCTCTTCTCCTATCTCAACAAAAAACTTCCCCCTTACGTTTGAACCAGGGATGATAAACTGAATGCGTATATTTCTTGACCTCATAATAATAATAATAGATAGAATTGAAATAAAAAAATACTGTTTTCCATATACAATCGAGAGACAGGTCGTACCAATGATTTATTTTATCAAGCTGTAACTAGCACTTCTTTTTATTAATGTTTCATCCTATCATAAGATTTTCCCAAAATTAAATGTGACAACTTCATATGTTTTTTACATTGTGCTTGCATTAGCAAATATTTAGTGTTTTGGCGTGGTAAATGCCTTAAAATGATTATTTAATAATTTAAAAATCTTATTGATTAATCAACTAATTATCTCTAATCCAGGCCAAACATTTAATTAAGGCAGTTAGCATTAGTGTGGCTGTTGTGTTCAAGCTACAGCTGAGTCTCAGTGTTAATTTCAATAGGATGAGCTGAGGACTGAGATGAGGAAGAAGAGCCTCCTCATCCTCGTCTACCAGCACCTGCTGGGGCAAGGGTCAGTATGAAGATTTACTGAAAGGCATTTGAACATAACAGCTATTGATGTCACAGGTACATGTATTTACACTTGCAATTAAAATAAGTACCTGAGTAAATTACTTACGTCGAACCAGAGACACATTTCATGAGACTCAGAGTGAATCGTATGAGACCCTTGAGGCATTTACTTTGGTTGTGTAATTTTTTAATCTTTAATGTGTGTTGCGTGTTTACCCCCTAGCTACGTTGCAGCAGCGGTGGCCTTGGACCAGGAGACAAACGGAGGTGTGAAGAAGTTTGAGGTTTGTGATAACATTGATTTGGAGATAATGCTGATGGAGTACGAAAGTTATCACTACGTCAAGTTCCAGAAATATCCCAAACTCATCAGAAGAACAGCAGAACCAGGTAAATGACTACCTCTAAAACGGAGCAACACTGATGTCGTGTTTTACGCTCAGTGGGATACATTAACTGCTAAATTCAGACTTACTGTGTGTTTTTGTCAATATTTTCTGTTGTATTTGTTTTCTGTCAAGGGGAAACCAGATATGGAAAAAGTGGTGGAGTAAAAAGGTGAGTTTCTTTCTATTCAGAACTTAATATAATCCTACATAAAGTATGATAGTATGTTAAGGGTAAAAATGCAGCATACAGCCGTAGCTGTATGCTGCATTTTTAGGTGAAATGGGCAAGTGTGACAGAAAATGTGTTTAATCAACTCGAGATCAAAGAGCTACAAGCTATTGAGCTACATGTCTCTTTGTCCCCCAGGAGTCCATGTTCAGCTGTTAAACCTCTTCCCAAAATTAACCCATCGCAAAGCCCAAATTCTGCAACAGCTGGAGCCAAGAAGACAGCCTCTGGTGCACATATTAATGTACAGCATTCAACTCAGAACAACCAGGATCATTAAAACAAATATACAGAAATTGTTACAATGGTGATTTATTTTCCAGGAGAATGGCTCCTCTGTCCCTCCAGAGTCATCAGAGTTTGGTCTCAACGTTTCCTCCATCAGAAATGGACCAGCTGGAGAACCATTCACAAACAGGAAGGTACCGAGCAAGTCACTGACCATTATTCTTACACAATCGTTGCTGTTTTGCTGAGGCTACATTCTCCTGCAGTAAATGTGAAAAAAATTGTATTTGTCCTAGAGTCAACTGTCTGATGGCAAAGGCACAATCCACGACACTGTCAAAGGAGCTGCTGTTGACTCAGACCACATGGTAATTACACTGGAGCCTCAGTGAGGAAATAAAAGTATTACACAATTAATCTGATCCTAAACACATGCGCAACTATTATTTTTCAAAATATCTAAATAATGTAAAACTCAGAACTAACAGTATTTCTAGATATTGAAGATTTTGTATTGTGTTGCAGGAACGGTTGCTGAAGCCCCTCAGTGGCTTTTCTGGAATGAGTGGGGAGATGAAAGAACTGGCTGCAATCATCAGCAGGGTACAATAAAGACCTAAATAGTATAAAACACATGTATTATTATAAATAGGAGTAAAAGAGGCATGGTGTAGAAAATGATGTCCCTTAAGTGATTTAATACATATGTCCACTAGAGAGCAGTGAAGAGCTGCTTTGGGAATGGGATCCATCTGTTGTATTAATGAAGACACAGGTTCTATTTATTTCGCTTATCTGTTGTTTCGTTCTAAAGGACACCTGTTTGTGCAAGTCTAATCGCATCATGACGTGTTTTTCTGTCCACTCGTAGCTGGTACCTTCCACCTGCATCCCTCACTTGTGTGTTTGTTTGTGTTTCACTCCTAAAGGACATCTATTTGCACAGCCCTAACGTGCGATGGGAGGACATCATCGGCCTGGAGGACGCCAAGCGATTAGTCAAAGAGGCCGTCGTCTATCCCATTAAGGTACGGCGGACGCCCGAGCATGCTGGTATTTCAGCACCGGTCGCCCGTCTTCGATTCTGAATACATCTTCTTTAAAGGGCTTAAAAAGAAAGAGGGCAGTGGGGTCAGGTCAGTCTGTTAGGCTGACATTAAATCTATACCTGGGATATTATGGTAACGCGCACACGTACAGATGGATAGACGGGCACGGAGGAAGGAACACATTGACACACGTGGAGTTCCGTGTAGCCTGTATATACATAGACACAGTCACACAATTTGCCTGTGTGCACACACAAGTCAAAGCTCACACAAAATACATACGCGCAGCTCTGTCATCATCACCTGGACCTTTCTCATGGATATTATGACAACAAATCTGGTTGTCTGCATCCTCTTGACATTTACAGACAGATGAGGATTGATTTGTCTGCCTTCTATTCTGCTGGCCTTTTTTTTTTAATAAAACCGTCGCTCCACTTTCCCACCACCCCTAACTTCTGCTTCCATTATTATTCATTCGCTTGTGCTCTGCTCTTTCTTTCCCACTCCACAGTACCCCCAGCTTTTTACAGGCATCCTGTCGCCGTGGAAGGGCTTGCTGCTCTACGGCCCGCCAGGTAACACTTTAAGTGCTTAATCAGTGACGACCTGTGAAGACCTCTCCTCACATTTTGGAATTCCACCACTCTCCCGTCTGCGTCACATGCACACAGGTACAGGTAAGACCCTGCTGGCCAAGGCCGTGGCTACAGAGTGCAAGACAACTTTCTTCAACATCTCAGCCTCTAGCATCGTCAGCAAGTGGCGGGGAGACTCTGAGAAACTGGTCAGGGTACGTTGCAATTCAACACGGGAAACAGACAGTAAAACAGATTTTGTGTTTCCTAATTCTGATTGTATGTCCGTAGATCCTGTTTGAGTTGGCCAGGTACCATGCCCCCTCTACCATCTTCCTGGATGAGCTGGAGTCAGTGATGGGTCAGAGAGGAACCAGCACAGGGTGAGTTAAGTCACAGTCTTCTAAATATTCCGTACTTGTGGCAATTCTAGTGGTGCTAAATGCAATTAGGCCTCTGCATTGTGCATCTTGTGGTTACTATACATTCATGTCATTTATGTGGATGTCACTGTAAACAGAAATCAGCTATAACTGCAGACTACCATCTGTTTTCAGAGGAGAGCATGAAGGGAGTCGCAGGATGAAGACTGAGCTGCTGGTTCAGATGGACGGACTGGCAAAATCGGAAGACCTGGTGTTTGTGCTGGCTGCCTCCAACCTGCCCTGGCAAGTCTCAGTATAAACACACACACTGTGCATTTATCTTACAGTAACGAAGGCAATTAAATCAAATCTTTAGGATTTCATTACATTTATAAATGGAGATAAAGACAGATACACAAATACAAGGGAACATTTCAACACTTGGGTTTGACACTAGTTCAGCGTTACTTTCCACTGGCAGACACTGAAAACCTATTTAATGGAAACGAGTTAGCTGCACATTTCTAACACATTTGGCCTTTCTCTCAGGGAACTGGATCACGCCATGCTGAGGAGGTTAGAGAAGAGGATTCTTGTGAGTCTTCCCTCCTCGCCAGCTCGCCAAGCCATGATCTCACACTGGCTGCCTCCTCTTAACTCCACAGGAGGAGTGGAGCTACGAACCCACTTGGACTATAAAACCCTGGCTACGGTTCGTACGTTTTTTTTGAGATGTTACATGCGTTTTAACGTGTATGTGCATTCTTGTCATTTGCACTATAATACCCACATTTAAAATTCCTGGATGAAAATGTAGGAGAGGATGAAATATACATTCATAGAACTGCGCTGCTCTGCTCAGCCTCATCTTGTGTTTCATCTATGTCTCAGGACATGGAAGGTTACTCTGGCTCTGACATACGACTGGTGTGTAAGGAGGCTGCTATGAGACCAGTCCGAAAGATCTTTGATGCACTCGAGTCACATCAGGAGGGTAGGACAACACATTCCAATCAATGACAGACGTGTTCTGTTAAGTGTGCCTGAATGAGCCTTACATGCGATTTTCCTCCACAGAAGACACTGACTTGCCTGCAATCCAGCTGGAAACCGTGACGACGGCTGACTTCCTGGAGGTTATTGCGCACACCAAGCCTTCAGCCCGAAACTTGATGGACAGATACACAGCCTGGGAGACAGAGTACGAGTCTGTCTGACAACAGAAAGAACTGCTGCTGTCTTAACGGGAGTCACACGCAAGGTGCTTTCATTACATATTACAAACTATGAAGCTACAGCAGAGTAGGAACAGATAGGACCGCTTTTAGTTTCCTAACAGCTTAGAGCCTTTTATTAACACTGTTTGAACAACCGATCTTCTTACACCAGCTACACTTTAATATTATTATAATAATTACAATAATCATGTTCCCGTGCTACATCAAATAAACAGAACACAATAAAAATGAGATGAAACAAACAAACTTTTACCTGGAACGTTTGAGCCAGTGTCATTATTTTATATTCTTGTTTATCTCTGCAATAATATATAAACATAATATAAAAATAATGGAATCTAAATTTACAGATGAACACTAGGTATCTTTTTTGTGAACTTCAGATGCTTGGACTGGAGTGTTTTCTTTTGTCAAACTGTAGAGTTCTGTCGTGACGTGTGTCTTATAGCAGGTTCTTCAAGATGTGTTCCACAGCTTCTGGGAAACTGTCGCATGTGAAGTGAGGAGGAGGGCTGATTTTCTTCTCATCTCCTTCTCTGTATTTACCTGAGAGATGACGAGCAAGAAGGTGGAAAAACCATCAGTAATCATTATACTTAGTTTATTTAGTTTGTAGCTAATAACATCAGATTAAAGACAAAGTCCTGTGAGATGAGAGTTACAAAAAAATACGACATGAAAACAAAGACGGTCGAGTGGGGTAAGGTTCTTACCAGTTCTCACTAAAATACCCAACATTCCTGTGTTCTGTGCACCACCCACATCATCTCTTGCATCCTGTAGGAAAATAGCAAATTTAACAAAACAGTCAGACCAACACACAAACTGGGGCGTGAGTTTTGTCTCTCTCTTGCTGATAATTAATCATCTTTAATAATATACTTACATCTCCTATCATGACGGCTTCACTGGGGCTACATCCTAAATCAGACAGAGCCTGTTTGTGAGAAACAAGTGTGTCAGTTATGTGTGTTACTCAAGTATCAGTCAAATCCTGAGAAAACCTGCAAAAATTCTCGAAAATAGCATATACGTGTTACTGTGCAGTGAATTCTAGTCCATTGAAGATGTGCAAGGTGGTTATAGTTACAACAGTTTCTCCCTTTTTTTTTACTTATACGAAATAATAATTGCTAACCTGGATGAAAAAAGTCTTTTCAGGCTTTCCCACCACTGTTGCCTTACAGTCTGTGGCGTACTCCAGTCCCGTCACAAAGGGCCCTGGGCCAAGGGCCAAACCATCCTTGCGTTTATAGTAGCGAGCTTTATGGATGGCGATGAGAGGAGCTCCATCCAGAATCATTCTGCAGACACAATAAATATGATTAATAGGCTGTAGTGTATCAAAGGTTATGTTACAGCACCGCTTCATGTGTAAGGAGTTATAGTCTGTCAATAAAAAACCACAATAAGCAAAAACAGAAAAGTTTTCTAAATGTATAAGAAACATTTCCTCTGCCTGTGTCTCCACACAAGAACAAGCATTAATCACATTGAAATCTGAATGTCTGGAGTTTACCACCTGAAGGCTTTGTTGAGTGTTTGATAGTTGAAGTGATCAGGAGCGAGTCCGACGACGACAGCGTTCGGCTCTGACGTATCGATACCTGCAGATGGAAAGCCGCAGTGGGAAAAAAAGCATTAAAGAATCGATTCTCATCTTAATGGAACAAGTGGCACCTGGCTCCCTGATTGACGGCAGAGTGGTTCTTTCTGTGGGAGACCAGCGAGGACGTTGGTCTCACGCTGGACTGAGCGAGAGCTCAATGGGGGTAATGTGTTCGAGGCTAATCAGTTCTCTGTTTTATTAATAATGCAACTTGGCCACACAACTGTTTATTAGAGACGTGAAACTACTGAGCGCACAGGACGTTGAAGCAGCAGGTGGATTTAACATTACTGTCTCAGTTGTGCTGTGTTTTAAGTAATATTAATGTAGATGTTTTAATTGGGAGTGAGGAATGTTTCATTTGTCATTTTGGTAATTATTTGTTATGTAACTGTGAGGCCAGGGGGGTTGTGTCACTGTTTTCTTCTGTCCTTTTTGTTTTGTTTGCATTGTTTTTGTGTTGGCCCCGCCTTGATTGGCCGGCAGACATAAGAGCTGGGAGAGCGTCTTATGAAAAGGACTAACTTGGTTTTGTGTTGTTAGTTTTTCCTGTTTTTGCCACTTCCCTGTTTTCACCCCACAGCCTCAAACCTTTCTGACTGATATCTGATGTGTTCACTGGTTGTAAGCATGTGCGGATAAACCGCTGTGTTTGAAGTGTATCACATAAGGTTAGTATAAATGTTATATTCAAGGTGATAAAGGAATATGAGGCTGCCTGCCTCACTTGTGATGAATGATTTTATACTGCTTGTGTGATGTTTCATACAATCTTAAACTGGACACTAAGGTTCTGATTACAACAGTACAGTACATGGATCACGGTAATCTGGACCTTTAAAGCCATTTCCTAAATGGGAAAATTATCTTGAAAAAATAATTGACTGATTTACCAAAAACTCTCTCTCTCTCTCACTCACTCACTCACTCTCTCTCTCTCTCTCTCTCTCTCACTCACTCACTCACTCTCTCTCTCTCTCTCTCTCTCTCTCTCTCTCTCTCTCTCTCTCTCTCTCTCTCTCTCTCTCTCTCTCTCTC